>LPNX011028479.1:8162-84668 GCA_001517045.1 Pseudotsuga menziesii
CCCCGGGATAACTCCGGCTCGATGACTTCATTCTTTAAAATTTTAAAATTTTACTATTGTTATGTTATTTTCGTAGATATGAATTTAATAAAAAAATAAATGCATGGTCAATAGTATTGTGAAGTTATTTTGGTAGATATGAATTTAAAACATAAAATACATGCATCTTCAATTGTAGCTCACCCATGACATGGAGGTCACAATGTTATAACAACTAAACCCAGTCTCTTTCAGTCACTCTGTCCAGCGAGTTCTCCATCGACACAATTGTTCGATGGACTCCATCCCTCCTTGGCAGGGAGCTGTATCACAGCTGTGGAAGGCCTCAACTACCACCTCTTTACAATAGGAGCCAACCACCCTTTCAACAAAGACCTATTTTTTTTTTCATTCATCACAAGTACGCCTAATGGGTGCAAAGGGCGTTTTTCAACTTTATTTTTTTTTAATATTATTTTATGAAGTTCACACGAGTCATTATGTCAATTTTGATTTTTAAAGATTAACATAACCGTATTATTATATCTACATCATATATATCTACACATCTCATTATTAAAAATTATTGATCATGTTTATTTTTTCAGTCTCACATGTCACATGAGGTTCGTTATTACAAAGGAAACTTGAAGGATGTCTTTATGCACATGTTCCACTTATCAAATTATATAACATCATTTTCTATATAGTGGATGCCTCTAGCTTAGTTAAAAATGTGAAAGTTTTTAAATTATAGACCAGCTTGTGTCTAGTCAATAATGACTTTATGCACATGTCCCACTTATCAAATTACATAACTTCATTTTTTATATAGTGGATGTCTCTAACTTAGTTAAAAATGTGAAAAATTTTAAATTATAGACAAGCTTGTGTCTCATAACTTAACAATAATAAAAAACAATTTTTAATATTATTATTGAATATTTATTTTTTAATTGAGATGTGTCCAACAAGGAAGAACTTGAAGGCAATTTTAGATCTCCCTCCAAATTTGTTGAGTGAACTTACACGAAACAAAGAGATTATGAATAGTTTCCTCACGTCAATACTTTCCTTTTTTTTACATGGATAGATATATATTAGGCCAAACAACTCTCTTTTTATTAAAATTATCCGAAGTTGTAATTTTATTTTAGTAATTTGAAACTACCATCTATTAATTGCTTCCACAATAGTCTAAATAATTGTCTCATATGCTATAACATGAGGTATGGTTGTTTTACAAGAACAAACTAGTTGTTCCTCCTTATCACTATCACAATGTATAAGTCTTTTAATATATTATTTCCACTTGATGGCATAATCACTAGAAAGACCTAGATCATCAACCATATTACCAATACTTTGAGTCATGTTTACTTTCCTTTGGACTCTTAACATGACCTAGAACACTAAAGCCAAATAAGTTCATATATGTTTCTAAACCATTTGAAAACTTAAAAAAAAATCACCTCCAATAAATTGGGCTTCACAAAGCTTTATTTGTTCATTGTCACAAACATTCCATGCCATCCGTATTTAAGGATGAGGGATAGAATTACTTAGATATTTCCATCTATTTCATACATTTAATGAATTCTTAAGAGGATCTCTAATCCATTATGTAACATATTTTTTCTTAAGATACTTAGCGTGAATGACCTCACTCCATAGACCATTTCCCATCAATACTCTCCATAAGATTTTAATGGCTAGGTCTTTTCCAAATATGAAAATGTTTATTATTCCCCATCACCCTATTTTTTTCAATAATGAAAGTATATCCCAACTCACAAGGTGAATTTCGTGCCTCTTTTTTTTTCCATAAAAATTAAACAATTTCTATTAGATCTTATTTAGAATGTATTTTGGTATTTTTCCTAATGATAATGAGTAAACAATAATATTTTCTAGAATTTAATTAAATACTAAAATGGACTTGTCCCCAAGGGAAATCCACCTAAAACACCAATTCTCTAAGGTCTTCTTTTTTGCCTTTTCAAAATCCAAATCTAGTCCTTCTTTTAACAATTTGATTTGAGAAAATATCCAAAACACTTTAACCCAACTAGACTTTTTAATACTAACCAAGCCATTCTAATTACTTACAAAAAACCTTTATTAGATATTGAAAAGCATACCATTACTCTATAGTGCCAGTCCCAAAGAGGAGAACACCATCAACAAACAACAAATGCGTTATAAAATTCTTTGAGGAATTTTGTACTCAATTTAGTCTACCATTTGTTCTATCCTTTTTTATGAGTGTGTTCAATCCTTATACCACAAGAAAGAGAAATAGTAGATAATGGACTACCCTTTCTATGTCCTCTATAAATCTCAAAAAACTTTGTGGGGGATCCATTTATTAACACAAATTTTTTTTGTAGATGAACATACCAAATCATCCAATTGGTGACTTTAATATTTAATCATGTTTGAAGAAGAACTAATCTCAAAGGATTCCAATGACCTTGTAAGATTAGAAAAGATCCATTTTGATAATCAAAACCTTCAATTTTTTTACCTCAATCCAGCATAATATATCTTGATCAACACCCATAACCTCTAGAATTTTCTTGTTCAATAGAAAATCAAAATATTCTTTTGAAATCGATTTATCCAATAATGGTTTTATTCTGTTATTTATTACTTTGGTAATAACTTTGAAGACCATATTTCATAAGGATAGAGGATGGAAATCATTGAAGGAATATGGATAAAAATATTTACAAATTACATCTATAAAAGTGGCATCGATTACCCTTGAAACTTCACCATTAATACTTGATTATTCTACCACCATCCATAAATAATTACCCATAAGCTAAAGAATTCAAGAAAAAATCAATGATCCATCTATCTGCACCTAGGATTTTGTATCTGGAAAACAATTTTAGAATTTATTCAATTTCCTTTGAAGATACTCATGAACCAAATCTTTCTTCTTTTTCATTAAATAAAAGGGAAGGATATCACTATAAAATGTTCATATGAGAACTTATGAAATTTCCCTCATGTTCTTTAAAAAGTGTTCCAAAATGATCCACAATAGCCACGTACAAATCATATTGGGAAGATACTTTTTCGCGATTTTGAACCTTTAAATCCGAAATTACATTGTTGGTTCTTGTTTTGTCGGCATGCTTATGAATAAAATCATGATATTATCACCCTCGGACAAATAAATAACATGAATTTTGGGTCTCCAAGAATCCTCATCAAGCCTTAGAATTCTATCTTTTCTCGCTTCTAAGGTGATTATCCTCCTTAATGTTAACAAGCCCAACTATCAAATCAAAATTCTTCTGTTATTTCCAATCTATAACCTCATTTTTCAGAGCATTTAGCTTAAACACAAATTGTTGCATATATTATCTTTCCGTGGGATATCATAAATATTCCCATTGATTTCATATCAATGAGGAGAAGTCCTCTTCCAGTAACCAAGAATGCTTAAACTTGAGCATATATTTAACCTTTCTTTATTTTACTTTAGTTTGTAGTATTATAGTATTTTTATCTGGTAAACAAAAATTATAAGTCAAGGACCTAAATCTCCCCATAAAACCAACTGAATTTATAGAAATGAAAAACCTATCGATATGTTTAGATATTCCTGAATGAATCACTATTTCATTCCTATAGGTGGGGTACATTTGGATTGGTATACCATCAATGAGATTCAACATATGAAACATGTGTCTCAAATATTCAACCAAACGATCATGTCTAGAGTTTAAAACCCAAGCCTCCATGTCATAAATAGTGAGATTTAGGTCCCCTGCCACAGTCAAATTTGGGTCCCTTAATAAACCAATTTCTATAGCCTCTTCCCCAAAAAACATTCTCTCTAAATATGGCCTATATTAATTTAAATTTTTTATTTATGATCCATGTCTCTAAGCCTTCCTTTTCAACATAATTCCTACGCAAGTAAAAAATGGCTAAAACAGTCCCTTTTACGGTTCCATGTTGATAGCATTACCCAATATTTAGACCAATTGCATCCACAGTATGACATTCCCATTCAAACAATAACTTCAACAATACCTTTGTTGCTTTATAACCAAGAACCACCATTTCTTGTAAAAGGATAGCATTCGATAAGGACACCTCAAACCACCTTTTGAGAGCTAAATATTTTGGAGAGAACCCTACTCCATGGATATTTAAAGACAATGACTTAGGGTCAACCTCAGGACAAAAGGATGTTCAATATCCTTGATTGATGGAATAAAATTTACATCCTTAACCCCCGCAAAGTTGAAACATTGATAATTTTGTCTTCTTATTTTTTCAAAAAAGCAACTTATTTTTTAGAAAAAGAATTGGGAAATTTTGGGAATAATAAATTCATCTTACCCACTAAAGCATTATCCAATAATTGTGATAGAGAAGAATTCTTTTGAATTACCAAGCCTATGAAACCAACTAAATGAAAATTAGCCATCGCATGCGAGACAATTTCCTTCCCTTACCTAACGAAAAATTTCTCTTGAAGAATGTAGTCCCCCTTAGCATATTGTGTTAAACTAGGATATTTCCTTTTCAAATGTCCCATATGTCTACCAAAATGACAACAAAATGGTAATTTCCATAAATGCAGACGTTGAGAGAAAGTTTTCTTGCATGAGTGTATCTCTATCTCAGCTAGAAGTCCCATGTTTAAGTCAATCTCAACTAACATCCAAGCAAGCCACTTGACTTCATGAAACAAAGAGTTTTCCTAAAACAAAATATAAATTACCATAGTATTTATAATGTCTATAAAAACATTGTTTGGCCAAAGTTCTATTGGAAAACCTAGAAGAATCATCCAAACATGTCATTTGTAAAAGTTTTCCTTGAAAGAGTTAAAAACTGGGTACGAATTGTTTAGCATCAATGAACTTCTACCAATGATCCAAAACTATGATATAATTTTGTCCAAGTACTCCTTCCCAAAAGAATTAAATTAGAACCAAGTGTTCATCAGGATACTAATTTTGGACATTACCCAAGGACGAGCTACCAAGTAGACTTCAACCATTTAAATATAACCTCCCTCTTGATGATATAGTAGCTCAAATTACCCACCATATCTTTTGATGGGAGGTTATTGACCATATCCAGAACAATATATTTTACTAATATCATGAAGAGTTTTTCAGAGTGGGGTCTATAGGAATTTCAGTCTCTTTTCCATTTTAGTACCACACCCAAATATACCGCCTCTTAACCTTGCTTCTATGAACCCTTTGAACCACATGAAACTCAAAAAATTTCTAGAGAATGAATAACTAAGTGTTTAATGGAAAGCATTCCACCTCCAAAACACTTCATTAGTTTTCTAATAATAGAAATCAATGATCTCAAGAGTGTAAATCTATCTTCCATAGTTTTGACACATATATGATGTTGAGGCCACATCATCACATCATCAAAATTTCTACAAAACCCTTAATCAGTTTTCCAGTTTTGAAGATGTCGTTAGCATCCAAATCATAATATTCCCCATCCCATAGAGGCACATCCCCACAATACACATCATCCATATTGTTGACATATACAAAAAAATCTAAAATATCTCAATCTCATTGATTAGGATAGGATCAACAGATAGTGACTCAGTCAAATGCAAAAATACGAAAATACAACTACAAATAAAAATAAAATCCAAAATTGAGCACCAAAAAGAATGTTCAAGGAACATGTTGAAATGGGGCATTGTGAGGATAAAAGTGTTTAGATCGTCTCTAGATTCAGATACGGGAGACGATTACAAGTAGGTTTGAGTGGAGGCCTTCTTGTAGATGGTGACTATTCGATGTAATGGCAAACTAGGGAGGGGGATTTCCTTCCTCCTTAACTTGCAGTTCCAGTATGTCGTCACCCATAAATGATAGAGGCATCTAGAGGATGGATGAGGGGAGTTTAGGGACATAAGTGGGGATGGGATCTCCACTCAGGAAACAAATGGCGCTTTGGTGGGTGTTTCCTATGTGCCTAGGACATTTCTTCTCTTTAGATCAGATCGAACAAATTACAAGAAAGGGTGGAGATATTGAAGGAAAAGGAACTAATAGAGAAATTTATTGGGATATGCCCTGGAATCCTCAAGGTAATTACGATTTGTATATGGGATCCAAGGGTTTTTTCACCATAATTTTATTCAATTAGGAAGATTGAGATCAGATCTTAGAAAGGGGGGCATATTTTTTCTTTTCAATAGGCTTCTACATGTGACCATGGTAATAAGGATTTAACCTCGAGCAAGAAGACATGAGGGTATCCCATTTTTTGATATTCTTGTACTCTCTTCCTTATAAATACTGGGACTAAAAAACTCTACAAGATATCGGGAATATGTTGGGAGACTTTGTGAAAGTATCGGAGCAGACCAAACAATAGTTGTACACAAATTTTGCTCAAATCTGTGTCTACATGGATCTTTCAAAGGAGCTGTTGGAAGCCATCAAACTAAACTAGGAAGATGAATAATGGCAGAAATTGATTGATTATGAAAACATCCCATTCAAGTGTAGATACTTCCATGAATATGGGCACCTTAAAAATAATTTCCCAAAGAATATCCAATAGCCACCGACCGAAACCCAGACGTAGGAGAAGATGGAGGATGCAGAGGCATTCACCCAATTTCGGAGTAGAAGAAGAAATCCTTTATATGGTCCTATGTTACAATAGGGAAGAGCGTCAAAAGGGGGGAAGTGGAATTCTAGTAACATATTTGAGACCCTTAGTGAGAGGGAATAGGAGCAGAACCCTCACGATAAGGAGGAGATCAAAGAACCCCATTCTATATTGGTGGTTCTCAAAGGGTTGGAACGGATGGGTCAAGAAGATTAGGAGGAAGCAATGGAGGAATAGGGGGCTAATGATATGGATCTGTGAGAGATAGATCTAGATGAAATATAGAAATAATGTGAGAAAAAAGGGATAGGGTACGTATATGGCTGTCTACTATAGCTTCTTCAGTAAGCCATTAATAGAAAAAATTTCAATCAACAACTTTGGGTAGCCACAAATCCCCAAAAGGGGAACAAGAAAAAGCAAGATGAGGAGGACCCAAGGAGAGGGAGGATAATGAACAAGAAGAGGATAGAGGAAATATGTTTCAATCTCATTGAATTTGATCAGTATCCCACTATTGTGGTAGCTTTCACTGAAGTAAAAAAGAGTGAATCAATGAAAATAATATCATGGAATATTCGAGGTTGAAACCACCTTAGGAAGATTAAAGTACTAGTAAATAATATTAAATTTGAGAAGTCGTTTGTTCTATTTCTCCAAAATATGAAGTGTAAGTCATAAACCCTAGAAGAAGTGGGAAAAAGGATATGGAAAGGATGTAAAAAATAGAAATATATGCCAATGGTGAAGTGGGAGGGTTAGCGATCATTTGGCGTCCACAAGTGGTAAGTTCATCAAATACTTGGGTGGCTAGTTTCTCATTATCGGCAGATTTGTTTATCACAGATTCTAGAGCTGAATGAACTGTAACTAATATCTATGGCCTGATCTCATTTGCACATAAATATTTTTTCCCCAGATTCCTACGCTGGGTCAGTGGATGAATGCACAACATCCTAGGGATAATGGGAGGGTATTTCAACCTTATCTCGTCCCTGCATGAAAAGGATAGGGAGAAGAAACAATATTGACATATTCTAGGAATCCTTTAGGGATTTTATAGAGGGAAGTTAGTTTCTTGACTTAGATACAAGAAATGCATGTTTCATATGGAATAATAAACATGGATGGGAGTATCATGTAGCACCAATATTTGATATATTCTTGGTATCAGAGGACATAGCTAAGGAAGAAGGATATTTTTCTTCCAGCATCCTTCTGGCAGTAGGATCAGATCATTGGCCAATTTGTCTGTAGTGCAACAGGTCAGACATAAACAATAGGAAACTAGGAAAATGTTCAAATTTGAGAAATTTTATCTTGAACATAAATATTTTAAATCATTAGTTTAACAAAGGTGGAAGCAATTGGTCCCTCCCACTAGATCAAGGATGTATCATTTCCAATAAAAATTAAAGTCCCTAAAATATTGGATTCGTACTTGGAATAAATAAGACTTTGGAAACATATTTTAGGATAAGAAAAGATTAATGTCATAGCTAGAGGTTATCCAAAAGAGGGGGATGAATTATTTATATGGAGAGTATCTCAAAAAAAAGGAAGAAGAACTACTATCTTATATTTCCTTGATAGAAAGGAAGGAGGACATGTACAGAAATCAAAGGTATAGGAACCAATGGCTTTAGGAATGGGATTGTAACACAAAATTATTCAATAGCTTGGTAATTCAAAATCGAAGATCCACAAACTGAAGGATATTGATGGGAGGTATGATGAAACCATATAATGGATAGAAGAGGATCTGGTTAACCACTTGAAACATGTCATGATGAAGGACAGAGTGGATAGAAGACAAGAATTTTCAAAAATAACTCAACACCTCTTGGCGGCAATCTCTCAGGAACATAATGATATTTTTCTTAAACCAATAGAAATTCAAGAGATGGAAGAGGAAATGCAGTAGATGACCTTAGGAAATGCCCCCAGACCATATGGTTTCACCTCCAATTTTTCCATTATTTATGGGACCTCATAAAAAAGAGTTCGGCAAATTGTTGTAGAGTTGGGCCAATCTCAATGGGTTCTAAGAGATTTCAATGTGACCTTACTAAAACTCATCCCCAAATTAGAAGGAGTGGACGGGCCTCGTAAATTCAAACCCATAGCCTTGTGCAATGTCATTTATAAGATAATTTACAAATCTGTAGCTAATAGACTAAAACCTTACTTCCTCTTTTGATTGTCCCAGAGAGATCTAGGTTCGTGTAAGGTAGACAAATCCTATATGGCATTATTTTGGTCCATGAGGGAATTTATTTCCTGAAAGTAACCAAAAAGAAGGGATGATCTTAAAACTTGACATAGAAAACTCCTATGACAAATTGAGCTAGTAGTACATCAGATAAGTCTTGTATTCCTTTTGCTTTGCTAGAGATTGGATTCAATGGGTTAGGAATATGGTTTCCTCTACCCTCTTCTCTATTATGTTGAATGGCTGTCCCTCTCACATAATGAATCCATCAAGAGTTATTTGACAAGGGGATCACCTCTCTCTATTTCTCTTCATCAGCATGGTGGATGGCCTAAGTAGGCTAATCAAGAATCATATAGCCAAAGGTGAAATCCATGGTTTAAACCTTCACAATGGCGTAGATAAGTACATTTATTAGTAGTTTTCTTATGATACCATGCTCATGTGGCAACCTTTAGACCAAGAGACCTGATCCTTCAAGAAATGTTTGACAACATTTTCCAAAGCCTCTAGGTTGGACGTTAACCAAGAAAAAATATCATATTTTTTCTCTGACAGTCCAAGGTTGACTCAGAGAAACATCAACCGTATCCTTGGATTCTCGATGGGAACCCTAATGTCAAAATACCTCATATATCCTCTAGTGGAGGGGACTATCAATAAAGTGTTGTATCAGGATATCATAGACTAGATGAGGAAGAAGTTATCAAGGTGGGTCTGCAGGCCCTCAAATTTAACGGGTAGATTTACCCTTGTTAAGTCTGTTCTCTAGGCCATGCCTATATACTTATTTTTGGTATTTGCAGGTACTAAGTCATTCCTTACATTAATACAAAATATAAAACATGTGTTTCTTTGGGGTGGTATCCCAGATAAGTTTGAATTAGCGCTGATTAGCTTGAACAAATTATGTCTTCCTAAGGATAGGTGAGGGTTGGGTCTTCGTGATCCTAAGAAGATAAACAATGTGCTCGAGGCCAAGATTTGGTGGAAATGGTACATCTACACCAATGAGCCATGGGAAAATATTTGCATATGAAGTATGCCTCAGGTCGAGATGGATACAATTTGTCGAAGGTCTGAAACATAATTTGTTAAGCATTGGATACCTAATACAAAAAGGATATATAGTCTACATAGAAGATTATCACTGTGTGATTAAAGACAAGCGTCCAAGCGACCAGCTAATAGAAAAAGTGCCAATGACAAGCAATCGCTTGTTTCCATTGAGGATAGTTCCCGACATGAAAGGGAAGAAAAAAATAGAAGATGCATTCAAGGCAGAAAGTAAAGAAATGGTCGAGTTCCTCGACAAGAAAGAAAATGGTAGAACTAATTTGCAAGATGCATTTCAGATAGAAGTGAGGATGAATCCTAGTTGTGGCATTTTAGATTTGGACATCATAATTTTGGTGGGATGAAGCTAATGCACACAAAGAATATGGTAAAAGGATTACCATTGATCGACAAACTAGAGAGGGTTTCTAAAGGTTGCATTTTTGGCAAGCAGCAAAGAGATACTTTTCCAGTCAACAATTCCTATAGAGCACACACACCACTTGAAATTGTGCACTCTGATATTTGTGGTCCAATGCAGACATCATTCATTGGTGGCTGCAAATATTTTCTAAATTTTATTGATGACAACTCAAGAAAAACATGGGTATATTTTCTGAAACATAAATCTGATGCATTTGGTTATTTTCAATAGTTCAATGCACTCATGGAGAACCAGAGTGGACAGTGCATCAAGATCTTAAGGACCTACAGAGGAGGTGAATATATTTCAAATGAATTTCAAAATTTTTGCAACACCCATGGCATAAAAATACAATGCATTGCATGGTATACACCTCAACACAATGGTATTGCCGAATGAAATAACAGAACCATCATGGAGATGGCACGCAACATGTTGGAAGCCAAGCATATCCCAAATGAATATTGGGGTGAAGTAGTCACAACTTCCGTATACATTATGAACCACTGTTCGACAAAGACTGTGAAGAACAAAGTTCCCCAAGAAGCATGGATAGGTATGAATCATAGTGTTTCTCATTTAAAATTTTTTGGTTATGTTGGATATTCTCATGTTCCAAATGAGTTGAGAAGGAAGCTAGACAAGAAGGGACAAAAATGTGTTTTTGTCGGTTATTCAGAAGACACAAAAGCATACAAGTTGTATGATCTTGTCACAAGGAAAGTGATAATCAGTCAAGATGTTCAATTTGTCGAGAATGAATCATGGGATGGAATTGTCGACATAAATGCCAAGATTGTGTCGAATGTCAAAAATGATGATATGGAAGAGGAAGTGGATCAAACACCACATGTGATCAACCATTTGCAGCACCATCAACTCCCATGACACCACGACATGGTTCAGCACAAGGACCATCGACACAAGTAGCAACTCAACATACACCAAGAGGACAATAGAATCCATCAAGCATTTTGACGAGATGGACATCGACAAAACCGATGAAGACAAGAAGTATGTGTGAGATATATGAAGCGGGTAGACCAAATTCATTCTCTCTCTTTGCATTATTTTCTCCTATATATGATCCACTAACATTTGTGGAATTTTTTGAAGAATAAGTATGGGCACAAGCCATGGATAAAGAAATAGAATGCATTGAGAAGAACCATACATGGGAACTGGTTGATGTACCAAAATACAAATATGTAATCAATGTTAAATGGATTTACAAGACAAAGCAATATGTTGATGGGGCTATGCAAAAGTACAAAGCAAAAATGGTATCAATAGGGTTCACTCAGCAACCCAGCATCGACTTCAATGAAACGTTTGCAACTATTGCATGCATGGATACAGTCAAAACAGTCTTGGCCATTGCTACACACAACAAATGGCATGTTCATCAAATGGATCTCAAGTCGACATTCTTAAATGGCTATTATAAGAGGATGTATATGTTGAACAACCACAAGGTTATGAAGTTCTAGGTGAAGAGCATAAAGTGTATAGGATGAAACAGGAACTCTATGGTTTGAAGCAAGCTCCTAGATGTTAGTACTGTCGGATTGATTCCTATCTCACTGAAAATGGATTTCACAGAAGTGAAAGTGAATGGATATTGTACACCAAAGTGAATGAGAAAGGTAAGATGTTAATTGTCTTCTTGTATGTAGATGATTTAATATTTACTAGTGATTTTGGTATATCATATTTTAAAGCAATCATGGAAAGTGAATTTGAAATGATTGATCTAGGGCTTATGAATTTTTTTTTGGGCATTGAAGTTTAGTAGTATGAAATTAGTATTTTTATATCATATACAAAGCATGCATGCGAATTTCTAAAAAGGTTTAACATGTCTAACTGCAAGACAGCCCCAACACCATTAATAACAGGTTTAAAATTCAGTAAGGATGATGAAGGATGATGAATCAAGTGTGGAAAGGGTACATTAAAATTCGTTCAATGAGAAATAATTCCTTTTCAATGCATATAGAAAATAATAATACCTCAGCATTCTCGAGGGTCTAATAACATAGAGATAATAACATAGGTGTCCTACAAAAGCCAATCATTGAAATTTCTACACCTCCTTTTCAAAGAATAAGCCGTGTCGAATTAAATAGGGTTGACAACTCAACATCATAGACCCTCTAGACTCAATTCAATAGAAAAATATATCAAACTAACCCATTCCAAGATTCAAACTTATCGTTATATTTGAATTAGAGTATAGTGCCATGTATTCAATACAGCAGGTGTTTCTCTTTATTCGATGCTTTTATAAACATGAGAAGAAGTGGAAATGTTAAATGAGTAATACAAATGATATTTTTTATTTGTTTTATTTTCAATTTAATAATTGCTTAAAATTATAGTGGTCTCTACTTAAAATTACAATTAGTTTTATTTCAATTTTATGTATTATGAGTAATATATTTTAAGTGGTATGGTTTTTCTTGAATAAAGATAATAAGTCAGATTATATTTATGAGAATACGTAAAATGATTGAGTTATAATAAGTTTTTCCATATTCAGAAAGAAAAATTAATTTTCTATAATATAATATATATGTTTGATATTAATCAACTAATCAAGTGAAATTTTAAATATAAAAATAATCAATATTAATAATTCTTTTTTTTCAAACATAACAAAAACATATCTCAGGTTATTTCATAGAAATCAAAAAGTACACATGATCACTTCCATAATGTCTAAAAGATCCATAATAGATATATTCATTCCTTAAAAAAAATATTTAATCGAAACATCTCTACATATCTACTATACATAATCATAGAATATGTTTGTTCAATACCAACATAAATAGAATTACATCAAAGAACATAGAATATTACAATATACAAAAACCATCTCAAAGTTAATGCAAGAAATAAGTTGAGATTCTCTATGAGAGGGTGTCTTCTATATATTCTTCAACTTCACCAATGAATGATTTTGAAAAAGTTCTTCTTATATCATATAATTTTTTTTAATTAATTAATTAGAATTAATTAGAAAGAATTAAATTTGTGACTAGAAAAATCTTTAAACACTCACCCACCAAAGATAATGACTTTTTAATATAATTTCGATACCGTGAGAGAATATTTTAAAAACTATGAATTTATCAAGATGCGAAGAATATTTTGTCATTTTAGTGAGGGAGGTTTACATTTCCCATGTCAATTTTTGTGCTATTTGACATTTGATTCCAATTTAAACTAGTGGTAATAAAATGGGTTATTAAGAAATTTTCTTTTCTTTTCTAAGTTTATTGCATTTTCTTTCTTTTGTGATCTTCTAGTTTCTCATGGGAAGCTTTATTTAAAAGATGGGCAGTATTTTTTCATAAAAAATTGTCATAAGAATGCCATGCTCTTAAAAATATTAATTACTTGAATTTCAACTTCATAAATTTAATTTTACTTTTATTTATAGGTATTTATTGATGTCTTTATTGATGGTAGTTTTTATTTTTCATTATTGGATTTTTTAGATAAGTTGCTTTGTAAATTTATAAAGAAACTCGTTTCCATACTAATACAATTTCTAATTTGATTTCTATATTCTAGTGGTAGATTCACAAATCATATTTAAACTTAATAAAACTATGATGAGGATATCATGTACTATGTGATTATGTTTTTGTATTTTGAATGTTTTAATATAAATAAAAGAATGTAATTACGATAATTTAACTACTATTACATTTGAAATAAACTACAATACGAAAAACATAAAATGTTACAAAAATGACTATCTTGGAAACCCAAATGGAAAACCCAACATTAAATGCAAAAATTGTGCCATATATTCTTATATTGAGGAGATTAGGATATCAACTACCAAGGATTTTTAGACTACTATGAAGTTATCAGAAATTGTGCTTTTTCTATAGTCCTTTGCAATATGCGTTTGTCTCTTTATTTTGTTCACATCTGTTGTAATCAATCAGATTGCAAGTTTGTCAATTATACACATAAATAATCATATAAAAATAAAAAAAACAAGAGACAAGAATGGTAGATGGAATAAAATATTATATTACTTAAGTACACATGTGGGTTCATACAATAAACCAAACCAAGTATCTATCTGGCTCAACAACCTATATATATGTTTACAAAACAGTTACAGAAACTACCTGTCCGTTCCACCAACCGAAAAAACCTATGAGGTCGACCTAATCTACAATTAGTCGACTAGCCATTAGAAGAAATTTGGGGTCTAAAATGGGCCTCTTAAGGAAAATAATAAAAAAAGCCACATCACACTACAAATATGCCATGCCAGATTAAATCTAATGAAAATCTAATGAAATTCAACCTAAATCGTCTCATTAATGGTAGTCAATGTAGATTTAAGAGATATTGGTTAAAAATATTAATGAAATATTTAGATTCTTGTGCACGCATAATAAATGATAGGAAACTTTTGAATTTCATATTTTTTTTTTTAAGACCACTACTTTTTATATATTTAATAAATGTAAAACTCAAATATATTCATTTATAATAAAAAATATAATCATAATAGTATTAAAAAAATTAAAAAATCACTATTATTTTTTAATATAAATTTTATATTAATTCATATAAAAAATATTACATCACATAAAATAAAAAACAATAAACTATGTATATTCATATTATTTTTTATATTAATATAAAAAAAAATTGTGGTTTAATAGGTAGGTAGGTAAAAGAGAAAAAAGTAAAATCAAATTTTATTATAATTTTAATAACATTAAAATTAGTTTTTATTTTTTATTTTGTTAGTATTTAAATGTTTTATTTTTTTTGGATGTAATAATTAAAGATATTTATTTTTATATATTATTTAATAATATTAAAAATACTAAAGATCTTTTATTTAGTATTTCAAGATAAGTCTATTTGAAATTAAATATTATTTAGTTTTGTTTTTAAAAAATTGATTAATAAATGATTTTAGTATTTCAAAATGCTTTCACTACAATTTTAATTAATGCGAAGGTTATGTTTTAGAGGAGTTGAAAGTAGTGATCAAATAAAATATTCTATATTTATTAGTTAAAGTTTATTTATCTTATTTCAAGGTGATCTTTTCAAGAACTTAACCAAGGTGAGGTTGATATGGAGTTAGCTATTGTCAAATAAAAATAAGACACATAAGCATTATGTGTTCAACTCAACCATAATGGTTGACCAAAGATATTGAAATTCTATTGGTTTAAAAATTCAACTCAATCCAGCTCATCAATGGCACAGTTTTTTATAAGGCCCATTTTAGACCCCAAATCAGAATCCTCCAACATCTCCCCCAACACAAAATATTTTTTCGTCCCAAAGAAACAGGGAGGTGACGAAAATTCTGTCTTGAGTAGTTCTATAATGTTTTTTTATGGGTTGTGCTTCCTGATAGACAGTTGCTTTTGAATGCATATTTCCATAATAGCTTATGCAGTAATTGAAAATTGATGTTGGAATTCCCCTTGAGTGTGAAGCGCCTTTTGGATGTATATGGTTGAACTAGTGAGACTCGACAAATTCTCTACCTTTTGATGTATGTGTATATCAAAGATATTGGTCATGTTGGTCCCCAAAGGATGTGTTTTTTATTCAACATCCTCAAGTAATATTTTCATGTAAGTAGGGATCTTGTCAATACTGATGAGGCTTGGTCTAGATTGACTAATCCATTGATGTTCTTGTTTCTCCAATTTTTCTAGTTTTTCTATTTCTAGCACGAGTTGGTTATGAATTGTTTGCGCCATTGGTTTCATGCTTTCTTGATGGTTTTGCAATGAACTAATGAGATCACAAGTCTTACACACCTGCTAAAACACTTGGCCATAGTACATGTACCAATTTCTCAAGACTACCTTTGTCACATTGGATTTTGTGATATGTTGTCACAACACATTGCAGGTTGTTGAAAATGTTGCATATTGTTTTCTTAGTAATAAAGTAGTCTCTTTAGCCTGTTCTTCTTTCCTTTCTTGTAGTTATGCTTGAATTTTAGGCACAACACTTTCAAACAGTTGGTATGCTTTTCCCAATGGTTTGTGTGTGTTGACCCGTTTCATAATTGTAATGAATTGTCTTGCCATATTTTCACACTTTGTCAGGAATTTCGTCTGCTCTATGTTTATTTTTTGTAATTGTTCTTTTATTTTCTCTCTTTGAATTATTGTCTCTTTATTGATTGCGTCCACCAATAGGTCAAGCTCCTCTTCTCTTTCCTTCTGCGTGTCGATTGATGTTGTCGATCCTAGTTGATCCAGGTGAATCACTAATGGTATCTGTTGTTGAGCCTATTGCAGCTATTTGTGGTGTTATTTTTCTTATTTATTTCTTTCTTTTCTATCTTTTCTTCTTCTCTGCTCATGTTCTCTATTTTGTCTTTCAGTTTCTTCTGTCAGCAGAGGCGTGGCATGTATTTTGTCTATAGTTGTGATAGGTAAAGTAGGATTTATTAGATCAGTTCTTGGTGTATGAATGATAGATGATGTTTGTAACTGTGGTGTAGGTGAGGGTGGTGTGGGTGAAGGTAGAGGTGGTGGTTTCTTGGAGGTTGATGGTAGAAACGTTGGGATGGATTATGTCGGCAGAGGATTTTCGACAATTTCTAGTGATTCGAGAGTTTCTCCAACTTCGACAGATTCAATATTTTTGACTAATTATTGGCTTGGTTCTATTGGTTCGACTGGATTGAAATTGAAAATCTCTTCATAAATGGAAGTTTCGACTTTCTCGGTAGGTGAGTTACAAAGTGTTGAGTTTTTTGTGGGTTGTGGAATGAATGAAGAGATTTGTTCTGCCACAAATTCATCGAATTTATAAGCATTTTTCTGGAAAGTGGATTTAATATGTCCCATGACTTTTCTTTTTGATGCAGAGGTTTGCAGTTGGATGGGTTGTGGTGGAATGGCTAGAATATGTTGTGGGGAATATGTAGTGATAATCGGTTTTTTTATCATTATCACTTTTTCTACTCTAGTACAGAAGTTTTCTTGTAACGCTTGTAAATATAGGTTTATGGAGGTTTTTGGTGTAATGGTTGTCGAAGTTGGTAAATCCTCTTCGAGTATTTGATTTGGGAATGGAAGTGTTGGGTTGGTAGTGAGTTGAATTGGATCAAAAATAGGTGGGATAACTTTTTTTTTCTTTCGTTTCTTTTGACTATGGATTCTTTTATTCTTCTGCGACTAACTTTATGAATTATTCCTCAACCAGTTCCTTGTTTTGGAAGCATCCTCTAGAATCTGTGTAGCCCTAGCATATAGCTCATCGTTGTCATCATATAACTATTCTGGAAGTATAATTGTGCACTTCACCTTTCCTCTCACTAGATTCTTCCTCTTCCATCCATCCTTAGATAGATCGATGACTAGTTGATGAATACATTCCTTTGTCATTGCATATTTAGGAAGAGGGTTGTCGGATTGGGTATCTTCATCTATCGATACTACTTCCTTCTATTGTTGTGTTGTTGGGATTATCGTAACCTCTATACGATTGACTTCTTTCTTGCTAGTCTCATCCAAAGTAATAGTACTGATATGAAGTCGTAGTTCATAATCCTCTTCATTCTCATGGTCACTCAGAAATTCAATTATAGGTTGATCATCCTTCTTTTCTATTGGTAGTATATCTAACTTAGTGTTAGCATGTTGACTTAGCACGAGAAATATTTCTTTGACTTATGGATAGAAGTCGAGGGGTTCAATGTTTCCTCCAACCCCCTGTAGATACAATACCAAGGTGTGTTCTAATTCTAATTAAATATGTGAATTCGATGGTATACATCATCAGATATTCTGTGGTGCCCTCCATCTAATCATTTTAATATTTAAACCTTGGAACCAAGTATCCAACTAAATATTGGCTTGATTTCATTCTTGTTAACAACTAGGTATTGAAAAATATTTGAAGTTCCACATGTTGATTCTGTTTGGTTCATTGAAGTCTCGATCTTCGACTGGTCAAAGATCGTACATTGCAATTCAAATGACTAATGAAGAAAATTTAATAGGGGTTCCATCCTCCTTGTATTTTGCACAAGTATGCTTAATTGTTCCTGCTAGGTGTTCTTCCCACCAGTATATTTTCCCTTTCTATGCTATGTTCACTACTTCTTCTAACATGTTGAGTTTTGAATCATAACCTCGTCGTGTGCTTGTCATACTTGTAGATATATTTTTTTCTACTATCTTTGGTGTGGTATATTGGATTTGGTTAATTATTAAGCCCTGTGAATTATTTTCTATTGGTGTTCTTGTTAGCGTTTGCACTAGGATTGGGTTTGAACTCACGGGTACCAATTCTCCTTTGTTCTATAACACACTAACCCTGTAGATCATGTCACCAAATATTTCGATAGGTCTGTCGAAATATAAATTTCCATTGTGATATCTACTAACAACAAACTATGCTATTATGTCCTTTGTTCGCAAGAAACTGTCCATTAGAGGTACATTCATGTAACTAAGGATTGTGCTTACAATTAGATTTTCGGCTTCCTCCATCATTTTTGCCTTTTGGTATGACCAATTCTTGATTTCCTTCCATAATCTTTCCCACAATTTTCTATAACTTTTGCATTACTAACCTTATGCAGTTGGTGTACCAAAGGAGTTGTAGGTTTTTCTATCTCTTTCATTTTGTTTTGTGCAGATATTGTACTTGTATTTTTAGGTGTCATTGTTTTGGTTGAATTATTTGGTTCACACACAAGTAGCTTCGTCTCATGTTTTTCGTTGCTCAAATTTTCCAACTCTTCATAGAATGATGTTTGGTATTCATCTAGTGTGGTATTTATAGTGGAAATAGTTGGAGTGGAAGGAGGCCTTCTAGATGGAGGTATTAATGGTAATGTTAATTATGTATTTGACTATGATAGACATTCTGTGGAGGGTTCTTTTAATGCATGGTGGATTTGTCTCTTCCTATGTCTATGATCATTATTAGTTGGTTGGAACGTTGGTCCTTATTTATGTCTATGTGTGTCAAGGTCGTGGTAATGTCAGTGGAGTGCTTGGTATTCATCGTGTCGATCATATCGATGGTTATATCTTTCAAATGGTAATCTGCTACTTCCTTCCTCAGAATTCATCCAAGGTCCTATCATATTTCATTTCTGTATTATTTTCTTTGTGTTTGATCTTAGGTTTTTATAGTAATTGATTTTTTTTCAATTTTTGTTATTAGTTATACAACTTCATTTTTTTTAAAATTTTTGTAGTGTTTTAGTCATTCACTATTAAAAAGCTTTTGAAATACACTGCCTTGTAACATTTTTAGCCATAATTCTAACTATTGGATTTTCTTAGGAGTCATGTCTGACTGAAAATGTCCTCTAGCATAATCATAATGTGATTCATGCATTATACTTTCTCTTTTGTTATCAAGAACGTAACAATGGAGTACCTTGTCTAACCCTAGTTTATAGAGGAACCTGTCTATTATACTATAAGGTGCATCTTTCATTGCTAATATTTTCTTCTTTTTATCACTCATTCCGTCTAGTACTTATTTGTTTTCTAGGAATTAGGCTATTTCTTCTAATTCAAAAGGTACAATTTCTATTCTAAATGGATGTGCATCTGGTAGGTCATCTTCTATTCTATTCAGTTCTTACCTTGTGTTGATTCTCAACAATTTGTCGGGTCCAACTTTTCATTCCTCTGGTCGAACTATGAATTTGAACTCGAATTCCTGAAATAATAGTAACCAATGACATATACTTGTTAGTTTTTCAATATTAAGCTAGCATTATTAGGAACTTTAACTGAGATAATAATAAGTACAGCAATCAAACACAAGAGACAATGAACATAGTGTTTTTCCTCGGGGAAACCATAAAGGAGAAAACCCCACAACTACCTTAGAGATAGAATCAACACAAAAATAGTAAAATCCACAAAATAGTAAGTGATCTCCCAACAACAGTAATCTTCTTCTTATCTAGCCCCAGTGTCTTCTCCTTCTTCAACTATGTGCTACACTTGAGTGTGGATGACTTGTGTGATAAATAGAGACTCTAGTTCTCTATTTATAATAATCTTGAAATGAATAAAACCCTACTAGGGATGAACTCTACTACGAGAGTCTAATAACCCTAGTGCCCTTGAACTGTGGGGACTTTAACCCTTAGACACTCGGAGGGTTACTCACTATGACTTGACATGACTTGTTTACATTATTGATCCTCCCGATCGGAACATCGGGGCATGACAATATGACCCAATTACATTATATATACATCCCGGAATAAACATCAGGTTACAATACATAAGATACATATATGAATACATTCCAAAGTTACAAATACATCAACACTCCCTCTTAACTAGGAAGGTATTCTTTCGACATAATTTTTAGCACTGATCTTCTTCTCTATATCATCTGGATCATCTTGTCATCTGCATCTCAAGTCTTCTAAGTCTTCAATTCATATTTTTCTTCAATTCATCTTCATATTTGGATCTGGATCATCATGGGACAACATCACTGGATCTGAATCATCACTAGATCTGGATCATCACTGGTCATAATCACCGGATCTGGATCATCATTGGATCTAGATCATCACTCAATATGAATCATCACTTGTCATCATCACTAGATATAGATCATCACTAGACTTGGATCATCACTGCTGGATCATCATTACTAGATCTAGATCATCACGGGTGCAATCTCATGATTCTTCTCGTCAAAGAAAGTTATGCAGAGCCAGCCCTTTTTCATGTTGGTTGTAGGCCTAGCCTCCATGTAGGTCTTCTTCAAAACTTATATCTGATCAACACATGATCAAAGAAAGGCTCATCATTTTTATCTGATCAACACATGATCGAAGATAGATACTGCACTTACATGTGATCAACACATGATCAAAGAATGGCTCATCATTTCTATCTGATCAACACATGATTGAAGATAGATACTGCACTTACATCTGATTAACACATGGTCGAAGAAAGGCACGCCCAACACTTACATCTAACCTACACATCAGAAAGGCATGCCCATCACTCACATCTGATCATGTAGGAACTAATCCTATAATCATATCAGAAAGGCCCAACACTTACATTTGATCAACACATGATCGAATAAAAGATTCAACATCTATATTTGATCAACACATGATCTAATATAAATACTTCACTTACATCTGATCAACACATGATGTGAAGAAAGGAATTGCACTTACATCTAATCAACACATGATGCGAAGAAAGGTATAGCACTTATATCTGATAAAAACATGATGCAAAGAAAGGCTCTACACTTACATCCACCCAAGTGGGAAGACATCCTGCGCACAATGATGGAACACATCCTAGCAATCATATCAGAATGGCCCCCAATCCTCCTCAACTGAGCTACTTGGTAACTAACTAGGTGCCTCCATTCTCGTAGAGAATGGCAGTTTCCCTTACATCTGACCTACTCGTTGGAATGGCCAACACTCACATCTGACATGGAAGGAACTTAATCCTTTAGCCATGATAGAATGGTTTAGCCCTTTCATCTGATCAAGTGGGAACACATCCCTCTGTCACATCAGAATGGTTACTCAGTCCTAGCCTGAGTGTTTTTGGTAACTAACCAGGTGCCTCCATTCCTAGAATGGAAATTGCCCTTACATCTATCCTACTCGATGAAATGGCCAGCACTCATATTTAACATGGAAGGAACTAATTCTCTAACCATGATAGATTGGCTCAGCCCTTACATCTGACCATGGAAGGAACCAATCCTCTCACCACGTCAGAATGGCTATGGGTCTCATCATTTTCTTTTGGAGGAAACCTTGATCTGGAGAACACCACGCTTCTCCCTGAAGTACTCAAACTTCATCCTAGCCAATGGCTTCGTCAATACATCAACTATATGTTCCTTCGTCACAACATACTGGAGCTTCACTACTCCCCTCTGCACCATATCCCTTATATAGTGATACGTGATCTCAATATGCTTCAACTTGTCATGGAACAATGGATTCTCTGACAACTTCACGCAACTCTGGTTGTCACAATGTATACAAGTAGCATCCAACTGAGGATCAAATATATCAAATAGTAGCTTCTACAACCAAACTGCCTCACAACTAGATAAACAAGTTGTGACATAATCTGCTTCAACTGTACTCAGTGCCACACAGGATTGCTTCCTGCTAAACCAAGAGATCACACTTGATCCCATACTGAAGCAACACCCTAAAGTGCTCTTCCTATCAATGGCACTTCCTGCCCAATCTGAATCAACATAACCCTCCAGGTTAATATTTTGATTCGCGTCGTACATGATCCCATAATCAACTATACCCTTCAGGTACCTCAAAATATGCTTTGCAGCAATCAAGTGAACATTTCTCAGATCTGTCAAGAACTAGCTCACGGTGTTCACAACAAAGGAAATGTTGTTCTCGTGTTCATCAGATACATCAATGACCCAATTATCTAACGATACATCGTAGCATCAACTGACTCTAATGAAGCATCACTCAATAGATTCAGGTTCAATGCCATAGGTGTGACCATAGCCTTGCATTCCATCATCCCAAACCTCTTCAGGATCTCTACTGCATACTTCCTTTGTCGAAGGAAGATTCCATCTATACTCTGCACAACTCTATACCAAGAAAGTAATGAATCATCCCCAAGTTCTCCATTTCGAACTCAGCAATAGGCGTTATCTTCATATCAGCAATCAACCCATCCATACCTATCACAAATAGATCATCTACATATAGTAGAAGCATCACTAGGTTTCCATCTTCAACGTTGTAGTAAAGGTTGGAATCTGCTTTACTCTTGGTAAAGCCCAAACTAGATAGAAAGCTGTCAAATCTGTCGTACAAGGTCTTGGGTGCCTGTTTCAAACCATACAGGGCTTTCTTCAATCTGCATACATGAGACTCTCTATCATGTATCTCAAAACCGAGTGGAAGTTCTACATACACTTCCTCTTCCACTACACCATTCAAGAAAGCAGTCTTGACATCCATCTGGTGTATCTTCCATTTCATTACTGTAGCCAGAGCAAGTACTGATTTGATGGAAGTGTATCTAGCTACAGGTGCAAAGGTTTTTTCATAGTCTATTCCTTCTTTCCGAGAGAAACCCAAAGATACAAATCTTGCTTTATACTTTTCAATGCTACCGTCTACAACATGCTTGATCTTGTAGATCCATTTGGAAGTTACAACTAACTTCCCTTCTAGTATTGGGACAGCATCCCAAACATCATTCTTCATGATCGATTGATATTCTTTGATCATATTATCCTTCCATTATTTTCGTTCTGTTGCTTATTAATAACTAGAAGGTTATTTATCAATGAAATCACATAGTAAAGCCACATACCCGTAGCAGGATCTGGTCCTCTTTCTTTCTCTGTGATTCTCTTCTGGATCCCCATATCTTTCTACACCTTGGATAAGTTCACGTACCTAAGCATGTTTCCTCTTATGAGGATTCTTCTCCAGAGGTGGATCTACAAGTCATTGTGGTTCCTCGAAATCTTGATCTTCTTGAGATTCTTCGTTCATGGTTGTATCATGAATTCTAGGTACTTCTGCTTCTGCTTCTTCAGGCTCTTCAGCAGGTCTCTTTCTAGATTTGTTGTAAGCTGTGTCTTCATCAAATTTCACATCCCTACTGATTTCAATCTTCTTGTATCCTAGGAAATAGAGTCTGTAAGCCTTTGAGCTTTTAGAGTATCCCACAAATATGCCCTTCTTTCCTAAAGGATGTAATTTAGTCCTCTTCTCTTTCGGAATGTGTATGTACATATGATAGCCAAATATTCTAAGATGGCTAACTTTTGGTTTCTTGCTAGAGAAGACTTCTTTGGGTGTCTTGTTCTTGAGTAATCTATGTGGAGTACGATTCTATACATACATTGTTGTTCTGGAAACTTCAGTCTAGAGACGCGTAGGAAGATATTGATCATGAAGCATTGCTCTTGGAGCTTCCATGATGTTTCTATTCTTCCGTTCTGCAATCCCATTCTATTCTGGATTATAAGGAGTGGAAAACTCACTCTTAATCCCTGATTCTTTGCATGGCTATTTGAATTCATTCGAAGTGAATTCTCCGTCATTATCTGATCGAATGGTATTTATCTTCTTTTCAATGTGGTTCTTGATCAAGGCTTTGAATTCCTTGAACTTACTGAATACTTTGTATTTGTTCTTCATGAAGCAAACCCATTTCTTTCTACAAAAATCATCAATAAAAGAAGCATAGTATTCATACCCACTTAGTGAGTTTGATGACATAGGACCGCATACATCAGAGTGGATGATTTCTAGTATGCCTTTGGCTTTGATTTTTTTGCTGGGAAATGTCTTCTTTGTATTCTTCCCTTTCGCACATCCTTTGAAGACCCCATCATGTTTTGCTTGAAATTTTTGAAGACCTTCAACAAATTTGCTTCCAATAGGTAGTGCTCTGTAATGCACATGAGCAAGCCTTCTATGCCAAAGCTCACTTGGCTCTACTGTGTCATGGATCAAGGCTTGTTCTAGATGGCCCTTCAATTTGTACAATCCTCCTTCTTGTTCTCCAATTACTACCACATCATCAATAGTCTTTCCTCTAGGCCACATAATGACTTTCCCATCTATGAATGCAACCCGCATTCCTTTTGCATCCAATGTTGATATGGAGAGAAGGTTATTTTTGAGTCTTGGCACAAACAATACTTCTTTAATTGTTAGAGACTTACCAAAGTCTATTTTATATGAAGATTCCCCACTACCTTTTATTGGACATTGATAGTCATCTCCTAGCTTCACCTTGTGAGGTGATTCATGTTCTGATAGTCTCACAAAGGATAACTTGAATCTGGTCATATGTTTGGAAGCCCCACTGTCGATAAGCCAATCATCACTTCCATGAGTAATGTTACCTATGAGAGCGGAGATCAGAACATATTCATCCTCGCTTGAAGAATCTTCACTTTCATATCTGGATCTTTTCTTGGATGGTTTATCATCCTTTGGAGCATGAACATGATGTCTTCTTTTGTTCCCCTTCTTCTTATGAGAGTGACCCTTGTTCTTAGGGCAGTATTTTGCAAAGTGTCTTCTTTCATCTCATGTATAACATCTCAATTTTGATAGGTCTCTTCTACTGTTATCTCTGTGATGAGGATCCTTATTTTTGGAGTAACGAGGTCTTCTTTTGCTTTTCTTGGAGTGGACTGTGAGATATTGGTCTTCACTTCCCATCTTCTCTTCTTGAGAACATTCTTCCCATAATCTGCTAAATTTGACTAACTTATTTCTAGCACAGATTCCTTGGATGAAAGAATCCCATGAGCTAGGAAGGCCATTCAAAGTAGTAATCACAATCTCCCCATTTTCCATTTCTTCATCAACAGCCTCTAATTGTTTCTTGATCTAGGAAACCCTTGTTAAGTAGGAATGGATAGTCTCTACATTCTGAATCTTCACATTCTTCAGTTGATTCCTCAAAGTCATCTTCTGGTTTATGTTCTTCCCTTCAAACAATTTGTTTAGGGCATCAAACATGGCTTTAGGTGTCTTGAGAGAGGACACATGTGGGATAAGGTGATCCTTGATAGAATCAATGATAATTCTCTTTGCCGTAACCATATTCTTCTTATGTAAGGCATTTTCCTCATCTCCCTCTGGAACTAGAACCTCCTCATGAATGTAGGAGTCTAATTCATTCTCTTCAAGGACCAAGGAGATCTTATACTTCCAGGCTCGGAACTTATCAGCTTCCTCAAGCATTTCATCAAGCTTGGTATGATGAGACATATTAAACTGAGAATCTCAAATCGAGATATAATAGATCTTAAATCTTACCAGGTCAAGATGTCGGATCTGAAACTTGAGCTGAAATCCCGCAGAGCTGGTTCAAGAGCAAATTAGGGTTTTGCTTTTCCGGAGATCTGTCCACCCAATTGCCTTTAAATTTGTTCCTAACTTCAATTTTGTGGAGGAGATCAATCCAAGCCTAGGCTCAGTGAAAATTCTTCTTCTATGAAAATCCCTAATTTTCGGCAGTAGTGTCGGGTCCAAAACTGAAAAAACTCAGATTTGGATTCTGCTTTGACAGAAAGATGTGCCCTAAGGAGAAGAGTTGTTCCACTTTAATTTTTATGAAAATCTGTGGAGGAAGATCCACAAACTAGGAATCCCTAGTTCCTGCAGCTGCACAATGTCTTCTTCTTAGGTTAGCTCTGATACCATGTTAGTTTTTCAACATTAAGCTAGCATTTTTAGGATTTTTAACTGAGAGAATAACAAGTACAGCAATCAAACACAAGAGACAATGAACACATTGTTTTTCCTTGGGGAAACCATAAAGGACAAATCCCCGCAACTTCCTCAGAGATAGAGTCAGCACCAAAACAGTAAAAGCCCCAAAACATTAAGTGATCTCCTAACATCAGTAATCTTCTTCTTATCTAGCCCTAGTGTCTTCTCCTTCCTCAACTATGTGCTACACTTGACTGTGGATGAGTTGTGTGATAAATAGAGACTCCAGTTCTCTAATTATAGTAATCCCGACATGACTAAAACCCTACTAGGGCCAACCTCTACAAGGAGAGTCTAATAACCCTAGTGCCCTAGAACTGTGGGGAATTTAACCCTTATACACTCGGAGGGTTACTCACTATGACTTGACATGACTTGTTTACATTATTGATCCTCCCGATCGAAACATCGGGGCATGACAATATGGCTCAATTACATTATAGATATATCTTGGAATAAACATCGGGTTACAATACATAACATAAATAGATGAATACATTCTGAAGTTACAAATAAATCAACAATTCTACCATGATGTAAAGGTTTATTAACTAAATATTTTAATGCTTGGTGGTGAGTGTAAAAAACAAAGGGATTAGCTAGCAAGTAGTATCGATAATTCTGAAGCACGGAGACCATTCCTAGTGCTTCCCTTTATGTTGTTGATTAGTTTCGTTCAGATTTATTTAGTTTTCGGCTACTATATACAATTGGATAATCCATTCTTTCATCTCTTGGTTGTGTTAATATCGCATCGATTTCTATACCAGATGTGTCAATATGTACATGAAATTTTACTGACCAATTCAAAAATCATAGAATAGGTGATTCAACTAGTTTTTTCTTTAAACTGTTGAAGCCTATACTGGATTCTTTAGTCCATCATATTCTTGATTGTATTTTAATAATTATTCTAATGGATATGCCATGTCTAAATAGTGTCAAATAAATTTTTTGTAATACCTTGTATGCCCTAGTAATATTCTTACTCATTTCATATTAACTGGTGGTTAATTATTTTAATTTTAGAGAAGTCGACCTTGATGCCTTCTTTACATACTATGTGTCCTCATATAATTCCTATTAGCATTACAAAGATACCATTTTTTATATTAAGGGATAGTTGTATATGTTGACATTGTTCGAGCATAAGTCTAATCCATTTACAATGATATTTCAACATAGAATAGCTAGTTCAATTGTCAAAATAGACAACCATTGTTTTGTATTTATATTCTTAAAATGCTTTAACAACTATTCCTGAAAAGAAATTGGTGCATTATTCAGACCAAATGACATAACTTTGTAGTCAAATGAACCAAATTTACATGCGGATGTTTTTTATTTTGGTCTCCCTTAGTGATAGGTACTTGATTCTAACCTAAGAAACCGTGTGTAAATGAGTTTCAGTCAAAATACTAATAACAGTTGGTTTTATAAATGTTTCTATTTGCTTTGTAGCTTTGACTAGTTGGTCATCTTCATGTATAAATTTGAAGTCCTTGATGAAGTTTTCTTTTAGTTTGTTCCATAAGAATGTTTCACCTCATTCTTCTTCCATTTTGTACCATTTTTTTGGTAAGTCATCTAATGTCGGTGGGAATAGGTGCGACCATATTTTTTCGTCTATATATCCCAATATTTTTCATTCTTTTTCACATGTAATGATGTGTTTTTTAGAATCTTGGCCTTGTGTAACGACTATTATTTGTGATTGATTTTTAGCTTCTTTCCTCTAAATATTTCAACAAACTATGTTGAAGTTGTAGACCATGTTTGTAGTCTCAACTAGTGGGTATCCCACCACCAAGCAGGTTATCACATAAATGTTTTGAATAAACTTTGAAGTCGGCCATGTTCACCTATAATTTTAGACACTTGTTCGATATGAAGGATTGGTGATTGCGGTTATTTATACCTAAGTGACAATCGGCTTGATGCTTCATTTTTCATTGGTGTTGGGGCTGGATACTCCCTAACTTTTCATTCAAATATTGTAGTAATTATATACACAAATAAACATTGACGTGTTTTATTTTTCAGAATGGCTTGGATGATCCAAAATTCCCTTTCTTGTATTTCATCAATTTTCATTCCCTATTCATATAATTCTACGTCTAAATTATACCAAATAGAATTTGGATTTCCTAAGTGAAACTCTCCATATACGTTCGGTTCAGTGTAATCCTCATTATTCTGAATTTGGTATAATTGTCGGACATTGACTGCTTCATCTATAGGTTCTTTCCATGGTTCACCTTATGATGGATGAATTTGAACAATCAATTTCTTCCCATTTCATTTAATTTTTATCCTCTCTTTGTCTAGTGAAATTGATTCCTTCATCATTTGACCCCATGGTTGGAATACTAAAGATGGAAAGGAACTCAATCATTCCTTAGGATTAATAATCACAATTTTGAATTTTTTAGTGATATTGTTGATAGTTGTGTCGACATTCTTCCAGACACCAATGGGTTCAATTATTGCTCGATCACCTAACTTCAAGTATATGCCAGATTCGTTAAGTCGAGGTTTACGTAATTGTTCCCATGTGTCCCTAGTCATAATGTCTTCATGTGATCCAAAGTCAAGGATGACTTGTTGGACATGGTAACCTTCAATTTCTAGGTCGACTAAAGGTTCAACATCATTTTTATATTTTTTATTCAAGATACATATGCTTTTTGATATTTTGTCTACACCAGATTTATTTTTAAGATTGTACAATAAGTCTATTAATTTTGCAACAAAATTATCAGTAATTATTAAATTAATTAATTCTTGATACATCTTATGTCAAGCATCGATAGTTAATTATTGTGAAGCTACTTCTTGAAATATCTTCATTGCATCATTATATATTTGTTTTTATATAATGCGGTTAGGATAATCTTCTTTATTCTTTATTTTTCTTATTTCTTGATTATCCATGCTAGTTTTTGTTCATTGACTAGTGACAATTGTAAGTTCTTAGTTTGAACAACATCATATTTTTGCACACTATGCAATATGTTAACGTTTTTCTTATTATGGGCCTTTTTAGGCATGGTGGGGAAATCCTTGAAAGAGTGATCACCGACACCACAACTTGTACAACTTATGATCACTCAGCATGTCGATGTCCTTGATTTAAACACGTATACAACTCCATCAGTTGATGTGGTATGTTCTCTCTATTCCCAAAGTATCAACCTCAACCTAAAAATACTCCATGACGATTGTTTTCATACCAACGCTCGTACCTTCGGTTGTCATATATTTGATAGTTTTGCTCATTTCGATCGTATTATTCCTTGTATTATTGTTGTTATTATTTTGTGTGACAACATTTGTGTGGTAAACTGTGTGGTAATTTTGTAGATTTTTTAATTTTATATGACATTCAAATGTTGCATGTATTTTCACTTCACATATCACGCACCAACGATATTTTTGTTTCTTCATATTATATGCATAGTATTTTGTCACATCTAGGTCATGCTCCTAGAAAATGTCACAAAATAATTTCGACTAGACGAACCAAATGTCTTGTTGACATTCTTCCTGTCGGAAATAGTATTTTCTTCCCCCAACCATCAAGAATTTAGTACACCATACTTCATGTCCTTTGAGGCTTTTCTCCCATATTGAATTCTGCATAATCTCCAATTGTCCTTCAATGTGGCTATCGACAGCATTTACTAGATAATCCTTGTCCATATCTATTTGTAACTCCTTAGTTAATCCATATTCATAAGAGTCTAGTTGGATATGCATTATGATTTTATATAAGAGTCCTGCAACAAACCATTGGATTAGAAATTGTTCGTATATGTTATACTACAATTGGATTAGTAGGTATTTGAATCTCTTATCATACTCTTGCACTGTTTTGGTCGGTTTATGGACTCTAGTTTACAACATATTTTCTTCCAAATATTTTTCATTGGTTGTTTTGAAGAATGTCATAATTTTTTATTTATTTGTGCTTTAGTGGCATTCCTTGTTTTTTCTGTATAGATCATGTACCATGTTAGTGCTTGTTTTTGCAGAGAACTAGCAAACTGGGTCATTCGTCATTCTCCATTAGTAACAACATTCGATTCCCAAGTTGACTCATAGAGGAACCAGTGTCTTCTGGGATATTCATCACCCTCATAGAAGGGAATGTGTGTAGACATGTGCGCCATACATTCGACATATATTTCTTCTCCTGGAAGTAGAGGGGGTGGTGGTGGTGGTGGGTTACTTTCTATAACTATTTTTTCTTCATAGTTATTTTCAACATAACTTTTGTTTTCGTTAGAAGATTTTTCTGTAACAATCGGTCCTCCTTTGAATAGAGGTTTATTTATGTCAACTCCCTCGATAGATATCCAAGTAGATTGCCAAGATTGGGGTACCCTTAGTTGTGATTTTGACTGGTCCTTTGTGTTATTTCAAGTTGTGATTGGATGGGGGGTGCTCCTTGATGATATGAATAGAGTGGATGGATACTTTGATTGGACGGATAAGGTTGAAAATTAACCTAGTTTCCTTGCTGCGATTGGTGAATTACAAGATAATTGACATCATTTCCTTCACCATCTAGTCGACTCTATACACCTAACTCTCCATCTCATAGTCTTCAATCTTCTTGAATAATATCCTGCACTCGGGCACTCTGGTTAGGATTTAATGATGAATGAGGTGTAATAGGGTAGGGTATATCCACTAGGAGAGATATACCATGCTCTATCCACAAGTATTCATCCATTGGTGATAATTCTTCATCAATGACCTCTTACTCTCAGTCATGACGCGACTCTGGTGGATTCTCTTCTTGTTTCGTCACTCTATTCATCATTATTCCTTCTTCGCACACATCATCCTACTCTCTAATGTCTTCCTTTTTTTCTCCTCTTCTCTCATTCTATCACTACTATGTAGAGGGGGTTATTAAGACAATAATTGAGACAATATTTTTGTAAATTAAAATATTGTTTCAACTGAAGACAAAAACAAAATTGTGTTTTGTCTTAAATATTATCTTTAAGCAGGTGTCTTAAGCTATTGTCTTAAACTATTGTATTAAATTTAAGACAATAAAATTTGTCTTCAATTTAAGACAATAGTTTAAGACAATAATTTAAGACAATAGTTTAAGACATCTTCTTAAAGACAATTGTTAATTCAATACATAATTTTGTTTTTGTCTTAAGTTGAGACATTTTACAAAAATATTGTCTCAATACCCCATCAATGTACAATGTAATAGTGATTAAATGCAAATATTTATGATAGGGAATAGTTTAATCGAACCACCAACCTTTTGCATTATATAATCTAACTGCTCTACCGTTGACCTAGAACCCTTCAATACAAGAAGGATGTTTTATATAAGACATTTTTTAAGAATTAAGCATAACAGTCCTGAAATACTCATTGTATGTCACTCATTCATCTATAGTTATCATGTATTTAGCAATAAACACAAGAATACTGAAATACTCATTGTATTTCACTCATTCATATCATGAAGTCTTCCCAGGAGGCCTTATAACATGAGGTCTTTGGATGGAATTCCATTAGACGTGATTAGACCTTACCTTACTTTATCGCCCAACCTCCCTCCCATAAATAACTTATACATTTTAACACCATGAAGGATTCCAAGTTCCCATTTTAAAGTTCATGGATCTATCAGGTTATCTCACTTGCACTTTGCTTTATCCAAATAGCCGATTTTCCAAACGGTTGTTCCTTCCAATAAATCCAGGTGGGAGGAAGAAACTGGGGGTGTTTTTAGTGATTCCAAAAATATTCACCAAATGGGGTGAAACCCACTCACTATTCATATGGTGAGGCACATTTTAAGAAAAAAAGATTTGGTGTGGACGAGGTCATAGACATATTCTCCATCTGGGTTGTAAAACTCAAATTATAAGTGACTCAATTCATAGTTCAAAAAACACCACATTAGAAACCCACAACACTTTCCTACTCCCATGGCAATCCCCTGCAATTTCAAGCTTCAACTCATTGGAAACGCTCATGTTGCATACATTAACTTCAAATTACAACTAAGTCAATATAGAAATTTTTATAAAGATAAAATAAAATCCTTGCACATCATAAAACAAATATATTAGGTTCCATAATAGTTGTGCACTGAATATGCTTTAGATGAAACAAAAAATGCAATTGGTATCATCATTTCCGATGTATCTATTTATGTTCATGCAAAAGGAGAAAAGTACTATCTACTATGGTCTAGAGTTCATGAATGTACATGACGAAAGACATAGTAACAATTGAAACTCTTAACAACATGAAAATAATCAAACTACAATCATGCGAAAAAAAAGTCAAAAAGTTGATTGAAAATATCCAAGCTATTAAGTTCAAATGGTTTTCTTCTGCACATTTATAAAACATATCGTAACATACTCTATTTGAGGTCACCCACCATTCATGCATCTACAGTTTTTACAGCCTGTTCTATCAAAGGAAATTAATGGTAACTTCCAATATAATATTTACAGTACTTGCAACATTCCTTTTCATATAGGAGTTGGTGAAAATTCTACCCATTATTTTTGCTATATTAATCCGTAGAAATTTGTAGTGGATATGCACATAAAGGTCTCCAATGCTCCAATACTAACTCTTAATCCATGTTAAGCTTCAAGTACACTATGTCCCCATGAAAAATCCCCTACCCAAGCATCCACAAATCAAGCACAAATCTCCATGCAAGCAACAAAGTGGCCCATGCTACCTAGGATTGAATTTCCTCCTCCTAGATGCCCAATTCTCCTCCACCGAATGGGTTTTCCTCTCGCGTAATAAAATAACCCATCCATGTGACCTCATTAAGATTGTCACCATGGAAAATATGTGTCCAACCTCCAAAGGAGGTGCACCACATAAGCATCAAATTAAGCTCTAGCATTCCATAAGTATGTATAATATCCCGAATTTTTGAGATAACACTTATGGAAATAAGTCCCATTACTTATGATGTTGCTTTGATGTTTTATTTTGTATATTCGAAATAAAACCCCATTGCACATGAGAATGATGATATGTTTGATATTTTTGGTGTAATCCAATTGCATAGGTTTTATGTATATGATTTCATGTGCTAGGCATGGACCCTGAAGCACATAATTGATGAGATGTTTGTGTTTAGCACAAGATTTGAGGAACATCAGTATTTGATGTTTTTTGTTGAGTGAGAAGCTCTAGAACACATGAGTATTCAATGTTTGTGTTGAGCGAGAGGCTTTGAAGCACATGAGTAATTTTATGTTTGTGTTGAGTGAGAGGGTTTGGAGCGCATGAGTATTTTAATGTTCGTGCTGAGAAAGAGAATCTGGAGCACATGAGTTATGAAACCTTTTTCTAGAGCAAGAAGCTTTGAAGCACATGAAAATATAAGAATTGGAACTGTTGGGAATAATCTCTGAAGCATTCCAAGTTGATGTTGAGCATAAGATCTAGAAAATTGGATCCTTAGCCATTGTATCCCTAAGTGTATCCTACAAATACATCCTAGCATTACTGCTAAGCGAGGAGCTCCAGAATTGCACTAAGTTTTTAACTCCTTGTTTCTTACCGTTGAGTATGGGATCTAGATAAATGCTAGGAGTTACTAAAAATTTAATATGTTGAGTGAAAATGACTATGATAAAACATTGATTGCATCTTACTTATTTTTAAGTTTTTAAATGAAATTTCTAATTTCTGTATCTCATCAAGTACTTAATAACTACCATGTTAAAGAAGGTAATCCAACATGCAAGGAGGTTTAGAGTTTCCTAACCTAGTTGTCCTAACCCCTACCTAAAGGTCGTAATAAAGAAGTGACTATAAGATAAAAGGAAAGTGTCGGGGATCATGCTATATGATACCTAAAGTTAAAATGTTAACAAAGATATATAGAAATATATATTTTATACATAATATGTATAAAAAAGTAAGTGCAAGAAATAATACTAGTAACTATGAATAATAATTAAAGGATCTATATATTATTATTATTACTAATGTTAATTAAATATTAAATAGCTACATGATTCAAAGTAGGAACTAGTCAAGAAAATACTAAGTTAAATTTAAATAAATATTAAAATTACCTAAACTAAGTAAGAAGGGTTATTTCAAGAAAGCAAATGATTCTTGATTTAACTGCCCCTTTTCCTAAAACGTATGTCTATAGAGACCCAAGCCAAAGAGAGGCTTAGGGATCTTGGGATTATTCCATGATACTACCTTATTATTCTCAACATAGTTCTTGGAGAGTACTTTTCCCAACTTAAAAATAAAAGTTATACAGAACCTAATATCCTAGATAGGGAATCCTTATATTAGGACCTCTAAGTTACTTGCATGTTGTAACTAGCTCAGGGGTATCCATAATGTTACCAGGAACAATTTTAGGTCATGGTTGGGTGAAACATGGTAGTTCCCATGTTATTTGGTTATCTAAACTATGTCCTTGTTAATGTTGCATGTTTGAGTGTACAGGGTTTCCATCCATTAGAATAGCTTCAACTTATAGGTATGAGGTTTCTTGACCTTCCTTATAAATAACATAGGTTTTCTTATTAAATAAAGGGATTAAATTCTAGAAGGATAAATAGTATATGTCTATTATAGCTAGGTTATTTTTCTTACTTAAACATGATTTTATATTTAGGGAAATATCGATATTATTAATGTTTGTAGTGATATACTGTCACCTACATTTTTATACATTTTCAAAGCCATAGGAGAAGTTGGCCTCTATTATTTCTACATTATTCTTTCATCATTTACATGTTAAATTCAGTCTTCTCTAAAGAGCATGTTTTGTTTAAACAAATTTCAGATTATTTAAGTTAGGTAGATTTCCTTGTTGTTTTTCAACTTAAATAAAAGAGTAAAACAGAGTTTTATATGCACATAAACCACATTAAAATTTAATATTAAACCTTCAACAAAAGAACTAATTAAAATTCGTAGAAACTAAATTATCATCATTAAAATCCAACCCTACATCTTTCTCTACTAGGAAATTTCATACTCCCAGCAGGCTCATTATTTTCAACCATCGAAAGTATTCAATATAGTTTTAACATAAATGAGATAAACAAAATTAATATAGTTAAACCATAAACCTAAAAATAACATAACGAACCCCAAACAATAATTTCCGGTATATAGTCCTCTGCATAACATGCCAACCATCAAGACATGTCAAGGTCTGGCCATAGGCATAACTATTATATCAAATATCTCCATTATTTACTACCAAACTAAGAATCGATTCTATACATAATACAAACCAAATTTTAAACAATGTATCCATTTAAAGGAGCAAGGATCAAATCAGGTTGGCATCTATGCCAAAAAAAACACACACACATGTTGTATTGAAATACCAATCCATGCATTTGACAATCTAGGATTGAATCATGTAGGCTCACATTAATTACAACATGAATACTAAATCAAACAATTACCCAAGAATCGAACCCTGTAGGGATCGATTTTAAAACATCAAATATAAACTATGCTAACAGAACTAAATACACATATTAATATCCATCAAAATATACCCAAGCTGCATATTTGCATGAGGGTTGACTTGTTGCTATCAAAGCTTGACTATAAACCCCACCTTAAAAACCATAATTGAAATCATTACTCTGTCATAGTTCTACATTAAATAAAACGAAAAAATATACATGGCGGGCTTCCATATTAAGGCTCATGGATGAGAGGTATAACCCAAACCATTTTAAATGCCAAAAGAATTCATTTAAACCCTACTATCAATGTTGTTATAGCCATGACATTTACAAAATTATACAACCCTATGCCAAGCTAAGGGTGGTAGCTAATAAACCCCATGCTTGTTAAATAAACCATATATCTCACAATAATAAACATTTAAAAGTAAAATACACACAACCATGCTTCAACAGGGTGCAATTGCAAGCAATGGCACTGCCATAGATTAACACATCATTTAAAACAAAAATTCAAAGTTCTCCATTAAATTATCAAACGATATACCAAAACCAAAAATGATTATAGAGTTGAGTCTTTGTTTGGACATGCATGGCTCAAAGTCTCCACACTTAAACCGACATCGAAATAATATTTACAATGCATCCCTGAATTCCCATTATCGCAATGGACCCATATAGTCGAACCCATAACCAAATATTCACAACAATAAACCTTTCAATAGAGAGCTCAAAGCTCTGCTAAATAATTACATGCTGAGGTAAAAGGCCTAAGCTATTGCAGGTATTACCCTTGGTAGGGTATCGTAGACATACCTGTTAAAACCCAACAAGCTGAGAATGGAAGCCGCCCAGTCACCTGCATTTCAAGATAGAGCAACATCATAAGTGTGCTAAAACCTGAACCTAAAGCAAACAATAATATAATGATTCAAAACCAGACAGAGAACATACCTTCCAACGCAGAATTAGCATGTTTCTCCATGCTGTAATAAATCTTGAGAGCCAAACCATGCAGAAAACCAACAAAGGAGTCAAATGAATCGAAAACAATGCTAGACTTGAGCTTAGGTCTCATTTCCTCCCATTGCAAGGAGTCTTAATTGCGCCACCCTGCCTCCCACCATTGACATGATTCAATACCCACACCCATATAGTTCGAAACCCAACATTTGTGATTTTGTAGTAAACCTCCATCAAAACCCTTGTTGGCACAGCTAATCCATAGTTTCATGGCATATGAAATATGCCATGAAGGGTCTTCCACATAAACGATAGTATTTACAAAATTTAATATAAGGTTTTTCAAGTATTATAGTTGAAGCCTATAACCTTAGGCTTTACAAAAATGCTATAAATACATAGAAACGGGATAAACATTATCATAGTCTCAATCAACAATAATAATGTCAACCACAAAGATTCATTTCTTACAACCCCAAATCTGTGTAAACAATAGCAGTAGGAATAGTTAGGCCAAGACTTTAGTCGTTTTGTCTTCGATAGGCATAGGATAGTGTGGCATCAGTAGCATGTTATAGGATGTCACACTTAGCTATCGTAGATAGATTTTTCCATCTAATGAACCTGGAAAAAAAAAGAATTTTTCATTAGTTCAAACATGAATTAAGTAAACCCCATAACAACAGGTAGAACCATTTACCTCTCCAAGTGGTCCCATAAGGGATACAAATCCTGCCACTTTACTCCTTGACAGTTAAAGGAAATTCATAACTTTTCGTAAATAATGAACAAAACATATAACCGGGAAGTAAAATACAACTGAATGAGCATACACACATGTATGATAAATAGTAATAACTAGTAGAGTAATCATTTAAACTAGTTCAGTTAAAATTAACATAGTGCATAATTACATCAACAAATACATAGGGAAACACATAGAAAGGTAAAGACAATTTATGACACTATGAATTAGTAAACAATAACTACATATTCCGCAGAAAATGAATTAATGTCCAGAATAGGTAGTATTTAACTAGGCAATAAAAACAAATGAATTTTGGGGACATTACAAATGGTATCAAAGCCCAGCTTCAACACTAAGAGACCTAATGGGAGTTCAAACATTCGTTTGTGAAAATAAATTATAATTTTGAAATTTTGTAACTAACACAAAAGTTTTTGTTATTAAACTTTTAAATTGTAGGATTCAAAGAACAATTCATATCATGAACATGGAACGAGACAAGAACCGACAAGGAACATTGAATACCCCCACCCGAGAAGAAGAACTAGTGGTTGAATTAAATTATGATATACTGAAAACCATACAAAGCCTTCAAGGAGACTTATAGATTTTCAAGTATGACAATATGAATGAAATAAAAGAACAGAAACAAATTAATGAATATTTGCTGCGGAACATGACGAGAAGAGGCCCGTAAGGAAAAACCACTCATTTAACCAACAAGTTCAAGAAAGAGTTCCATCATAAACGGGCCAGCAACCCAAAGGAAGAAGGGAAACAAGAACACACCCATGAACCTCCAGAAAGAGATTATCAGTATTTCTAGTGATAATTCCTTTTCTTCTTGCTGAAAGAAATAGAGGAATGATGACAATTTCCAAGGAGTGTTCAGAAAGTTAAGATCCCCAACCTATGAATGGGAAATGAACACCAAGGAAAAAGTTGCGGAATGGCTTGTCGTTATGAGTAAATACTTATGAGTACACAACTATTTGCCTGAGATGAAATCCCATATAGATATCTATAATTTAAATGGAAAAGCAGCTATATGGTGGAGAGACCTAAAGCATAGCAAGAAATATGAGGCGAAATAAATTCGATAAAGTAAGTTTCACAGAATTTTTCAAGAAAAATACACGTCATAAAGATTCTTCGACAAAAAGGTGAAAGAGTTTCACGATTTAAGGATGGGTCCCATGACTATGGATGATTTTATTAACATATTTTTGGATCTGTTACATTATCTGCCATACATAAAGGACAAGAAAGTGAAATACAACAATTTTTAGGATGTCTTCCTCCCTACTTTCGGGAGAGGATTGAATTTCACATGCCTAAGACATTGGACAATGTTACGGAGAAAAATTCCTATGGCTTGGGGTGTACCACAATAGACAGAGTAACCACAGAAATCAATCCCTTCCCAATATGCAATAGAAATAAAACATATAAAATTAAAGGATCTCGAAACATACCTTATTCCAGATGGTTCAGTGTAGATCCCCGCTAAGTTTTTCCAATCTCACTTGTGTTAACAATTTTCTCTCTCAACAATCAGTAGACAAGACAAGCATATATAATGGTGTTAGACCTACTCTAGCATATATAATCAATAAAAGAATCCATGGTTTCAATATTCATTTAAATGCACATCATTGGACAGGAAAAGATATTTACATTAAAAGAAATCAGAGATTACAAGAATGACAACCTCTGTCGACACATCTGCGAATCGAAGAAACTGAGTCCTCCACTTGGGACTCCACCACCTCAATCCTCCATCTCTCAATAGCAAGATCACAAGAAAATGAAATATTGAGAAGAACTACAAGTGCTCCAAGGGATAAAGGGATGCAAACTCAAGTATAAGAAAGCTACAACAACAATCGACTATAGCTTTCTTTCTCTTCAATTCCTCTCGTTTCAATGTATCCAAAGGGTTCCTTATATAGTGCTTCAATTGGGTAATGGAAGGTCAAATCCAAGCAATATCAAGGCATATGGAAGGCCAAGAGATAAGTGACTCCGATCCACATCGTGGAAAACTCCAAAAATCTTTGGCATTTTGCACACATCCCGATGTACGCATGTTTAAGGGTTATATCCGCATGTATACATGAGAATGGGTTTAAAAGTCGCATATAGAAAATAACAGGTGTTTTCAGGGATGATATTGGAAACATCAAAGGTACAAAAATAGTCCATGGGGTCCAAAGAGTTTGCAGAGGGACAGTGAAGGCCATAAATATGTGATCTACCATGTGTCGTAAAATCAGCTGTAACAGATGCCCCCTAATGTGTGAGGTTAGAGGGCTGATACGATGGCCTAAATACATTATAAGTCCATCCCAGAGGTGGAGTGATGAAGAACCAAGTAGAAGAACCATCCATCCAACAATATAGTACAAATATCTCTGCATACGACTGCAAGTACATACAGCATTCCCAAATACATAAGAGTACAATGGCCATGAATAGGCATGATACAAAATATGACATGTGTGGTAATCTCCATGTACAATATACATAGATCAGAATATCCTTGATGAATATATACAAAGGATCATGGTCTCCATGAAAACTGAATAATCTGAAGTCGATGGGATGAAATCTGCTGGAAGGAGGGAATTAAGGCATCCCCCATCATCCAACATGAGGTACTCAGCAAAGATGTATAATGTGGAAGGACTCGATCATAATGTGCTCGAACCAGGAAAAGTACCAAGAATGGTTGACATGCAAAATCAAGAAAACTGAGGAATGACTAACTCAGGTTTCAAATTCCTTTGAACAAGAGCATAAAGGTGAATGGTGACTAAATGTGGGTAGCATAGACTCAATATAAAAAACTAGGACATCTCTGTGACATAGGAGGCATCAACAGAGGCTCCATAGGGATTGGAAGCTTAACCAGTTGGTGGAGATAAAATTGGAGAAACAAGTACAGCTCCTAAAGTCAAACTATTAACTCAACCAATGGATGTGATATACAGTGCTCTATTCAAAGGTGACCTGACTCGATTGCTACCAGAGATAACATCTTTTCCTGTCCGACTTTGTGGTTTTTTTATTTTTCGGAATTTTTCAGATATTTTGAAGATCTTGAAAAAGAATAAAAGTTCTTTATAGTTACAAATCTAGGAGGAGACGACTGTCAAGGGGAAAAAAAACTAGTTCTAAGTAGTGGAACATACCTATGCTCAATGCAAGGAAACATGTGTAGGATAACGACACTCAGGGGAAAGTCCCCTCTTGGTAAAAATGGGGAATCAAGCTGCAAAATATATATATAATGGCTCTGCTTGGCTAGACATGGGACAAGATCAGGATATATGGCTGATAATTAAAGTCAGGGAAGCCAACATAAGGCTCAATAAGGAAAGAAAAACTCATGATAATGCAATTACAACTTGACATAAGGGAGTCCTGGGGAAAATGCTAGCAAAAAGATCAATAGGAGTATGAGGCTCTTACACAAATTCATGGCAATACTATACAAAGGACTCTCACACACTAAACAAAAAAATTCAGCATGGGCACCAAATGTAAAAGAAGAGCTAACTAGAGTACCATGTATGGTCAAGCTCTACCATTCACATCATGTCACTACTAAAAGCAACAAGAAGGTTCCGTGATAAGATAGAATGGGTTCGTACCTAAGGTTATAATGAAATGGTCATAAGGTCATGCAAAGTGCAAATGGATGTGAAACCTAACCTGTATGCCAGTTTAGAGATAATACCTGAAATCGGCACAAACGGGTCAAACCGTGCTCAAAACGGACATCTACATCATCAAATTAGTCCAAAATGGTCCAAAATGGTCAGAAACAGTCAAAACTATAGAAAGTGGATAAAAATTTTCAAAAAAAAATTATAAATAGTAAAAAATTTAAAAATTCCATATCATTTGAAATTTTTACCCATTGGAGCTCAAAAATTCGAACATGAATTCTCGGAGCATCGTCCGATGAAATTCGACACTGTTTGATCTAGGTAACTACTCATGTCCTCCTCTTCCTATTTCATGCAAATTTTTTAAGTTTCCATGGTCCATTTAATTTTTTAGGCCATCCCAAGTTATGCGTTTCGGCCCACGCAGGTATTGTGATTTTTTCCACGTATAGGGCTCTCCATACATGGAAAAAACACCCAAACCCACGTACATACATGGCTATTTTGCAAACAGTCATGTATGAGGGGGTTTGCTTAACCTGGAAGTTTATGATGGTTTGTTAAATAATTATTGGCATATTCTGCTTCAAATGACATTTCAAATAAATACCTTTTTCCAAATCCTGCGGCAGCTTGCCATTAAGGAAATAACAAGAGTGTGGTCTTTTGCATGCTTGAATGGTTCAATGAATTTCTTTGTGATCACTTTGGAAGGTTGTAAAGATGAAAGAAAATAAATTCTAAAATTCATTCAAGGGTAGTGCTACAGTGAAGTAAATTAATGCTTCCAACAGTCCTCTCCTCCTAATGCATTGACCCTACATTGAATTGCATTTGTAACAAACACAATTTGTTTCCAGTGGATTTCACGGTATTTATTACACAACCATATATGGTTCACCACACAAATTCAATGGGACACACAACTCTATTGTTAGAGACAAATAAATATTTAAATATACATTTAAGATAAAATTAAGCCAGTGAAGAAATGATAATATGTATTGATGTTTCAAGGATAGAGAAGAAAGAAGTTGCATCACACATTACAATGAAGAATTTCTTCAATATTAGGCATTAGCAGTTAATGAAAAAACACTTGGTGCAAACGAAAAAATCTCCATAAGGGCTCCAGCCATTATCATCTTCATGATCTTCTAGGGAACCCCCCTACTCATACAAAGCCAACAATTCATCTAAATTTATGCCATGGAATTTCTCTCTTTCATACATTATGAAGTTCTTCTTGAAGTCAACGGTTCCTTTAAGCTTGTCTCCATCCGATTCAACCAACATACTATCCTCTCTGCAAACTGCTGCATCAAAATTATGGGCATGCTCAATACTACCATCAATATTAAGGCACACTAGAAGAACAAGATCATCATCCTCTATTTTTTCATCATTTTCATCATCTAAATAATATTCTCCCTTGTCATCAGTTTCACTGTCATTTTCACAAAGATGATTATTAACCATGCTACTTTCATAAGGCGACTCTAACTCATGTTTGTAGGGCCAGCCATTTTGCTTTGCCACACATTCACCATTTTCTAGAAGTTGTGACATTTGTTAAGATTCCATTGGGAATTTATTGATCATACTCTATAAAGTTCACCTCTGTAATATAATAATCGGTAAATCATCTAGTCCTTTCCACATGCTAAACTAATCCCAATAAATTTGGAAAAAAGACAAGCTAACCAACACACAAAAGAGTAAAGCTTAGAATGACTAAAATTATAAATGTAACTTCAAATTAAAATGCAAAATGAAATTGAAATTGAAATTTTGAGAATATGATACAATATTTCTCAACATAATAACAAAGAGACAAAAACAAGAAATATCTTGATCACAATAAATCCTAAATTTGAATCCCCCAAAAAGTAACTTATATGCAGTTTGCAATGATATTTTTGTTTTGACATTCTGAAGTCAGTGCCAATATCCTTAGAACATGTTATTACTGGAAATTATTTCCAATAAAACTAGAAGAACCTAGGATATCTTGATCACGATAAAATCCTAAATATGAATCTCCAAAATGCAACATATATGAAGTTTGGAATAATCTTTGGTGTTTTGACATTCTAAATCCAGTTCCAATATCCTTAGAACTTGTCATCACCGAAATTATTTCCTGCAAAACTAAAGATTCCAGAATAATCCTAGGAATAGTTCCAACTGTCACCTCACTCTAATCCTTTAACTTTTTAGGGTAGGGATTTTCCATCCAGTTAACACTAGATTTTACTCACTTGAGGGTTAGGCTCTGTACTTTCATGGAAAGAATAAGATTAGGTTGAGTCCTGTTCCCACACTTACTGAGAGGTTCTTTCCCTTGAGGTCTTGTTGTTAAAGTTTGATTAGTGTTGGTCTGGTGCACATATTGTAAAGAAGTCAGAGAGAACTTGGGAACACTAAAAAAATACATGCAGTTAGGGTATGTTCCTACTATAAGGTGAGCCTAGATTTTGAACAGGGAATGATATCAACAACCAAAATACTCAGAAAAAGAACAAAAGATTATGGAATATTACAGATAGGTTTTACACATCATCTGATATTGATTGTTGAGGGTTGATGCTAACCAAAATAAGGTTTAAGCCTAATCCACTCCTTGCATAAGGATCACGACAAATTATTAGAATGAGCATGGATGTCTACTTGCCCCTGCCAGTGACCCATTTAGAGCCTTTTTATGTCCATGAAACCATGAGATTAAGGGGTTGGCCAACCTTGTGAAAATATTCACAAATATGAAGGGTTGGGACGACCTTTATTAAATAATTCACTAAATATCAAGGGTTGGAGCCAACCCTTTCTTATGTATTACAAAAGAATATAAATACAAGGTGATAGAATGTTATCTAAATTATTCTTCTGTGCATGTCTTCAAGAGTATATATTGTTCCTTATGCATTCTGCAGATGGCTTCTCAGATAGATCATGAGAGTCACTCTAACAATGGTTCTCTGTCAAGACTTAAAATTACTGATAAAAAAGTTGGCATCAACAAAAATTTTCACTAGGTCTTGCACCATCTATCTAACAACTACTCATTTGTGTATGTGCATCAAACTATGTATAAGGTGGTGTTGAGCCTGCCACAGCACCATCCTTAGTGTCAAATGTTGTTCTCCTCCAATAATAGTTGTGGGCCATCCTCCTCTGCCCCTACCTCTATTGTTGTTGTCGTTCCTATAGTCATTCAGGTGCCTCCTCTATAATAGGCATCTTGTACTCCACCTTCCACTAATACCATATGTTAATGTTTCGCTAGGAAATGGTATCCACATCCAGCATTTCTTGGCTTCCTCTCCCACTTTCAAAGATTGTAGTGGACATAAACCCTATGTTTAAGGAATTGCAAACATGAGACTAACTTGGAAAAGGGTCCTAATCAATTAATAAGAATTTGAGGTCATAAATTATAATAATTATAATGTTAAGTTCTAACATATTGTAATTTAGAAGTCTCAACCTAACATGCTTCTTTGTGTGTATTTTCTAAAATAAACTCCAATTGCACTCGCAACCTAAAACACTAGATGTGTGGCTCGACACTGTTGGAGACATTTACCATCATACACACTCTTTCGGTCAAATTGGCCTAGTTAAACCACTATCCTAAGTTTAATTGACATCAGTGGAGCATTAATTACCTTCATCCCAGTCATCCTCATGCCTACCTACAGTCAAGGAGGCTAACTTAGCCTTCCCTACAGTCAAGGAGGCTAACTCGAGCACTCCAGGGGTGATCTGTGTGACATTAATGCACCTGCATGCTAACTGGTGGTTACTTTCAGTTCAACCAATCAGTTACAGTCAGTTAAGGCGCCTCCATGCATTAAATATATTATTTAATCATTATTTATTGATTATTTATTATTATTTAATGAACTGGAGCTAACTAGGCGCCTTCACCAACTCCTGATGGTCAGTTCAACTTCAGTTAACCTCATCAAGGTTTATTGGAGTCATGCAGTACTAGCACTTGATGGTTGGTTGCTATGACATGTGTTTGATCTCCTTCAGTTGAGATTAAGTCATTTATTGCACTCCAACTTCAGTTAGGATTGGTGAGTCAATTAAGGTTTTTTGTCAAGTGGTTAACTGAGTGGTATTGCATGGCAAAGAGTCAGTCAAGCTAGACTCACTTATGGAATTCGAATTGTTCCCTTAGGCATTCGAATTCTTCATGGAGTTAAGCCATTACTCTTGCATGGGAATTGTAACCCTTTATTGTTTATAAAATATACAGAGAGGAAACCATTTCTAGTTCCGATAATTGCTAATTCATGAGTAATTGTTAATAATTATTTGATGAGATTGAATCTTAGTTCCTAGATCATGTGCAAGAATTAATAGACACCCGAATAGAAATTTTCTATAAAAGTGGTGCTTTCACACCACCATTTATCCACCAAAAATCTACAAAAGATAAAAAGATAAAAAGACGTAAACTACATTTCATTATAGTAGCAAATAGGAAATAAAGAAAACATAATTCATGTTCAAAATTAAACATGTACTCAAAATTTTGAATTCTAATGAGTTTCTTTTCATTAAAATAATCCTTTCTTGGATATGAATGTCAAAAACAGATAGTTCTTTGGCATTCCTATATATCCCCATCTTTTGATTAATGGTTTTATGAGATTCATGATTAGCTACCATCCTTTTAACACACATAAGGGATCGTTCCATAATCTCACCATCAAAAGAAAAATTACATGAGTAAGAAAAGATAGGGTTGAGGACAAATGATCCTGCATGAATGGGACTATGGTGCATCCTTTTCCATCATTGATCTCTCAAAATCCAAAACATCATAATTTTTTCATATACAAGGGTACTCTTTCCGAAATAATCAGATTGGATAGCTTGTTTGGTCCTATCCATGGCCTCATGAAAGTAAACCATTGCAAGATTATACCCATCAACCAAGCAAAGAACCTTCACACAAAGGTGTAACATCCCCTAACAACTCAATTGGATAAGAAATGGAATAGATGAAAATATTATATGCATTCCCTAAGCATTAACTCAGAATATCACTTTAAATGAAAGATTAACCATGTAACTCTAACAGTTATAACTTCATTTTCATAAACAATACTAATCGTAATGATAACATAAACCTCGTGATCTATCAAACATACTACACATCAATAGGGTAAATGTAATAGTTTCCCATAAACAACAATAGTAGATTGCCCAACATTAAAGACCTATACCTTTGATACCATTAGGAAACTCTTATGACTTCCTTTAAACACCTCGTCTTAGAGTGCAGTCTTGTTTTCAGGATACGCATACGTTACGTTCTAATTTTTCTTATGTTTCCATCCAATAGAGGATTATTTGTTATTATCTTGTGACATACACATTTAGACATATTTCCACACAAATGGACCAGAAACCATTCGACAAAATTTTATGGGCTTTTAAGTGATTTGCATTTACTATTACAATGATAAATCTTAACCACCAAGTAATATCATCATTGGTACAAAATTACCATTTTAGCGACTACCCATCTATCCATTGTTTATCTGTACGCTTTGTTTCATGTGTGTGACATCCCTAGGTTAGAAACATAGAAGAATAACTATTCAGCCACATATAAAAACAAATGCATAACCATACTTCTTAGAGAGCACTTCCGCCCTTGGCGCAAGTACCCCTTAATAATGTTGAGTGATGAAACTAACTATACTGTAAACCGATCACCGAGGAAAACTTTTATACTCAAAATAGCATAATTCAGATGTATTTCTATCTTTCTGGAGATCCATGGTTATTAATAGTTAACCGCTAGGGTGGACATTAATCAACAACTTTTCGTTCCAATGTCTATATAACATGCTATAAAACATTTCAATAAGCAATTTTTCCTTGCGTTTAAAAACTCTCATATGGAGATATTCTACAATTCGCACCATTCTTATTTTCAGGTCACAAATTAAACATACCAAGGTACAAAAAGTAAACCTATATTAAGATCCTCCCATATGGAATATGGCAGAACTACCTAGGAGCAGGATCACTTAATAAAGAATACCACAATGACACTTTCACATAAGATGGCATATAACAAAAGTACACGAATAAAACGACATCACAACAAAATTTTCACATAAGATGGCATATAACAAAAGTGCATAAATAAAATGACATCACAACATAAAGATTGAGTCCAATGTACGTGGTTCACCCCATCTATGGGGTACATCCACCAAAATTTCATCTCAATTAAAATTTCTTAAAGGAAGGGCTACAATCCGCAACAACAATATTGGTGTACTTCAGTTTTGTGCTTCTCATAGGCTCTCTCACCGAGAGCATATTCTAAGCTAGTGAATACTAAGATGGGACTGCGACAAGACTCCATCAAGAACACTAAGAAGCTCTTCTGGTTCAAAAATAACCTGGCTGGTAAAAGAAACTCTTCGAAAATAGAGTTTCGATATATATACATGTCTAGGTGGAAAATGCACTCTTGAGCTATTCCATAATAGTGTATACAAGGATCCAACACATGCCCAAATACATAACCGTAATCGCAAGTAGCATTCAGTTCTATACAGCAAAAGTTAATATCGACTCTGGAAGAACAAGATAGAAAACAATCCACTCTATTCTATAAGGGAAACCAGGCAGAGAGGTTGGCCTTGCATTCAGGAAGACTACAATGGTTCGAGTTTCCATAACCCATGTGAAACCTATCATATGGTTATATCTGACAATATAAACAGAACTGTAGTCAAGAACCAGCCAATTGGCATAACTAGTAAGCGTGAACATTAAGGAGATAAAAGGATTTGGTTCACGTTTCTGTACCTGATTTTCTCTTTTTGATATAGCTGGTTTCTTATCAACTAAAAGGTTAATGTCTACGTGGGAATGCAGATGGCAATGAATGCTGTACAAAAAAAATATCATGAGCAGTCACCGGAGAGCTACGTCCTCCTCAAGAAATCTAGTCAATTTTCATGTGTAAGAGAGAGTGATACGGTAAAAATAGGTCTCGAACCTCCAACCTCGCGGTTAACAGCCGCAAGGCTCTAACAAACTGAACTATTCCAGCTGCTGGCTCGGATATGGAATGATGGTCGTGGTTGGGGTCTGGAGATCGCGTCCAGACAAAATAATTATAAACCGTTATCCCAACGGCACGTGAAGAGGGGGTGGGGGCGATATCCAAATGCCATCCCCTAATTTCGGATCAGTTGCTAACGGGATGCCATATCGACGCTGATGTAAAATCCCAGCCCTTTATTAACCCAACACCCGAACGCTGGGCACGTCTGGGCTCGCAGACATGTTGGTCAAATTTTCTATGATCAAGACGCAAGCGTCCCATTTACCCTATGGAAAAAAATCAATCGCTGAAAGAAAATAAGGAAACAGCAGGGCAGGGTTCTCTAGACTCACCGGCTAACAGGCCGTACTACCACCTGTCTAAAATCCTCTTTTTATAATGGGAGTCTGAACTGGTGATACTTACTGCAAATACCCTGGTTTTTTATCTACACTTGATACGTCGTACAGAGGGTTAGATCTACTCCGCTCTACCCATGCCCATCATTTAAAATGGAAAAACTTACTGGATGCCTCAGATATGGATCTAAATCGTAAAACAAAGAGAGGTTTACCCTAAACCCCATTTACAAACAGATCCGGAGATAGCTGAGCGCTTATCTCTACACAACCTAAAATCTAGATTATGAAAACATTGATGCTATAAGGAGGCACGATGCTGGATATGGATTCACGCAAAATTTCAAATCTTCTCGAAAGATAAGATCATATCTTGCTCAACGAAAACCTGGATATCGATCGAGCCGGATCCCATGAGCCAGATCGACACGTTGTCCATGTGCAGCGAATTTCCCCTCACCGATCTCCATACTCCCAAAGCGCAGAGTTTTCCCTCACATATCTTGATGTTCTCCGGGCACAGAGTTGGATTTTTCTTTTCTTTTCCCCACCTCAACATGCCAAACTTTCCTCCTTATGAAGGAAATCTCCTCCCCAAAATGCGCCCCACGAATATCTGCCCTTACCTCCCCCCTAACAGCTATTACTCACCTCGAGGTATCTCTTACAAAAATCCCAAGAGAATAGGGGCGCAACTGATTTTGAGGGAGTCTTTAAGGTTAAAAGCCATAACTTTTTCTTAAATGGTCCGCTATTCTCAAGGGTGATCCCACTCTCTTATTGTGGCAATATAATGTGCCATCTTCCACTGAGATAAGCATGCCCCTATACCCCTTTTGAGAATAATCAAAGAAAACATAGGTTACTTAAAGGTATAATAGTCTTCCATAACTACTAGTCTTATAAATATTTTTTAAACTTAAAACTTTGGAGTGTTGCTCCCTTTTGTTGAAAGGAGTTTGGAGGAACACCTCCCCCTATCTAAAAGGTACACCCTTCTCAAAACTTGCTTTTATATACGCAAGTAATTCTCTAGGCGATGTAGCTCTATGCTAGCTTCCCATTATAAGAATAGTAGTAGCCCAAGGTAGTATTTCATTACTTATTTTTATCAAAGATACTCTCTATATATATAGTCGTAAAGAGTAAAATTTGTGTCTATGCTGATACTGGTAACCCATCCTCATTTAAGGTACTATTAATACCTTTTGAGAATTACTCTTGTAGATGAACCTTATCATCCTTAATAATTTTTAAGATGGATATGATAATCTTCTTAAGGTGAACTTCCTGGTACTTGGTACCTTAAAGCATATTAGGTGAAAGTTACCCTTAAGGCCCAAAGGTGATTTAGTCCACTTAGGAATCACCTGAAACTAGGATGACACCCTCGGTCGTTAGAACACATTTTTTTTTTGTCTCACAATTACCAAGGATCCACTCATTGTTTTGAGTTTTCCCCCTAGTGAATTTAGAATTCGGTCGATTAAAATGCGTCACGCCATTAAGTCTACTTAGGCAATTTATAGATTTCCAGGTCTTATTTTTGGTGGGGCCTTGGCCTTGAGCTCCTCACCAAAAACAATTACAATAATTATTCATAATCACAAGGTATTTGGGGGTATGTAGGAGGGACATTACAAAAGGTTCACAAACCATTCACACTCCCTCCACTCTTCCCAAAATAAATCGGTGTACACTAGTTTTGGGATGGATCCCCATCATGTCTTGTTCTAAATGCACAGTCGTGCAACTTATTGAAAACAAGCATATACTCCACCTTGAATTGGAAATGGTGCAGACATTGAAAACAAATGAAGTTACCAACAAAACATGTTAATTTAGAATGTCAAATCTCCATGTTTCTTGTGAATTTCCTCATGAGGATAAGAACAAATGCCTAGTTATATATGTATTTCTTGATGTTCCTAGCCTACTTCATGGCCTCTCTAGTAAAGGATATTTTTCCCACATCCTCAAGCATCAACTTCATGAAATGGGGAACACAGAGTCCCAAAAACTATGGGGTTCCTCTCCATTAGCAATTTGTCGGCGGCCACATAATTCTTGGATAAACCCATCCAATAATTCATACAACAATGTCACACCTTTAACATGTGTAAATGCATCAACTAATTTAAATAACATTGTAATATTAGGAAAATATACCAAGAAATTGAGGGTCCTACCATTCCCATCTATCCAATCATCAAACATCACAATGTATCCAATCACCTCCCATGATTTCCTTAATTCCTCCAATCTAGTAATTTAGTATTGATACCATCCTTTTCTACTTGAAGGATTGGCCCTCCCAACTCCTCATATGTATGGTTTTATACCTTGGTCGAACACCAATGCCAACATTAAACATTACCTAGAAGTACAAATTGCTCTTTGTAATTCGTTGAGGTATTTTGCTCCAAAAAAGATACCTCCCCATAACGTTATGATTCCCAATTCACATTACGATAAAAACCTTGTATAGAAGGGAGTGTCGGGGATGAGCCTTCCGTAGCTTATTTCCATTTGAATTAGATACATGGGAATATACAAATCCATCTCAACTGAAATGAGAATGAAGTGTTAATGAGAAACATAAAATACCATCAATTTCCTTACTTATGGTAATTGTGGCAGACAAAAAAAATATTGATTGTATTCATGTGCAATGAATGACTACAACAAGTACATCAATGGGACTAAAAAATTGTAATCTTAAGAGGATTCTGAGAATCCAACTGCATGCTTCACTGCAACACCAAGGATAGAAAACAGGAATATCAGGTCTGCCACTCACACAAAGGATAGTGAACAAACCTTTCTTTTTGGAGCCAACCGAGCCATCAGTGCTTCTAGTGGTGACTAAGATTGCAAAGATATGAAAAACACGACCAATAAAAATGATAAGTGGAACAAATCTGACTACAAAATATAGAGAAGTAATTATTGAATATTAGCAATGAAGTTTTACACTGCTCTAAAATAGAAACAACTAGAGAAATTAGAGGTGTCTGATGCTTAATCCTCCATTTTCCAAAGTGGTGGCCATCACAGGTACGGATTCCATGACCCATGATAAGGGGTTCCACATAAAACCCAAGAACTTGAGGAATTTTCTTTTCTACTCACCCAAAAGACGTCATGGGGTTAAATTTAACCAATTCTTGAAAAACCACAAGTATTCAGCATAAAACACAAATGCATGAACCTCTTCAAAAAGATATGATAAATGATCCCTCATTAAAGCTTCTAAAGCCTAATTAATTTACTTTCGTGTAGCCTAAATATTTTATGTAGCAGTAAACATCGAACCAACCTAAGCAAACATATTTACTATAAATAAGTAAATACTCCATGGAAACTACTTTGTGGTGGTACAAAATATCAAACAGTGAAAGAAAATTACTTCACTGTAGAACCAATGAATATGATTTACATTGGGTATATTAAGACTAAAACATCCTTAGAAAATCAATTCTCTGTAGATATCTACTCCGGAACTGAATCCAAAATTAGAAAAAAATTATCATAGTTATTCTTACCTTTTTCTCTTTCAGCTTGTTGTATCCAAATATCACGAGCCTCTCGTGTGCAGCTTGGTTGCTCAAACCCTCTTTTCTGCATCTTAGATTCTCAAAAACCTCTGTGATGGGAATACTTCCCTGTATTTGCAAACCTCACAAAATCAGACTCAACCAAAAACACCAAACGAAAACCATAAAAGGCCTGCAAGTCCTGCTTACCAAATCCATAGCTTCTTTGTTAATGGATTCCAGAGTAGTTGCTTTGCAATGCATTTCCACAAATTGGATTCACTTTCTGCCATGGCCCCCACAAAACACACACATGTAATGTAGAAATCAATGCATCATATAGAGCTCTACAGGCTTAGATATGCCAATAACCAGTCACTTGAACTGTGGTGATTCGAACTAGGTACTTGATAAACTGGATTGAGCTTAAAATACCAGTGGGAAGATGAAATTTCAGTTGATAGACAAAAATAATGTGAGAGGTGTAATCCATATAATATATAATAATCTTCTAGGTGTCCAAATCCACTATTATATTTTTATTCTCTCCCCGTTTTCACCATGGCCTTATTAATACAACAAACCTATCCATTACGTGAAACCAAAATATGTCCATTTATATATACATAAAAAGTATCCAAATTTTTTTTTCTTGATCTTACAAGCAAAGGGAAAGGGAATCTAGAGTGACAATGAAGCATAAACTGGGTAACTATAGACGTAGGTGTACAATGAAGATTGCTCATCTTCCAACCATACCTTACCAAACGCCAACCTCCTTTTGAAGTGCATTACTGGAAGGAAGAAATGTTTAAATTTCATTGTCGGAAGAAAGAAAATCAAATATTATAGTGCAACACTTGGGGTATATTCATAGACGCAATTTCGAAATAAATAAATTATAGAAGCAAAACATACTAAAGAACCTTCAGATGAAATTTTGATACCATTGGGAAGGGTTGTGATGATGGTCTTTGTTGATTGGAAGTTTAGGGAGGAGAATCACGTCTCAAAAGGGAGAATCCAAGGAATGGAGAGATTTATATTCATTTAATGTAATCCATGAGAATAGTCCACCAGAAGAATGGAACTTGTGTAATGATCCCCCATGTTATGCATCTATTGCTAAGTATACTTCAGCCTCAATAGCAGCTGATAAAATTATTGAACCCTACCGCCCAACCACTATAAGAAGAATAGGGAGGAGTATCATGGGTGCCAATTTCAGGATCAGAAACCAAGACAAAGGAACGTGTTGGGGAAGAGAAAGTCAATAGAGAGCCATTTATGGGTTCACTATGCAATTTCTATTCGAGAAATTCATAGAGACACGAAGCATCTAATTCAAAAACCCCTTCGTACTAAATCCTTCAATTGTTTCCAACAATGATACCAAAATACCCTCTTTTCCACTATATTTTTTGTTTTGTTTTGTATATCCTAACTAGTGTATAGCTATATATTATATTTTTATTTATGTACTAATATATTTTATAAAACTTAAATATCATAAATATAATTATTTTGTATGTATTATAATAATAAAAGATATTTAATATAATGTATATATTATAACTAATTAGTATAATTATTTTTAGAGATAATTTTTGTATTTTCAAAGTCACATTTACAATAGTGTCCATGTAGGGTTTTTAACATGTCTCATCTCATTGCTTGTTATTAAACCATTCTCTTGTCAATTTAATATATGTTTTAATATTATAATTTTTTTATACGCATCTAAGTGAGAGTTGAACAACTAGTGTAATTTGGTCTATGTTAGTTTAACAATTCATTTAAATATATTTAAGGGCATGTTTGGACCCTCATTCAATGGATTTTGTAGCTTCAATGCCCTTGCAACACATGAGGATTCCATCTGTTAGTCCCAAATGGAAAGGGACAAGAATATCCTCAATGACCGAAGGTGGATTGACATTCTGAACATGACCCATTTTGGATGACCATCGACACATCATCAATTTGGTGTCTCTCTAGGATGTTGTCATGATCAATAACACTAATTTGGTGTTAATTGTTGAGCTGTGACACTAGTGCTTAAATTTTTCTTGATTATAATAACTAAATTAGTTTCAATAGCTAAGCTATGACACATGAGGGGTCTACAATTTACTAAATTCTAACACTGCAGATGGATTCTTAGACCCTTTATGGGGTCTATGAATCCATCTGCAGTGTTAGAATTTAGTAAACTGTACAAATTGATTGTCAAATTTCTAGTTTTTTCCATTTTCAGAGTGACACAACTAAAATTGACCAACTAAATGACCAATTGTAATCTTATTATTTGTAGTCTAGATATCCCATGATGAAATTTGGTCATTTATCTTGATCGTTTTCAGTTGGTTTTTATCCCGTGACAAAAAATGGTCATTTATCTTTGTCATTATAAGTAAGGTCACTTAGAATTATCAATTTTGTTCATTTCTCCCTTAAAAAAATTGTGGTGACCAAAATTTTTGGTCTCGTGGTCACTAATATCTCATTTTCCACTAGTGATCTCACACTAAAGAAAAATTAGAAAGTGGATGATGAATTTCAATCAACTCTTTGATGAGATACTATAATATTTTTCAGTGTTTTGCAATTCTGAACTGATTTCCTTCTTCACACCATGACACACTGAGATGCATACCGAGAAGTTTCTCACAAAATCTTCCCAAGTTTGGATGACCAGTGTATATGGCATAGATGGCACGAATGGCATTGGAAAAACAATGTTGGTCACGAAAAATCTATGATACCCACAAATAGGTTGGTGACTTTTGATGTTGTCATTTGGGTTACCATTGCTCAATTTTGAATATTGAAGTTGCAGGGTACCATTGCTTCTTAAATCAATTTAGAGTTGGTAGAAATAGATGTTGACAAGCTCAAGATGAAATTATCTGCATATCTGAGGGCCAAGAATATTTTGTTGGTTTTAGATGACATGTGGACATCACTCGATCTTGGAAAAATTGGTGATGTGTTAACCATGACCGAGCGAGCATGGGATTTATTTTCCAAAATCATAAAATGAATGAGTGAGCGAGAAGATTCCATGAAAATGATTGAATTTTCTAGTCATTTTATGCTTAATAATTAAGATTCAAAATGATTGAATTTGCTTTTGCGAACTCTACCTCTGAAAATATAAATTATTTAAACATCGAGTGAGATTTGAAATGACTATTGAAATTGCAACCGCAGAGTATACCTCTCAAAATATAAATTATTTTAAAATAGAGAGTGATGTTTCTTTAACTATATGGTTTCATTGTTAGACGAAATCTTCAATATCAAATATTTTTAAGAAAGCAATGGGCTAATAAGTAGTGAGACTTGTAAAAATGGCAGCATATAAGTAGAAATTGGCAGCGATGATGCCACGCCTTCTAGAGGTTGTTGTTCATTCCTCTTTCACAGATTCCCTTTCAAGGGAATATGTAGGCATGTATATCCTCAACAAAGTCACTCTTCAACATGGAATGAGCCAATTTGTCTTTGTGTCTTATAGAAAAACTATTTCTACGTTGGTCATTGCTTTGGATTATGTTCTTTGTAAATTTGTTTTTAAAAAATAATGGAGACTTTATATTACCTTGTGGAATAATAAACATAATGTTTCAGGAGGAGATATAATTCTAATAGTCAATGATTTACACTCTTTTAACTTATATAATTTTTTTCAAAAAATGCTAAGAATTAGTTGCAACAGAGCTGCAATGGAATGGATGTCTTTGAATTTATATAATGGTTAAGTATATAACTTAGAAGTTATATAAATATTAAGTATATAACTTACAAGAGATGCATTCTACAACGGGGTAGGGGAGTTGTGTAACTCCTTCCTCGCTTACCCTACAGTTGACATTTGTCATTTATAAAAAATAATAAAATATTATAAAAAGAATAACATGTTGATTCAAATTAGATTTATAATATTTAGAAGGCATATATATATATAAACAAATTACATAAATTAAAACCATAAAAATTTCCTTGAACACTTTTTCAACATTTTCCATTCTAAAAAAGAGTTTGCAGCTTTAGATATTTGATTCCTCTATGAATTTAGTAGATCCTTTTAAGATGAATCTATGCTAATATACTTATAGAAAGTAAAGTTGAAATAAAATAAAATGTAAGATATCCATTATTGTTGATTGTGTTCATGAGGAGATACAGACATAGAAATTGATAATGGATGGGTTTGTCATATGCCATATTAAACATTTATTTCACTGCATTATCTTCTCAGCCATAAGTCTTTACTTTTCCATTGTGACTTTGGCAGTGGAAGAGTGCATAGACTCGTGAGAGGAAAATTGGTGAGGCAAAGGATTTGGAGATGAGTCGGTCGATGTGGTGCTTCTTCGAGTTTGTGGGTTTTAAATTAGAACTTCACACGCCAAGTCTGTTTCAAATATCTTTTGTATTAAAGTTTTGTTAACGAACCAATAGGCCTAAGCAACAGTAGGAGGAGGGTAAGTAAAAATGTTGGTTTGTAAGAAGAAAATGGAAGAGTTCATGCCCCATCTTTCACATGTTGCAAGTGAGCTGGTATATGCATGAATGAATATCATCAATACAGTCGCTCTAGAATATGGTATGAACAAATTCATATTTGTAACATACAGACATATTATTGGCACATTGGTCATTGTTCCTTTGGGTTTTGTTATTGAACGGTAGGAACTTGTAAATTTGTTTTTTTATAAAAATAATGCAAACCTTTATACTATTTTGTATCATAAGAAACATATTACTAGACTCGTTAATGATGATTTATATTTTGATTTATATATTTCTACAAACCATAATTGAATTTATATAATAGTTAATATGCCCTCTATCTATTATCATTGCAAACACCAAAAGCCTCCTATGACATTGTCCATCTTTTTTCAGATTTTCTTTCTTTCACTCTCTAGGTAACTGGGGATTTCAATCAATTTATTACCCTTGCTTTTCTTTTTGTAATGCTTTCATGCATACAAATCAAGTAAGGGACTGAAGTGGATATTGATTTTTCTCTTATGCAGAATTACAAGCAACCAAAACCTTTGTTTAGAGGGATTATAGTATACTAGTTCTACTTTTTCTACAGCAATATTGAAGTTAATCCCATCCACCATGTTTGTGATGGCCAGTCTTCTAAGGTAGTAGTTCGATTTCAATAAATTCCTCTACTGTAAATCTCATCTTCAAATTTTCAACCTAAAGAGTTCCCGAGTTCAGACGAACGGTCTATATGGCATGGATGGAGTTGGAAAAAAAACGTTGTTCGGAAAAATCTATGATACCCACAAAGAAGTTATTGTCACTCTTGATGTTGTCATTTGGGTTACAGTTGGTCGATTTCCAATATTGAAGTTGCAGGGTGACATTGTTTCTTAAATCAATTTAGAGCTATTAGAAATAGATGTTGACAAGATGCTGATGAAATTGTCTGCATATTTGAGGGCCACGAATATTTTCCTTGTTTTAGATGACATGTGGAGATCATTCAATCTTGGGCGATGTATCAAACATGACCAAGCAGGATTTGTTTTCCAAAATATGAAAATGACCGAGCAAGTCGAAAGAGTCCATGAAAATAGAACCCTTTTCTAGAGACAAAGGATGGGATTTTTTTTTCAATATGGCTTTGAAAGAGGTCGAATGGGGTCATGTGAGAATATACAGTGTATTTTACATGTAAAGGTTTTCCCCTCCCCATAAATGTAATAGCCTCATCCATGATTGGCAAGAGCGATGAATATGAGTAGAATCTTGCTCTAAAGAAAATGCAAAAGAGTCTAAATTTCATTGACCCAATTGCTCATCATCCTTGTATTGATTGAGAATTGTTTCAGTGATTGAGATGGAGCTATGATTGTTTTCCCAATTCTAATTCCAAAAATGGTTTTTTGTATTATTCCATGTTAGCTTAAGATACTGCATTTTCGGTAAATCCACTTGCGCAAATGTGGATGGCAAAATGCCTCGTGAAGACTAAAGACGTCGGGCATAGTTGTGTTCAATTTCTTGAAAATCAGTACTTATTCAAAGTGAAACCTACATAAAATGTGATTGTATTTCATGATGTTGTGTGCTACATGGAAATATACATTGGAGAAAATTCTATGAAGAAATGCGTGTTTAGGGAAGGTCAAATGTTTCAACAATTTCCTGACATTGGGATTCATGAATGTAAGACATTATCAGTTTGGGTAGTAATATTAGGTTTCTCTCCCCGTACTGGAATTGGGATGTCAAAACTTGGCGACTCTTCTCCTCGAAAAACTAGAACTGAAAGCAATTTTACCTGACCTCACTTCTCTGCGGGTGTTGGATCTAGGGGTACACGAATGAAGTCATCACCATTATCATTATGGGAACTAAGACAACTCAAATTTCTAAATTTGAGATGAACTGAAATTAAAAATGTGGATGAACTCATAGGTAATCTCTCTTCCCTTCTAGAGCATATGTTTTGGAGGGGGGGTGTTGAAGTATCGGTACAACCACATGGTATAACCATCGCACCTCTGGAAATATAAAAAATGTGGACTAACCTCCATGCCTGATGATAGTGACTTGTGTTGGGTTTCAAATGTTCATCAACATCTGCATGCTTTGGTGTAATGGAAAACCTTACATGGTATCAAAGCATAGGTCTCAGGTTCAATTCCCTCGAGCTACATTGGAAGGGGAAGGGTGTTGGAGTATTAGTACAACAACATGCTGTAACCGCCACACCTCTCAAAAATTCTTGGTGATAGGGCCTTGTGGTGGGTTTCAAACGTTCATCAATATCTATAGGTTTTGGTGTAACAAAAAATCTTACATGTGTAAGGTTTGTCGTTACACCAGTATTAATACTCCAACACCCCCCTTTGGCGTAGCTCTCGGACATGGGACGTTGTCTATAGTGGACAGAGAACAACAAATATTAGGGTCCATGCAGCAGGCACTAGACGACGTGGATTGCGGATGGGATGAGGAATATGACAATCTGCCCGCAGTTAATTTATTCCCTAAAAACAATAGCAGCAGCAGAAGAGAAGAGGATGAACTGGATCCCATGGACCCCTTGGAATATTTCTAAGACGATGGTGAATTCCAAGATGAAGAATCACTAGACGATGATGACTTCGAGTATGAATTCAAAGCTGACTTCATGTCTGAAGAAGAAGAGGAGGAGGCGCAGATGGATGAAGAACATCGGGTGGTTATGGAATTGGCAGTAAGTCAATGGCCGCCCACGGTTATACAAAAAAATGAATTGTTGTGCCTCTATTGCCTAAATAAAATTGAAAATCCCACAGAAGGCACCAAGTTGCCATATTGCCCACATATTTTCCACAGGCATTGTATGGTATCGTGGCTCACAGGCTGCACTGATGGCACTCAACGCTTTGAATGTCCTGCGTGCCGTCAATCAATGTATACTCCACCAGGATAACTCCGGCTCGATGAATCCATCCATTAAAATTTTACTATTGTTATGTTATTTTCGTAGATATGAATTTAATAAAAAAATAAATGCATGGTAATTTTGGTAGATATGAATTTAAGACATAAAATACATGCATCTTCAATAGTAGCTCACCCATGACATGGAGATCACAATGTTATAACAACTAAACCCAGCCTCTTTCAGTCACTCTGTCCAGCGAGTTCTCCATCGACACAATTGTTCGATGGACTCCATCCCTCCTTGGCAAGGAGCTGTATCACAGATGTGGAAGGCCTCAACTACCACCTCTTTACAATAGGAGCCAACCACCCTTTAAACAAAGACCTATTTTTATTTTCATTCATCACAAGTACGCCTAGATGGGTGCAAAGGGCGTTTTTCAATTTTATTTTTTTTAATATTATTTTATGAAGTTCACACGAGTCATTATGTCAATTTTGATTTTTAAAGATTAACATAACCATATTATTACAGGACATCATATATATCTACACATCTGATTATTGAAAATTATTGATCATGTTTATTTTTTCAGTCTCACATGTCACATGAGGTTCGTTATTACAAAGGAAACTTGAAGGATGACTTTACGCACATGTCCCACTTATCAAATTACATAACATCATTTTCTATATAGTCGATGCCTCTAGGCATCTAGCTTAGTTAAAAATGTGAAAGTTTTTAAATTATGGACCAGCTTGCGTCTCTTCAAGGATGACTTTATGCACATGTCCTACTTATCAAATTACATAACTTCATTTTCTATATAGTGGATGCCTCTAGCTTAGTTAAAAATGTGAAATTTTTTAAATTATAGACCAGCTTGTGTCTCATAACTTATTAACAATAATAAAAAAATAATTTTTAATATTATTATTGAATATTTATTTTTTACTTCACATGTGTCCAACAAGGAAGAACTTGAAGGAAATTTTAGATCTCCCTCCAAATTTGTTGAGTGAACTTACATGAAACAAAGAGATTATCAATAGTTTCCTCACATCAATACTTTCCTTTTTCTACATGGGTAGATATATATTAGGCCAAGCAACTCTCTTTTTATTAAAATTATCCGAAGTTGTAATTTTATTTTAGTAATTTGAAACTACCATCTGTTAATTGCTTCCACAATAGTCTAAATAATTGTCTCATATGCTATAACATGAGGTATGGTTGTTTTACAAGAACAAACTAGTTGTTCCTCCTTATCACTATGACAATGTATAAGTCTTTTAATATATTATTTCCACTTGATGGCATAATCACTAGAAAGACCTAGATCATTAACCATATTACCAATACTTTGAGTCATGTTTACTTTCCTTTGGTCTCTTAGCATGACCTAGAACACTAAAGCTAAATAAGTTCATATATGTTTCTAAAGCATTTGAAAAATTAAAAAAAAACATCACCTCCAATAAATTGGTCTTCACAAAGCTTTATTTGTTCACTGTCACAAACATTCCATGTCATCCGTATTTAAAGATGATGGATAGAATTACTTATATATTTCCATCTATTTCATACATTTAATGACTTCTTAAGAGGATCTCTAATCCATTATGTAACATATTTTTCTTAAGATACTTAGCCTAAATGACCTCACTCCATAGACCATTTCCCATCAATACTCTCCATAAGAATTTAATGGCTAGATCTTTTCCAAATATGAAAATGTTTATTATTCCCCATTGCCCTATTTTTTTCAATAATGAAAGTATGTCCCAACTCACAAGGTGAATTTCGTGCCTCTTTTTTTTGTTTTCCATAAAAATTAAACAATTTCTATTAGATCTTATTTAGAATGTATTTTGGTATTTTGCCTAGTTATAATGAGTAAACAATAATATTTTCTAGAATTTAATTAAATACTAAAATAGACTTGTCCCCAAGGGAAAGCCACCTAAAACACCAATTCTCTAAGGTCTTCTTTTCTACCTTTTCAAAATCCAAATCTAGTCCTTTTAACAATTTGGTTTGAGAAAATATCCAAAACACTTTAACCCAACTGGACTTTTTAATACTAACCAAGCCATTCTAATTACTTACAAAAAACCTTTATTAGATATTTTAAAGCATACCATTACTCTATAGTGCCAGTCCCAAAGAGGAGAATGCCATCAACAAACAACAAATGAGTTATAAAATTGTTTGAGGAATTTTGTACTCAATTTAGTTTACCATTTGTTCTATCCTTTTTTATGAGTGTGTTCAATCCTTATACCACAAGAAAGAGAAATAGTAGATAATGGACTACCCTTTCTATGTCCTCTATAAATCTCAAAAAAATTTGTGGGGGATCCATTTATTAACGCAAAAACATTTGTAGATGAACATACCAAATCATCCAATTGGTGACTTCAATATTTAATCATGTTTGAAGAAAAACTAATCTCAAAGGATTCCAATGACCTTGTAAGATGAGAAAAGATCCATTTTGATAATCAAAACCTTCAATTTTTTTACCTCAATCCAGCATAATATATCTTGATCAACACCCACAGCATCTAGAATTTTCTTGTTCAATAGAAAATCAAAATATTCTTTTGAAATCGATTTATCCAATAATGGTTTTATTCTGTTAGATATTACTTTGGTAATAAATTTGATGACCATATTTCATAAGGATATAGAATGGAAATCATTGAAGGAATATGGATAAAAATATTTACAAATTACATCTATAAAAGTGGCATTGATTACCCTTGAAACTTCACCATTAATACTTGATTATTCTACCACCATCAATAAATAATTACCCATAAGCTAAATAATTCAAGAAAAAATCAATGATCCATCTATCTGCACCTAGGATTTTGTACTTGGAAAACAATTTTAGAATTTATTCAATTTCCTTCGAAGATACTCATGAATCAAATCTTTCTTTTTTTTCATTAAAGAAAAGGGAAGGATATCACTATAAAACCTTCATATGAGAACTTATGAAATTTCCCTCATGTTCTTTAAAAAGTGTTCCAAAATGATCCACAATAGCCACGTCCAAATCATATTGGGAAGATACTTTTTTTCACGATTCTGAACCTTTAAATCCCAAATTGCATTCTTGGTTCTTCTTTTGTCATCATGTTTATGAATAAAATCATGATATTATCACCCTCAAACAAATAAATAACATGAATTTTTGGTCTCCAAGAATCCTCATCAAGCCTTAGAATTTTATCTCTTCTCGCTTCTAGTGAAGTAATATCATCCCTATGCAATTCAAAAAATACCCCTAAGGAATTATTTAAATATCTAAGGTGAATATCCTCCTCAATGTTAACAATCCCAACTATCAAATCAAAATTCTTCTATTATTCCCAATCTATAACCTCATTTTTCAGAGCATTTAGCTTAAACACGAATTGTTGCATATATTATCTTTCCGTAGGATATGATAAATATTCCCATTGATTTCATATCAATGAGGAGAAGTCCTCTTCCAATAACCATGAATGCTTAAACTTGAGCATATATTTAACCTTTCTTGATTTTACTTTAGTTTGTAGTATTATAGGATATTTATTTGATAAAAAAGAATTATAAGTCAAGGACCTAAATCTCCCCATAAAACCAATTGAATTTATAGAAATGAAAAACCTATCGATATGTTTAGATATTCCTGATGAATCACCATTTAATTCCTATAGGTGGGGTACATTTGGATTGGTAGAACATAAATGGGATTCAACATATGAAACATGTGTCTCAAATATTCAACCAAAGGATCATGTCTAGAGTTTAAAACCCAAGCCTCCATATCATAAATAGTGAGATTTAGGTCCACTGCCACAGTCAAATTTGGGTCCCTTAATAAACCAATTTCTATACCCTCTTCCCCCAAAAACGTTCTCTCTATATATGGTCTATAACAATTTAAAAATTTTATTTGTGATCCATGTCTCTAAGCCTTCCTTTTCAACATAATTCCTACGCAAGTAAAAAATGGCTAAAACAATCCCTTTTACGGTTCCATGTTGATAGGATTACCCAATATTTAGACCAATTGCATCCATAGTATGACATTCCCATTCAAACAATAACTTCAACAATACCTTTGTTTCTTTATAACCAAGAACCACCATTTCTTGTAAAAGGATAGCATTCGATAAGGACACCTCAAACCACCTTTTGAGAGATAAATATTTTGGAGAGAAACCTACTCCATGGATATTTAAAGACATTTTCTTCACAAGGAACCAATTTCTAAGAGAAAATCTACTATAAGGGCATAGACTCAATTGAATGAAAATTATCCAAATCAACAACCTCTTCTTTAACTAAACTATGATGTGGAGATGGTACCAATGGCTTAGCTAGGCCATAATGTACAACCCCTTCCTTCAGTATCCTCTCGGTGCCACCTAATTGTCTCCTCTCCATAATATTTTTAAAAGTATAGTAGTCCTACTAATATCTTTATTAAATTCATGTGTTTTTACTAAGTAATATTGTATAGGTTTTTTTTGTAATGCCCCTTTATAATAGGGAGTCAAAGGTCGCATTGTCTAAATAAGGCCTAATTCATATTCCCTTTGTGTAATATTTGGAGGAGGACCAAAAGGACAATAATTCTACCCATTCTTAACCAAAACTTCAAGTGATATAGGAAAATGAGAAGCATTAACCCTAGATGAGGAACAGGGAAATAGTTCCTCGTTAATGGATACAACACCCTCACCCACAACATCCAAAAAACTATGATATATCACACTAAAATTATCATAATTCCTTAGGGTCAACCTCAAAACAAAAGGACATTCAATACCCTTGATTGATGGAATAAAATTTACATCCTTAACCCCCACAAAGTTGAAACATTGATAATTTTGTCTTCTTATTTTTTCAAAAAAGCAACTTATTTTTTAGAAAAAGAATTGGAAAAGTTTGGGAATAATAAATTCATCTTACCCATTAAAGCATTATCCAATCATTACGATAGAGAATAATTCTTTTGAATTTCCAAGCCTATGAAACCAACTGGATGAAAATTAACCATCGCATGTGAGACAATTTCCTTTCGTTACCTAACGAACAATTTATCTTGAAGAATGTAGTCCCCCTTAGTATATTGTGTTAAACTAGGATAGTTCCTTTTCAAATGTCCCATATGTCTATCAAAATGACAACAAAATGGTAATTTCCATAAATGCAAACGTTGAGAGAAAGTTTTCTTCCATGAGTGTATCTGTATATCAGCTAGAAGTCCCATGTTTAAGTCAATCTCAACTAACATCCAAGCAAGACACTTGACTTTGTGAAACAAACAGTTTTCCTAAAAGAAAATATAAATTACCATAGTATTTATAATGTCTATAAAAGCATTGTTTGGCCAAAGTTCTATTGGAAAACCTAGAAGAATCATCCAAACATGTCATTTGTAAAAGTTTTCATTGAAGGTGTTAAAACCTGGGTACGAATTGCTTAGCATCAATTAACTTCTAGCAATGATCTAAAACTATGATATAATTTTGTCCAAGTAATCCTCGCAAAAAAAATTAAATTAGAACCAAGTGTTCATCAGGATACTAATTTTGGACATTACCCAAGGACTAGCTACCAAGTAGACTTCAACCATTTAAATATAACCTCCCTCTTGACGATATAGTAGCTCAAATTACCCACCATATCTCTTGATGGGAGGATATTGACCATATCCATACCGATATATTTTACTAATATCATGAAGATTTTTTCAGAGTGGGGTCTATAGGAATTTCAGTCTCTTTTCCATTTTAGTACCACACCCAAATATACCGCCTCTTAACCTTGCTTCTATGAACCCTTTGAACCACATGGAACTCAAGAAATTTCTAGAGAATGAACAACTAAGTGTTTAATGGAAAGCATTCCACCTCCAAAACACTTCATTAGTTTTCTAATAATAGAAATCAATGATCTCAAGAGCGTAAATCTATCTTCCATAGTTTTGACACATATATGATGTTGAGGCCACATCATCACATCATCAAAATTTCTACAAAACCCTTAATCAGTTTTCCAGTTTTGAAAATGTCGTTAGTATCCAAATCATCATATTCCCCATCCCATAGAGGCACATCCCCATAGTACACATCATCCACATTGTTGACATTGACAAAAAAAGCTAAAATATCGCAATCTTATTGATTAGGATAGGATCAAAAGATAGTGACTCAGTCAAATGCAAAAATATGAAAATACAACTACAAATAAAAATAAAATCCAAAATTGAGCACCAAAAAGAATGTTCAAGGAACATGTTGAAATGGGGCATTGTGAGGATAAAAGTGTTTATATCGTCTCTAGATTTAGATACGGGAGACGATTACAAGTAGGCTTGAGTGGAGGCCTTCTTGTAGATGGTGACTAGTCGATGCAATGGAAAACTAGGGAGGGGGGTTTCTTTCCTCCTTAACTTGTAGTTCCAGTATGTCGTCACCCATAAATGATAGAGGCATCTAGAGGATGCATGTGGGGATTTGAGGGACATAGGTGGGGATGGGATCTCCATTCAAGAAACAAATGGCGCTTTGGTGGGTGTTTCCTATGTGCATACGTCATTAATTCTCTTTAGATCAGATCGGAAAAATTATGAGAAAGGGTGGCGATATCGAAGGAAAAAGAACTAATAGAGAAATTTATTGGGATATGCCATGGAATCCTCAAGGTAATTATGATTTGCATATGGGATCCAAGGGTTTTTTCACCATAATTTTATTCAATCAGGAAGATCGAGATCAGATCTTAGAAAGGGGGGCATATTTTTTCTTTTCAATAGGCTTCTACATGTGAAAATGGAAATAAGGATTTAACCTCGAGCAAGAAGACATGAGGGTATCCCATTTTTTGATATTCTTGTACTCTCTTCCTTAGAAATGAATAATGGCAGCAATCGATTGATTATGAAAACATCCCATTCAAGTGTAGATAGTTCCATGAATATGGACACCTTAAAAATAATTTCCCAAAGAATATCCAGCAGCCACCGACCAAAGACCAGACGTAGGAGAAGATGGTGGATGCAAAGGCATTCACCCAATTTCGGAGTAGAAGAAGAACTCCTTGATATGGTCCTATGTTACAATAGGGAAGAGCGTTAAAAGGGGGGAAGTCAAATTCTAGTAACATATTTGAGACCCTTAGTGAGAGGGAAAAGGAGCGGAACCCTCGCGATAAGGAGGAGATCAAAGAACCCCATTCTATCTTGGCGGTTCTCAAAGGGGTGGAACGGGTGGGTCAAGACGATCAGGAGGAAGCAATGGAGGAATAGGTGGCCAATGATATGGATCTATGAGAGATAGATCTAAATGAAATAGAGAAATAATGTGAGAAAAAAGGGATAGGGTACATATATGGGTGTCAACTATAGCTTCTTCAGTAAGCCATTAATAGAAAAAAATTCAATCAACAACTTTGGGTAGCCAGAAAGCCCCAAAAGGGTAACAAGAGAAAGAAAGATGAGGAGGACCCAAGGAGAGGGAGGAAGATTAACAAGAAGAGGATAGAGGAAATATGTTTCAATCTCATTGAATCTGATCAGTATCCCACTTTTGTGGTAGCTTTCACTGAAGTAAAAACGAGTGAATCAATGAAAATAATATCATGGAATATTCGGGGTTGAAACCACCCTAGGAAGATTAAATTACTAGTAAAGAATATTAAATTTGAGAATTTGTTTGTTCTATTTCTCCAAAATACGAAGTGTAAGTCATAAACCCTACAAGAAGTAGGAAAAAGGATATGGAAAGGATGTAAAAATATAAATAAATGCCAATGGTGAAGTGGGAGGGTTAGCGATCCTTTGGCGTCCACAAGTGGTAAGTTCATCAAAAACTTGGGTGGCTGGTTTCTCATTGTCGGTAGATTTGTTTATCATAGATTCTAGAGCTGAATGAACTGTAACTAATATCTATGGCCTGATCTCATTTGCACATAAATATTCTTTCCCCAAATTCCTACGTTGGGGCAGTGGACGAATGCACAACATCCTAGGGATAATGGGATGGCATTTCAACCTTATATCCTCCTTGCATGAAAAGGATAGGGAGAATAAAAAATATTGACATATTCTAGGAATCCTTTAGGGATTTTATAGAGGAAAGTTAGTTTCTTGACTTATATACAAGAAATGCATCATTCATATGGAATAATAAACATGGATGGGAGTATCATGTAGCATCAATATTTGATATATTCTTGGTATCGAAGGACATAGCTAAGGAAGAAGGAGATTTTTCTTCCAGCGTCCTTTCGACAGTAGGATGAGATCATTGGCCAATTTGTCTGCAATGCGACAGGTCAGACACAGACAATAGGAAACTAGGAAACTGTTCAAAATTGAGAAATTCTATCTTGAACATAGATATTTTAAATCATTAGTTTAACAAAGGTGGAAGTAATTGGTCCCTCCCACTAGATCAAGGATGTATCAATTCCAATAAAAACTAAAGGCACTAAAATATTAGATTCGTACTTGGAATAAATAAGACTTTGGAAACATATTTCAGGATAAGAAAAGATTAATGTCATAGCTAGAGGTTATCCAAAAGAGGGGGATGCATGATTTATATGGAGAGTATCTCAAACAAGAGGAAGAATACCTACTATCTTATATATCCTTGATAGAAAGGAAGGAGGAGATGTACAGGAATCAAAGGTCTAGGAACGAATGGCTTCAGGAATGGGATTGTAACACAAAATTATTCAATAACTTGGTAATTCAAAACATGCATCGATCGAAGATCCACAAACTGAAGGATATTGATGGGAGGTATGATGAAACCATATAATAGATAGAAGAGGATCGGGTTAACCACTTCAAACATGTCATGACAAAGGACAGAGTGGATACAAGACAAGAATTTTCAAAAATAACTCAACACCTCCAGGCAGTGATCTCTCAGGAACATAATGATATTTTTCTTAAACCAATAGAGATTCAAGAGATGGAAGAGGAAATGTAGCAGATGACCTTGGGAAATTCCCCTAGACCATATGGTTTCACCTCCAATTTTTCCATTATTTATGGGACCTCATAAAAAAGAGTCCGGAAAATTGTTGTAGAGTTGGGCCAATCTCAAGGGGTTCTAACGGATTTCAATGTGACCTTACTAAAACTCATCCCCAAATTAGAAGGAGTGGATGGGCCTCGTAAATTCAGACCCATAGCCTTGTGCAATGTCATTTATAAGATAATTTACAAATATGTAGCTAATAGACTAAAACCTTACTTCCTCTTCTAATTGTCCTAGAGAGATCTAGGTTCGTGTAAGGTAGACAAATCCTATATGGCATTAATTTGGTCCATGAGGGAATTTATTTCCCGAAAGTAACCAAAAAGAAGGGATGATCTTAAAACTTGACATTGAAAACTCCTATGAAAACTTGAGCTAGTAGTACATCAGATACGTCTTGGATTCCTTTTGCTTTGCTAGATATTGGATTCAATGGGTTAGGAATATGGTTTCCTCTAACTTCTTCTCTATTATGTTGAATGGCCCTCCCTCTCACATAATGAATCCATCAAGAGTTATTTGACAAGGGGATCACCTCTCTCTGTTTCTCTTCATCATCATGGTGGATGGCCTAAGTAGGCTAATCAAGAATCATATAGCCAAAGGTGAAATCCATGGTTTAAACCTTCACAATGGCATAGATAAGTACACTTATTAGTAGTTTTTTGATGATACCATGCTCATGTAGCACCCTTCAGACCAAGAGGCCTGATCCTTCAAGAAATTTTTGACAATATTTTCCAAGGCCTCTAGGTTGGATGTTAACCAAGAATAAATATCATATTTTTTCTCTGACACTCCAAGGGTGACTCAGAGAAACATCAACTGTATCCTTGGATTCTCGTTGGGAACCCTACTGTCAAAATACCTCATATATCCTCTAGTGGAGGGGACTATCAATAAAGTGTTGTATCAGGATATCATAGACTAGATGAGGAAGAAGTTATCAAGGTGGGTCTGCAGGCCCTCAAATTTAACGGGTAGATTTACCCTTGTTAAGTCTGTTCTCTAGGCCATGCCCATATACTTATTTTTGGTATTTGTCGGTCCTAAGTCATTCCTTACATAAATACAAAATATAAAACATGTGTTTCTTTGGGGTGGTATCCCAGATAAGTTTGAATTAGCACTCATTAGCTTGAACAAATTATGTCTTCCTACGGATAGGTGAGGGTTGGGTCTTCGTGATCCTAAGAAGATAAACAATGTGCTTGAGGCCAAGATTTGGTGGAAATGGTACATCTACACCAATGAGCCATACACCAATGAGCCATGGGAAAATATTTACATATGAAGTATGCCTAGGGTCGATCTGGCTACAATTCGTCGAAAGTCTGAAACATAATTTGTTAAGCATTGGATACCTGATACAAAAAGGCTACAGAGTCTACATAGAAAATGATCACTGTGTGATTAAAAACAAGTGTCCAAGCGACCAGCTAATAGAAAAAGTTCCAATGACAAGCAATCACTTGTTTCCATTGAGGATAGTTCCTGACATGAAAGGGAAGAAAAAAATAGAAGATGCATTCAAGGAAGAAAGTAAAGAAATGGTCGAGTTCCTTGACAAGAAAGAAAATGGTAGCGCTAATTTGCAAGATGCATTTCAGACAGAGGTGAGGATGAATCCTAGTTGTGGCATTTTAGATTTGGACATCTGAATTTTGGTGCGATGAAGCTGCTGCACACAAAGAATATGGTAAAAGGATTACCATTGATCGACAGACTAGAGAGGGTTTCTAAAGGTTGCATTTTTGGCAAGCAACAAAGAGAGACTTTTCCAGTTGAAAAGTCCTATAGATCACACACATTGCTTGAAATTGTGCACTCTGATATTTGTGGTCCAATGCAGACATCATTCATTGGTGGCTGCAAATATTTTCAAAATTTTATTGATGACAACTCAAGAAAAACATGGGTATATTTTCTGAAACATAAATCTGATGCATTTGGTTATTTTCAACAGTTCAAGGCAGTCATGGAGAACTAGAGTGGATAGTGCATCAAGATCTTAAGGACCGACAGAGAAGGTGAATATATTTCAAATGAATTTCAAAATTTTTGCAAGACCCATGGCATAAAAATACAATTCACTGCACGGTATACACCTCAACAGAATGGTATTGCCGAATGAAATAACAAAACCAACATGGAGATGGCACGCAACATGTTGGAAGCCAAGCATTTCCCAAATGAATATTGGGGTTAAGTAGTCACAACTTCCGTATACATTATGAGCCGATGTTCGACAAAGACTATGAAGAACAAAGTTCCCCAAGAAGCATGGATAGGTATGAATCATAGTGTTTCTCATTTAAATTTTTTTGGTTATGTTGCATATTCTCATGTTCCAGATGAGTTGAGAAGGAAGCTAGACAACAAGGGACAAAAATGTGTTTTTGTCGGTTATTCAAAATACACAAAAGCATATAAGTTGTATGATCCTGTCACAAGGAAAGTGATAATCAGTCGAGATGTTCAATTTGTTGAGAATGAATCATGGGATGGAATTGTCGACATAAATGTCAAGATTGTGTCGAATGTTGAAAATGATGATATGGAAGAGGAAGTGGTTCAAACACCACATGTAAGTCAACCAGTTGCAGCACCATCGACTCCCATGACACCACGACATGGTTCAGCACAAGGACCATCGACAGAATTAGCAACTCAAGATACACCGACAAGTACACCAAGAGGACAACAGACTCCATCAAGCATTTTGACGAGATGGACATCGACAGAACCGGTGAAGACAAGAAGTATGTGTGAGATATATGAAGTGGGTACACCAAATTCATTCTCTCTCTTTGCATTGTTTTCTCCTATATATGATCCACTAACATTTGTAGAAGTTGTTGAAGAAGAAGTATGGGCACAAGCCATGGATGAAGAAATAGAATGCATTGAGAAGAACCATACATGGGAACTGGTTGATGAACCAAAATAAAAATATGTAATCAATGTAAAATCGATTTACCAGAAAAAGCAATATGCTGATGGGGCTATGCAAATGTACAAAGCAAGAATGGTATCAATAGGGTTCACTCAGCAACCCAGCATTGACTTCAATGAAACGTTTGCACCTATTGCACACATGGATACAGTCAAAACAGTATTGGCCATTGCTACACACAAAAAATGGCATGTTCATCAAATGGATGTCAAGTCAACATTCTTAAATGGCTATTAGAAGAGGATGTATATGTTGAACAACCACAAGGTTATGAAGTTCTAGGTGAAAAGAATAAAGTGTATAGGATGAAACATGAACTCTATGGTTTTAAGCAAGCTCCTAGAGCTTAGTATAGTCGGATTGATTCCTAGCTCACTGAACATGGATTTCACAGAAGTGAAAGTGAACTGATAATGTACACCAAAGTGAATGAACAAGGTAAGATGTTAATTGTCTTCTTGTATGTAGATGATTTAATATTTACTAGTGATTTTGGTATAGCATATTTTAAAGCAGTCATGGAAAGTGAATTTGAAATGATTGATCTGGGGCTTATGAAGTTTTTTTTGGGCATTGAAGTTTAGTAGTCTGAGAGTGGTATTTTTATATTACAGACAAAGTATGGATGTGAATTTCTAAAAAGGTTTAACATGTCTAATTGCAAGACATCCCCAATACCATTAATAACATGTTTAAAATTCAGTAAGGATGATGAAGGATCAACTCTAGATTCTACGCTATTCAAAAGGCTTGTAGGTTAGCCTTATGTATTTAATAGTGACAAGACCAGACATTATGTATGGAGTAAGTATGATCTCAAGGTTCTAGGAGTCACCAAAATAATCACATTGGCAAGCAGGTAAAAGAATTATGATGTATGTAAGTGGCACAAAAGACCTTGGCATTATGTATTCAACCTCAGAAAATTTTAAACTCATTGGTTACACTAACAGTGACAATGGATGTAGCATAGATGATAGGAAAAACACATCTGGGTACACATTCCATTTTTGGTATAGGTGTTGTTTCATGGGCTTCAAAGAAACAACCCATAGTAACTTTGTCTTCAGCTGAAGCAGAGTATGTTGCAGTGACAAGTGTTGCATGTTAAGCTGTCTGGATGAGGAGAGCATCAAAATATTTGTCATAGAACCATCAAGAACAAAAAACCATCTTTGGTGACAATAATTCAGCCACAACATTATCAAAGAATCATGTATTTAACAAGAGAACCAAGCACATCGACATAAGGCTTCATTTCATAAGGGAGTTGGTGAACAAGAAGGAAATTTGTTTGGAATTTTGCAGGTTTGAATATCAACTTGAATACATCTTTACAAAACCATTGGCAAAGGATACTTTCCAGTATATGCATAGTTATCTTGGAATGACAAGTTCTCCATAGTGAACTCTATCTCCACAGTGAACTCTATCATAAACAGAGCATGTGTAAGCTCTGAAACATTTTGTAAATTGTGTTTTAAAAATCCTCATCTACTCATAATTAAGGGGGAGTGTTGGAAATATTAATCACTCGCAGATCCGTAGGTGACTCTCAGACGACTTTATCAAAGACTGTATCAGTCAAGATCTTGTCGGTCAGTTTGACAAGAGGGAAGATTCCATGATTCAGCAATGTAAACCAGTTAAATTTATTTCTGAACCTAAGTTGTTAGGTAGATAGTTATTACAATCTTTAATGGAGAGTCAGTCGATTCATGTAGAAGCAATTTTCCAGTTTCCTATAAATAGAAGAAGAATATTATAGATTAAGTTAGCCACTAGAACTCACGAGAGAACTCCAGGGTGAGAAAACAGAAGTTGAAGCTCAATCATTTGTGTATGTGATTCAATCGAAGATCCAAAGCTTTGTAAAAGGATCAGTCGGTGACCTGACAAGTCTAGATAGACAAGTTTGTAATACCTTTGTTATTTCCACATAAGTTATATATATGAAACAGTTTATGGTCGAATGGATGTTTATTTGGTTGCACATTATTTCTAGATTTACTTGTGTAACTGTCTTTCACAATTACGGTTGAGTGAAAGAACAAGAACCCATAAATTATTCACTCCATGAAAGTTCCAGGTTTTACAGCACATTGGTCAACTCAAGTCATCCTACATATTTGGGTATACGTTTGTTGACGTGCGTATTTGACTATGCACGTAACGGGGGAGACAACCCAGACCGAGATCCTTAGAGCAGGTTCCAAGCTGTTTGGGATAGTTGCTTCCGACAGGTTTAAAGGCTCTGTTAGCCTGAAAGTCTAAAACTAAAACGAAGATATTGTTAAATTTATTAAATACCTACAAATATACACAACAAACTTGTTAACAAATGTACAAAATTAAATTAGTTAATCTAATTACTAATGAATTATTAATATAATTAATAATAGTCTATGAACTAAATCTATGCAATTAATCTTAACTTATAATATAATAATCACAAAATTAATCAAATATTAACATGTTAAAATAATTACAAAATTGTATTATTAACAAATATACATTAATTACAAAAATCAAAAACTAATCTCACAGCAATATAAATATTAAATTCTGATTTAATGAATTGTTAATAACATAATGAAAAGAAAAGAAATTGTGTTATTTTGCTGTAAGTTTAATCCTGAATGTGATTCATTGGCTGTTTTCCATAAAATAGTTTAAAGAAACAGCATATTAATCTATCATGATCAAAAGTGAAAAGAATATTAAACCTGGAATTGAATTATGCTGATATGAATACTGCATGAATATACTTGATAATATTTAAAGAAATTTAAACATTAACAAAACCATACAGTAATCATTACATATTATATAAACAATGATATCGATCATTAATTAAACAACATGACATATCAGCAAGATAAAAAATGTTAAAATCGATAATCATATACAGATGTATATTTGCAAAATTCTATAGAGAACTATAACAAACATATATCAAGCAGAAAAGAAATGGCAAGACTAATAAATATCGAAAATAAATGCTAAGTATACAAACTAAAACATATATTAAAAATATCACCAGTTTAACATATCGTAGTTGAAGACAGATAGCTGTCTAAAATTGTAGATAAATCAAACCACAGTCTTGTTGTCTCCTCTCCATCAACTATCGACCTCAGGCAGCAGTATTTTCAGAGCTTACAAGAGAGAAATATCTTCAGCCTTGGCAGCCCCCACATCCACCTCCTCTTCTAGCAAATTCCAGTCTGCTTAAACAACCAAAAACGGAATCCAAATTAGGTTTTACACAGGTGAAATTTTGCCAGCCGCAACTGCAAAACTCGCGTCCAGAAAACCCCCGAAATCTCCCAGAATCCATCACTTTTTGGCAAAATCCTCGTGAGTATAACTAAATGGGTCCGTTCGGAGAAAAACCCATGTCGCGAATTTTTCATATCTGTCTCCATTTGTTCACAACGTGACCTGGAAAAACGCCTGTTATTTGAGGACGCGTTTTTAATAACTAACAGAGAATAAAATTCGTCTCCTGGCAATTTCCATAATCATAACAATCTCCTTAGCATCTGCACATGAAAAAAAAAAACCTAATAAAAGAAAGAAGCGTAAACAAAATTCAATCATGAGAAAATAAATATCTTAACCAATGATCTTTCCAACTCTTTTGGCGTTTTCAAAATCTGCGATTTGTTTCAACATGTGCAATTAAAACATTTCAGCATCTACAGGATATTTGTTTTATTATTATTAGCAATATAATAATCCATAGATTCGGCTGGCATCTCTCAAATCTCTACAACATCGGAGAACAAAAAGCTGATTTGATATGAGAATCCGGTTGTGAATAAAACAAAATTCACAAACCTTTCCATTGAATTAATAACTCCTTCAATCTTCATTGATGTGCCGTTATTCAAATAACTGGTGGATAAATTAGACAATAATCTTCAATAAAAAGGAAAAGTATGCTCATTTCTAAGCCTTTATAAAATTCACATTAATTCCTGGTGTTTTTGCAAATATGATAAAATTAAAATAAAGTGTTAATTATACCTAATTTTCTAGGTAAACATTTAAAAGATCAAAGGAATTTATTTATTATATTTATACAAAATAATTAAAAGATTTATTTATCTTGTATAAATAATAAAAAATAAATAAAGTCTATTAATTATAAATATACTTATTTGATCTTTATTTATTCAACACTTTTAATAATGTAGCAAAAATAATAAAATAGGCTTAGTAAAATATTTTTCAAACTCTTAAATTGAGTGCATGGTTTTATTTTTCAATATCCATCGTTAAACGAATCAGAATTACCAAGTTGAATAATTGAATCAAAATTACTCATTTATAAGATGTCATCAATACCATAATCAGCCTCCCAATTTCAAAACCTTATCAACATTTATGATAACAAAATCACATAATAAAATTAAATGATAAATATTTGGATAAGAAATCACTACTAGGTTATAACAAATTATTAATATTTATCCACTCAAAATAATAATTTCAAAATAGTAATTTTGTCAACTAATCCATAGTGTGCAAAGGTTTTCTTTAAAAACATTGAATTTCATGTTTGGAATGTCACCATTTTAGTAACTTTTAATTCTTTAAGTTTGCTATATGAAATTCAAACATTTCATCA
>LPNX011028479.1:88817-137611 GCA_001517045.1 Pseudotsuga menziesii
CTCAGACAGCAGTATTTTTAGAGCTTACAAGAGAGAAATATCTTCAGCCTTGGAAGCCCCCACATCCACCTTCTCTTCCAGCAAATTCCAGTCTGCTTAAAAAACCAAAAACGGAATCAAAATTAGGTTTTACACAGGTGAAATTTTGCCAGCCGCAACTGCAAAAATTGCGTCCAGAAAACCCCCGAAATCTCCCAGAATCCATCACTTTTTGGCAAAATCCTCGTGCGTATAACAAAATGGGTCCGTTCGGAGAAAAACCCATGTCGCGGATTTTTCATATCTGTCTCCATTTGTTCACAACGTGACCTGGAAAAACGCCTGTTATTTGAGGACGCGTTTTTAATAACTAACAGAGAATAAAATTCGTCTCCTGGCAATTTCCATAATCATAACAATCTCCTTAGCATCTGCACATGAAAAACAAAAAACCTAATAAAAGAAAGAAGCGTAAACAAAATTCAATCATGAGAAAATAAATAGCTTAACCAATGATCTTTCCAACTCTTTTGGTATTTTCAAAATCTGCGATTTGTTTCAACATGTGCAATTAAAACATTTCAGCATCTACAGGATATTTGTTTTATTATTATTAGCAATATAATAATCCATAGATTCGGCTGGCATCTCTCAAATCTCTACAACATCGGAGAACAAAAAGCTGATTTGATATGAGAATCCCATTGTGAATAAAACAAAATTCACAAACCTTTCCATTGAATTAATAACTCCTTCAATCTTCATTGATGTGCCGTTATTCAAATAACTGGTGGATAAATTAGACAATAATCTTCAATAAAAAGGAAAAGTATGCTCATTTCTAAGCCTTTATAAAATTCACATTAATTCCTGGTGTTTTTGCAAATATGATAAAATTAAAATAAAGTGTTAATTATACCTAATTTTCTAGGTAAACATTTAAAAGATCAAAGGACTTTATTTATTATATTTATACAAAATAATTAAAAGATTTATTTATCTTGTATAAATAATAAAAAATAAATAAAGTCTATTAATTATAAATATACTTATTTGATCTTTATTTATTCAACACTTTTAATAATGTAGCAAAAATAATAAAATAGGCTTAGTAAAATATTTTTCAAACTCTTAAATTGAGTGCATGGTTTTATCTTTCAATATCCATCGTTAAACGAATCAGAATTACCAAGTTGAATAATTCAATCAAAATTACCCATTTATAAGATGTCATCAATACCATAATCAGCCTCCCAATTTCAAAACCTTATCAACATTTATGATAACAAAATCACATAATAAAATTAAATGATAAATATTCGGATAAGAAATCACTACTAGGTTATAACAAATTATTAACATTTATCCACTCAAAATAATAATTTCAAAATAGTAATTTTGTCAACTAATCCATAGTCTGCAAAGGTTTTCTTTAAAAACATTGAATTTCATGTTTGGAATGTCACCATTTTAGTAACTTTTAATTCTTTAAGTTTGCTATATGAAATTCAAACATTTCATCAAAACAAAATACATTTTTGTTTGATGAAATAATGTTTTTTAAAGGCTGTTGGGTAGGGGCACAACAACGTTTTATAAGTTATGTTGGATTTGTTCATGTGTCCATTTTTACTTCATCTTACTCATAGGTGAAAAGCATTTGTAATTTCTTAAGTCTTTTAGACTAAGAAACATACTCTGTATATTTCAACTAAAACCACACAAAAGTAAGTGAATCGACTTAGAGGTTGGTTGAGTAAGCTGACTTTAGAGGTCGGTTGAGTAAGCTGACTTTAGAGGTTGAAGAGGTCAACTAACTTAGAGGTCAAAGAAGTCATCTGACTGAGAGGTCGAAGTGATAAGCTGACTTGAGTGGTCGAAGAGGTCATCCGACTTGAGAGGTCGAAGAGTTCATCCAACTTAAGAGGTCAAAGAGGTCAGCCGAATTGTGGTCAAAGTAAAGTTACCGACAAGCTATCAATTCAGTCGGTAGAACCTACAAGTAAGTCAAACTAAATTAGTTGGGTCTAAAATTCTTATCAAAATTTATAAACTTGTCTAGTGAGGAGTTAGACAAGTTTCACCTGACAAGTAGAAAAAGAAAAAAGAGGTCGGCTTGATAAATTGAAAATTAATTTTAATATTAACTGAGAGGTAAACTCAAGTTTAGTCAGCTTGGTTTTGGATAACATGCTTGAGCTGCATGTACATGGTCTAGTATAGTTTCTTGATCGTTTCCTCATGTTGTGGAAAATTTAGCCTTAGGTTTTGGTGTTGAAGACTTGTTCCATGCATGGTTTTGATTCTATAGTCTTTGATAAATCTGATATGTGGTAAATATGGGATTAATAATGAATCTACTCCTATGCTATTTATCATCTAATTTAACTCTATGTCTGAGTACTGTCTCTAATCCTCATGTTCTTGTTGTAGACAACTGTAGTGAGGTCATATGAATCAAGTATGGAAGTAACTATGAGTAGATCATTGAAATTCAAATTAGAAGGTGACAATATTTATATTCTAGTGGCTTTGTATAAGAATTTGCATATCACAAATTACTTAGAAGGTGAAAATAGAGAATTGAGGTAGTGAATTGAATCATGACGGTGGTAGTGGTGATGCCACAGGGTGAGTTCAAGCATGACGGTGGTTTTGGCGCTGCACTCAATGGCCATTACAACATCATTAAAATAGATTACCTAACACAAAGACAATAATGCAAAAAACGTGATAAACATTTGCTTCAACAATTTATGTCACGCATAGTTCAAATACAATATATTTGCTTTCAATGTTTTTAATCGCAAGATTTCAAGACAACCACCAAACGATCTGAGAAATTAATGGGAAGGTCTAACTAACATGCATGTATCAACATTGGTGTAAATTGTTTCATTTTTTCGCAAACAACACCTATACCTAAGCCAATAACGCTTTAAAATATGATCCAATCAACTTGCTGAAAAATGTAATTTTAAAACTAAAAAATAGACAATTTTCTCAAAAATATGGTTAAAAGGGTACATTAAAATTCAGTCAATGAGAAATAATTCCTTTTCAACGCATATAGAAAATAATAATACCTCAGCCTTCTCGAGGGTCTAATAACATAGAGATAATAACATAGGTGTCCTACAAAAGCCAATGTTGAAATTTCTACACCTCCTTTTCAAAGAATAAGCTATGTCGAATTAAATAGGGTTGACAACTCAACATCATAGACCCTCTAGACTCAATTCAGTGGGAAAAATTATCAAACTAACCCATTCCAAGATTCAAACTTATCGTTATATTTGAACTAGAGTATAGTGCCATGTATTCAATACAGCGGGTGTTTCTCTTTATTCGATGCTTTTATAAACATGAGAAGAAGTGGAAGTGTTAAATGGGTAATATAAATTATATTTTTTATTTGTTTTATTTTCAATTTAATAATTGATTAAAATTATAGTGGTCTCTACTTAAAATTACAATTAGTTTTATTTCAATTTTATGTATTATGAGTAAATTATTTTAAGTGGTATGGTTTTTCTTGAATAAAGATAATAAGTTAGATGATATTTATGAGAATACATAAAATGATTGAGTTATAATAAGTTTTTCCATCTTCAGAAAGAAAAATTACTTTTCTATAATATAATATATATGTTTGATATTAATCAACTAATCAAGTGAAATTTTTAATATAAAAATAATTAATATTAACAATTCTTTTTTTTCAAGCATAACAAAAACATTTCTCATGTTATTTCATAGAAATCAAAAAGTACACATGATCACTTCCATAATGTCTAAAAGATCCATAAAAGATATATTCATTCCTTAAAAAAAATATTTAATCGAAACATCTCTACATATCTACTATACATAATCATAAAATATGTTTGTTCAATACCAACATAAATAGAATTACATCAAAAAACATAAAATATTACAGTTTATAAAAACCAAAGTTAATGCAAGAAATAAGTTGAGATTCTCTACGAGAGAGTGTCTTTTATATATTTTTCAATGTGCAAAAACCTTCAACTTCACCAATGACTCCTTTTGAAAAAGTTCTGCTTATATCATATAATTTTTTTTAATTAATTAATTATAATTAATTAGAAAGGATTAAATTTGTGACTAGAAATATCTTTAAACACTCACCCACCAAAGATAATGACTTTTTAATATAATTTCGATAGCATGAGAGAATATTTTAAAAACTATGAATTTATCAAGATGCGAAGAATATTTTGTCATTTTAGTGAGGGAGGTTTACATTTCCCATGTCAATTTTTGTGCTATTTGACATTTGATTCCAATTTAAACTAGTGGTAATAAAATGGGTTATTAAGAAATTTTCTTTTCTTTTCTAAGTTTATTGCATTTTCTTTCTATCACGATCTTCTAGTTTCTCATGGGAAGCTTTATTTAAAAGATGGTCAGTATTTTTTAATAAAAATTTGTCATAAGAATGCCATGCTCTTAAAAATATTGATTACTTGAATTTCAACTCCATAAATTTAATTTACTTTTATTTATAGGTATTTATTGATGTCTTTATTGATGGTAGTTTTTTATTTTTCATTTTAAATTGTCATTATTGGATTTTTGAGATAAGTTGCTTTGTAAATTTATAAAGAAACTCGTTTCCATACTAATACAATTTCTAATTTGATTTCTATATTTTAGTGGTAGATTCGCAAATCATATTTAAACTTAAAAAAACTATGATGAGGATATCATCTACTATGTGATTATGTTTTTGTATTTTGAATTTTTTAATATAAATAAAAGAACGTAATTACCATAATTTAACTACTATTACATTTGAAATAAACTACAATACCAAAAACATAAAATGTTAGAAAAATGACTATCTTGGAAACCCAAATGGAAAACCCAACATTAAATGCAAAAATTGTGCCATATATTCTTATAATGAGGAGATTAGGATATCAACTACAAAGGTTTTTTAGACTACTATGAATTTATCAGAAATTGTGCTTTTTCTATAGTCCTTTGCAATATGCTTTTGTCTCTTTATTTTGTTCGCATAAGTTGTAATCAATCAGATTGCAAGTTTTCCAATGATACACATAAATAATCATATACAAAATAAAAAAAAACAACAGACACCAATGGTAGATGGAATAAAATATTATATTAATTAAGTACACATGTGGGTTCATACAATAAACCAAACCAAGTATCTATCTAGCTCAACAACCTATATATATGTTTACAAAACAGTTACAGAAACTACCTGTCGGTTCCACCAACCGAAAAAACCTATGAGGTCGACCTAATCTACAATTAGTCAACTAGCCATTAGAGGAAGTTTGGGGTCTAAAATGGGCCTCCTTAAGGAAAATAATAATAAAAGCCACATCACACTACAAATATGCCATGTTAGATTAAATCTAATGAAAATCTAATGAAAGTCAACCTAAATCGTCTCATTAATGGTAGTTAATGTAGAGTTAAGAGATATTGGTTAAAAATATTAATGAAATATTTAGATTCTTGTGCACACATAATAAATGATAGGAAACTTTTGAATTTTATATTATTATTTTTTTAAATGAATAGACCACTACTTTTTATATATTTAATAAGTGTAAAACTCAAATATATTCATTTATAATAAAAATATAATTATAATAGTATTAAAAAAATTAAAAAATCACTATTATTTTTTAATATAAATTTTATATTAATTCATACAAAAAATATTACATCACATAAAATAAAAAACAATAAACTATCTATATTCATATTATTTTTTATATTAATATAAAAAAAATTGTGATTTAATACGTAGGCAAGTAAAAGAGAAAAAAAGTAAAATCAAATTTTATTATAATTTTAATAACATTAAAAATAGTTTTTATTTTTTATTTGGTTAGTATTTAAATGTTTTATTTTTTTTGGATGTAATAATTAAATATATTTATTTTTATATATTATTTAATAATATTAAAAATACTAAATATCTTTTATTTAGTATTTCAAGATAAGTCTATTTAAAATTAAATATTATTTAGTTTTCTTTTTAAAAAATTGATTAATAAATGTTTTTAGTATTTCAAAATGCTTTCACTACAATTTTAATTAATGTGAAGGTTATGTTTTAGAGGAGTTGAAAGTAGTGATCAAATAAAATATTCTATATTTATTAGTTAAAGATTATTTATCTTATTTCAAGGTGATCTTTTCAAGAACTTAACCAAGGTGAGGTTGATAGTGAGTTAGCTATTGTCAAATAAAAATAAGACACATAAGCATTATGTGTCCAACTCAACCATAATGGTTGACAAAAGATATTGAAATTCTTTTGGTTTAAAAATTCAACTCAATCCAGCTCATCCATGGCACAGTTTTTTATAAGGCCCATTTTAGACCCCAGATTAGAGTCCTCCAACATCCCCCCCAACACAAAATATTTCTTCGTCCCAAAGAAATAGGGAGGAGACGAAAATTCTGTCTTGAGTAGTTCTATAATGTTTTTTTATGGGTTGTGCTTCCTGATAGATGGTTGCTTTTGAATGCAGATTTCCACAATAGCTTATGCAGTAATTGAAAATTGATGTTGGAATTCCCGTCGAGTGTGAAGCGTCTTTTGGATGTATATGGTTGAACTAGTGAGACTCGATAAATTCTCTACCTTTGATGTATGTATATATTAAAGATATTGCTCATGTTGGTCCCCAAAAGATGTGTTGTTTATTCAACATCCTCTAGTAATATTTTCATGTAAGCGGGGATCTTGTCAATACTGATGAGGCGTGGTCTAGATTGGATAATCCATTGATGTTCTTGTTTCTCCAATTTTTCTAGTTGTTCTATTTCTAACATGAGTTGGTCATGAATTGTTTGCACCATTGGTTTCATGCTTTCTTGAAGGTTTTGCAATGAACCAATGATATCATGAGTCTTACATACTTGCTAATACACTTGGCCATAGTACGTGTACCAATTTCTCAAGACTACCTTTGTCACATTGGATTTTGTGATATGTTGTCACAACACATTGCAGGTTGTTGAAAATGTTGCATATTGATTTCTTAGTAATAAAGTAGTCTCTTTTTCTTGTTTTTCTTTCCTTTATTGTAGTTATGCTTGAATTTTAGACACGACACTTTCAAATAGTTGGTATGATTTTCCCAATGGTTTGTGTGTGTTGACCCATTTCATAATTGTAATGAATTGTCTTGCCATATTTTCACACTTTGTCAGGAATTTGGTCTGCTCTGTGTTTATTTTTTGTAATTGTTCTTTTCTTTTCTCTCTTTGAATTATTGTCTCTTTATTGATTGCGTCCACCAACAGGTCTAGCTCCTCTTCTCTTGCCTTCTGCATGTCGATTGATGTTATCGATCCTAGTTGATCCAAGTGAATCGCTGATGGTATCTGTTGTTGAGCTTATTATAGCTATTTGTGGTGTTATTTTTCTTATTTATTTCTTTCTTTTCTATATTTTCTTATTCTCTGCTCATGTTCTCTATTTTGTCTTTCAGTTTATTCTGTCGACGGAGGTGTGGCATGTATTTTATCTTTAGTTGTGATAGGTAAAGTAGGATTTATTAGATCAGTTCCTGTTGTATGAATGATAGATGATGTTTGTAACTATGGTGTTGGTGAAGGGAGAGGTGGTGGTTTCTTGGAGGTTGATGGTAGAAAAGTTGGGATGGAGTATGTCGGCAGAGGATTTTCGACAATTTCTAGTGATTCGATAGTTTCTCCAGCTTCGACAGATTCGATATTTTCGACTTATTATTGGATTGGTTCTATTGGTTCGACTGGATTGAAATTGAAAAGATCTTCATAAATGGAAGTTTCAAATTTCTCGGTAGGTGAGCTACGAAGTGTTGGGTTTTTTGTGGGTTGTGGAATGAATGAAGAGATTTGTTCTGCCACAAATTCGTCAGATTTATAAGGATTTCTCTGGAAAGTAGATTTAATATGTCCCATGACTTTTTTTTTTATGCAGAAGTTTGGAATTGGATGGGCTGTGGTGGAAGGGCTAGAATATGTTGTGGGGAATATGAAGTGACAATTGGTTTTTTTATCATTATCACTTTTTCTACTCTGGTACAGAAGTTTTCTTGTAACGCTTGTAAATATAGGTTTATGGAGGTTTTCGGTGTAATGGTTGTCAAAGTCGGTAAAGCTTCTTCGACTATTTGATTTGGGGATGGAAGTCTTGGGTTGGTAGTGAGTTGAACTAGATCAACAATAGTTGGGATAATTTTTTTTTTCTTTCTTTTCTTTTAACTATGGATTCTTTTATTCTTCTGTGACTAACTTTCTGAATTATTTCTCGACCAGTTCCTTTTTTTTAAGCATCCTCTAGAATCTGTGTAGCCCTAGCATATAGCTCATTGTTGTCATCATCTAAATATTCTGGAAGTATAATCATGCACTTCACCTTTACTCTCACCATATTCTTCCTATTCTGTCCATCCTTAGACAGATCGATGGCTAGTTGATGAATACTTTCCTTTGTCATTGCATATTTAGGAAGAGGGTTGTTGGATTGGGTATCTTCATCTATCAATACTACTTCCTTCTATTGTTGTGTTGTTGGGATTATCACAACCTATATACGGTTGACTTCTTTTGTGCTAGTATCATCCAAAGTAATAGTACTGATATGAAGTCGTAGTTCATAATCCTCTTCATTCTCATGGTCACTTAGAAATTCAATTATAGCTTGATCAACCTTCTTTGCTATTGGTAGTATGTCTAACTTAGTGTTAGAGTGCCAAATTAGCTTGACAAATATTTCTTTGACTTATGGATAGAAGTCGAGGGTTCAATGTTTCCTCCAACCCCCTGTAGTTACAATACCGAGGTGTGTTATAATTCTAATTAAATGTGTGAATTCGATGGTACACATCATCAGATATTCTGTGGTGCCCTCCATCTAATCGTTTTAATATTTAAACCTTGGAACCAAGTATCCAACTAAATATTGGCTTGATCCGATTCTTGTCAACAAGTAGCTATTGAAAAATATTTGAAGTTCCACATGCCAATTTTGTTTGGTTCATTGAAGTCTAGATCTTCGACTAGTCAAAGATCGTACATTGCAATTCAAATGACTAATGAAGGAAATTTAATAGGGGTTCCATCCTCCTTCTATTTTGCACAACTATGCTTAATTATTCCTTCTAGGTGTTCTTCCCACCATTATATTTTCCCTTTCTATGCTATGTTCACTATTGCTTCTAACATGTTGAGTTTTGAATCAGAACATCGTCGTGTGCTTGTCATACTTGTAGATATAATTTTTTCTACTATCTTTGGTGTGGTATATTGGATTTGGTTAATTATTAAGCCCTATGAATTACTTGCTATTGGTGTTCTTGTTAGTGTTTCCACTAGGATTGGGTTTGAACTCACGGGTATCGATTCTCCTTTTTTCAATAACCCACTAATCTTGTAGATCATGTCACCAAATATTTCGATAGGTCTGTCGAAATAGAAATTTCCATTGTGATATCTACTAACAAAAAAATATGCTATTATGTCCTTTGTTCACACGAAACTGTCCATTAGAGGTACATTCATGTAACTAAGGATTGTGCTTGCAATTAGATTTTGAGCTTCCTCCATCATTTTTCCCTTTTGGTATGACCAATTCTTGATTTCCTTCCATAATCTTTCCCATTATTTTTCTATAAATTCTGCACTACTAACCTTATGCAGTCGTTGTACCAAATGAGTTGTAGGTTTTTCTATCTCTTTCATTTTGTTTTGTGCGGATCTTGTACTTGTGTTTTTAGGTGTCATTGTTTTGGTTGAATTCTTTGGTTGACACACAAGTAGCTTCATCTCATGTTTTTCGTTGCTCAAATTTTCTAACTCTTCACAGAATGATGTTTGGTCTTCATCTGATGTGGTATTTATAGTGGAAATAGTTGGAGTGAGAGGAGGCCTTGTAGATGGAGGTATTAATGGTAGTGTTAATGGTGGATTTGACTATGATAGACATTTTGTCGAGGATTCTTTTAATGCACGGTGGATTTGTCTCTCCCTATGTCTATGATCATTATTAGTTGGTTGGAACGTTGGTCCTTATTTATGTCTATGTGTGTCGAGGTTGTGGTAATGTCGGTGGAGTGGTTGGTATTCATCGTGTCGATGATATCGGTGGTTATATCTTTCAAATGGTAATCTGCTACTTCGTTCCTCATAATTCATCCAAGGTCCTATCACATTTCATTTCTGTATTATTTTCTTTGTGTTCGATCTTAGGTTTTTATAGTATTTTATTTTTTTTAAAATTTTTGTTATTAGTTATACAACTTCATTTTTTAAAATTTTGTTGTAGTGTTTTAGTCATTCACTATTAAAAAGCTTTTGAAATACACTGCTTTGTAACATTTTTAGCCTGACTGATTTGTTAGCATTGATTTAGTCTACAATGTATGGTCCCATCCATTATGTATGTGGTTTCTTAGGTTTTCCTTTTACTCAACTATTATATAACAACGCAAGGTCCTCAACCGACAAGTTTTTATTTTTAATATTCCGATTATGACAAGCTTTTTGTTGTTGTTTTTGGTTCTCTTGGTGTTGTATTGTGATTAGTCGATGTTATTCTAGCTTAGATAATTGTATTACCCATTCTTTCCTAGCCTCTTCGACATTAATGTGTAATATGTAAGCAATTATAGGTGTTTGTTGTCGAAAGTGAAAAGGAACAAATGCTTCCCGTCAATAGACAAGTAAAAATGGTGTCTAATCTATCGGTCGTTTGTACGTTATTTTGTATTCCAATAAGACCAAAAGATTTTTTTGTCCTAGTAATATATGTCGGTATTTCATATTTTTGTTAGGCCTCTAGTCATATTTTTGTTAAAATATTCAATTGCACCATTGGATTGAGGATGGTATGCTATGCTCTTTCTATTTTCAATTTTAAACTATTCTGTCAAAGTTCTAATTGTTTTGTTTATAAAATGTGACCCTTAATCATTGATCAAGTTCAGTGGAAAACTAAATTTAGTAATAATATTTATATATATAAATTTCATGGCTACTTCACTTGAGCATGTTTCGACAGGTTCTGTTTCTTCCCACTTAGTGACATATTCAAATGCTATAATAGTATGTCACGGTCCTGTCCTTTTATCCAGTATTTGAAATGGTACTATAATATCGATCTCCCAAATTTCAAATGTTAAACTTGGGTTTACTGATATTAAAGGAATTACAGTACTTGGTAGAGGTCTACCTAGTCATTGGAAATGGTAACATTTTCTTACAAATATTTGACAATATTGGTATAATGTTGACCGCCATAATTCTAACTATTGGATTTTGTTAGGAGTCGTGTCTGACTGAAAATGTCCTCTAGCTGAATCATAATGTGATTCATGCATTATACTTTCTCTTTCGTGATCAAGAACGCAATAATGGAGTACCTTGTCTAACCCTAGTTTACAGAGGAACCTGTTTATTATACTATAAGGTGCTTCTTTCATTGCTAATATTTTCTTCTTTTTATCACTCATTCCGTCTAGTGCTTATTTCTTTTCTAAAAATTAGGATATTTATTCCAATTCAAAAGGTACAACTTCTATTCTAAATAGATGTGCATATGGTAGGTCATCTTCTATTGTATTCAGTTCTTACCTTGTGTTGATTCTTGACAAATTTTCGGGTCCAACATTTCATTTCCCTGGTCGAACTATGAATTTGAACTCAAATTCCTGAAATAATAGTAACCAACGACATATTCTTGTTAGTTTTTCAATATTAAGCTAGCATTATTAGGATATTTAACTGAGAGAATAACAAGTACAGCAATCAAACACAAGAGATAATGAACACAGTGTTTTTCCTCAGGGAAACCATAAAGGAGAAAACCCCGTAACTTCCTCAGATATAGAATCAACACCAAAATAGTAAAATCCCCAAAATAGTAAGTGATCTCCTGACAGCAGTAATCTTCTTCTTATCTAGCCCCAATGTCTTCTCCTTCCTCAACTATGTGCTACAATTGAGTGTGGATGAGTTGTGTGATAAATAGAGACTCCAGTTCTCTATTTATAATAATTCTGACATGACTAAAAACCTACTAGGGCTGAACTCTACTAGGAGAGTCTAATAACCCTAGTGCCCTAGACCTGTGGGGACTTTAACCCTTAGACACTCGAAGGGTTACTCACTATGACTTAACATGACTTGTTTACATTATTGATCCTCTAGATCAGAACATCGGGGCATGACAATATGACTCAATTACATTATAGATACATCCCAGAATAAACATCGGGTTACAATACATAAGATACATAGATGAATGCATTCTAAAGTTACAAATACATCAACACTCCCTCTTAACTAGGAAGGTATTATTTCGACACAATTTTTAGCACTGATCTTCTTCTCTATATCAGCTGGATCATCTCATCATCTGCATCTCAAGTCTTATGAGTCTTCAATTCATCTTTGTCTTCAAGTCATGTTCATCTTTGGATCTGGATCATCTCTGCATCTGGATCATCATCACTTGATCTGAATCATCACTGCATCTGGATCATCACTGGTCATCATCACTGGATCTAGATCATCACTGGATCTGGATCATCTCTTGATCTAGATCATCAATGGTCATCATCACTAGATCTAGATCATCACTAGATTTGGATCATCACTGCTGGATCATCATTACTAGATATAGATCATCACAGGTGCTATTTCATGATTCTTCTTGTCATAGGAGGTTATGCAGAGCCAACCCTTTTTCATGTTGGTTGTAGGCCTAGCCTCCATGTAGGTCTTCTTCAACACTTATATCTGATCAACACATGATGAAAGAAAGGCTCATCATTTCTATCTGATCAACACATGATCGAATAATGGCTCATCATTTCTATCTGATCAACACATGATCAAAGATAGATACTACACTTACATATGATTAACACATGATCGAAGAAAGGCATGCCCAACACTTACATCTAACCTACACATTAGAAAGGCATGCCCAACACTCACATCTAATCATGTAGGAACTAATCCTATAATAATATCAAAAAGGCCCAACACTTACGTCTAATCAACACATGATCGAACAAAGGCTTCAACATCTCTATATGATCAACACATGATCGAAGATAAATAATGCACTTACATATGATCAACACATGATGCGAATAAAGGCACTGCACTTACATCTAATCAACACATGATGCGAAGAAAGGCATAGCACTTATATATGATCAACACATGATGCAAAGAAAGGATCTACACTTACATCCACCCAGGTGGGAACACATCCTACTCACAATGATGGAAGGGCTTGCAATCATATATGATCATGAGGGAACACATCCTAGCAATCATATTAGAATGGCCGCCAATCCTCCTCGACTGAGCTACTTGGTAACTGACTAGGTGCCTCCATTCTCGTAGAGAATGGCAATTGCCCTTACATCCGACCTACTTGTCGGAATGGCCAACACTCACATCTAACATGGAAGGAAATTAATCCTTTAGCCATGACAGAATGGTTCATCCCTTACATCTGATCAAGTGGGAACACATCCCTCTATCACATCAGAATGGTTACTCATTCCTAGAATGAGTGTTCCTGGTAACTAACCAGGTGCCTCCATTCCTAGAATGGAAATTCCCCTTACATATATCCTACTCGATAGAATGTCTAGCACTCATATCTAACATGGAAGGAACTAATCCTCTTACCATGACAGAATGGCTCAGCCCTTACATCTGACCATGGAAGGAACCAATCCTCTCACCATGTCAGAATGGCTATGGGTCTCATATTTTTATTTTGGGGGAAACCTTGATCTGGAGAACACCACACTTCTCCCTGAAGTATTCAAAATTCATCGTAGCCAATGGCTTCGTCAATACATCAACTATTTGTTCCTCCGTTGCAACATACTGGAGCTTCACTGCTCCCCTCTGCACCATATCCCTGATATACTGATACTTGATCTCTATATGCTTCGACTTGTCATGGAACAATGGATTCTCTAACAACTTCACACAACTCTAGTTGTCACAATCTATACAATTAGCATCCAACTAAGGATCAAATATATCAGATAGTAGCTTCCATAGCCATATTGCCTCACAAGTAGCTGAACAAGTTGCGACATACTCTGCTTCAGCTGTACTCAGTGCCACACATGATTTCTTCCTGCTAAACCAAGAGATCACACTTGATCTCATACTGAACCAACACCCTGAAGCACTCTTCCTATCAATGGAACTACCTGCCCATTCTGAATCAACATAACCCTTCAGGTTAATCTTTTGATTCACATCATACTTTAGCCCATAATCAACTGTACCCTTTAGGTACCTCAGAATATGCTTTGCAACAATCAAGCGAACATTTCTCGGATCTATCAAGAACTAGCTCACAATGTTCATAGCAAACCAAATGCTGGTCTCGTGTTCGTCAGATACATCAATGAACCAATCATCTGACGATACATCATAGCATCAACCAAATCTGATGAAGCATCACTCAATTGCTTCAAGTTCAATGCCATAGGTGTGACCATAGCCTTGCAGTCCATCATCCCAAACCTCTTCAGGATCTCTACTGCATACTTCCCTTGTCGAAGGAAGATTCCATCTATACTCTGCCACAACTCCATACCTAGAAAGTAATGCATCATCCCCAAGTCCTTCATTTCAAGCTCAGCAACAGGCTTTCTCTTCCTATTAGGAACCAACCCATCTGTACCTATCACAAATAGATCATCTAGATATAGTAGAAGCATCATTGGGTTTCCATCTTCAACGTTGTAGTAAAGGTTGGAATCTGCTTTACTCTTGGTAAAGCCCAAACTAGACAGAAGCTGTTAATTCTGTCGTACTAGGTCTTGGGTGCCTGTTTCAAATGATACAGGGATTTCTTCAATCTACATACATGAGACTCTCTAGCATGTGTCTCAAAACCGAGTGGTTGTTCTACATACACTTCCTCTTCCACTACACCATTCAAGAAAGCAGTCTTGACATCCATCTGGTGTATCTTCCATTTCGTCACTGTAGCAAGAGGAAGTACTGATGTAATGGAAGTGTATCTGGCTACAGGTGCAAAGGTTTCTTCATAGTCTATTCCTTCTTTCTGAGAGAAACCCCAAGCTACAAATCTTTCTTTATACGTTTCAATGCTACCTTCTACAACATGCTTGATCTTGTAGATCCATTTGGAAGTTAGAACTGAATTCCCTTTTGGTCTTGGGACAACATCCTAAAAATCATTCTCCATGATCAATTGATATTATTCGATCATAGCATCCTTCCATTCTTTCCGTTCTATCACTTCTTCATAACTAGAAGGTTATTTATCAATGAAATCACATAATAAAGCTACATACCCATAGCAGGATCTGGTCCTCTTTCTTTCTCTGTGATTATCTTCTGGAGCCCCATATCTTTCTGCACCTTGGATAATTTCATGTACCCAAGTAGGTTTCCTCTTATGAGGATTCTTCTCTAGAGGTGTATCTACAAGTCTTTGTGGTTCCTCGAAATCTCAATCTTCTTGAGCTTCTTCGTTCATGGTTGTATCATGAATTCTAGGTACTTATGCTTCTGCTTCTTCAGGTTCTTTAGCAGGTCTCTTTCTAGATTTGTTGTAAGTTCTGTCTTCATCAAATGTCACATCCCTACTGATGTCAATCTTCTTGTATCCCAGGAAATAGATTCTGTAAGCCTTCGAGCTTTTAGAGTATCCCACAAATATGCCCTTCTTTCCTGAAGGATGTAATTTAGTCCTCTTCTCTTTTGGAATGTCTATGTACAGAGGACAACCAAATATTCTGAGATGGATAACTTCTGGTTTCTTACTGGAGAAGACTTCTTCAGGAGTCTTGTTCTCAAGTACTCTATGTGGAGTATGGTTCTGTACATACATTGTTGTTCTGGCAACTTCAGTCCAAAGATGTGTAGGAATATCTTGATCATGAAGGATTTCTCTTGTAGCTTCCATGATGTTTATATTCTTCCGTTCTACAATCCCATTCTGTTGTGGATTATAAGGAGTGGACAACTCCCTCTTAATCCTTGATTCTTTACATATCTATTTGAATTCATTCAAAGTGAATTCAACGCCATTATCTGATCAAATGGTCTTGATCTTGTTTTCAATGTGGTTCTCGATCAAGGCTTTGAATTCCTTGAACTTACTGAATACTTTGTATTTGTTCTTCATGAAGTAAACCCATGTCTTTATACAAAAATCATCAATAAAATAAACATAGTATGCATACCCACTTAGTGAGTTTGATGACATAGGACCACATACATCGGAGTGGATGATTTCTAGTATGCCTTTGGCTTTGCTTTTTCTACTGGGAAATGTCTTCTTTGTATTCCTCCCTTTTGCACATCCTTTGTATACCCCGTCATGTTTTGCTTGAAATTTTGGAAGACCTTCAACAACTTTGCTTCCAATAAGTAGTGCTCTGTAATGCACATGAGCAAGCCTTCTATGCCAAAGTTCACTTGGATCTACTATGTCATGGCTCAAGGCTTGTTCTAGATGGCCCTTCAATGTGTACAATCCTCCTTCTTGTTCTCCAATTACTACCACATCATCGATAGTCTTTCCTCTAGGCCACATAATGACTTGACCATCTATGAATGCAACCCGTATTCCTTTTGCATCCAATGCTGATATGGAGAGAAGGTTCTTCTTGAGTCTTGGCACAAACAATACTTCTTTCATTGTTAGAGACTTACCAAAGTCTAGTTTATATGAAGATTCCCCACTACCTTTTAATGGATATTGGTAGTCATCTCCTAGCTTCACCTTGTGAGGTGATTCATGTTCTCACAGTCTCACAAAGGATTCCTTGAATCCATTCATATGTTTGGAAGCCCCACTTTCTATAATCCAATCATCACTTCCATGAGTAATGTTACCCATGAGGACGGAGATCAAAGCATATTCATCCTCGCTTGAAGAATCTTCACTTTCATATCTGGATCTTTTCTTGGATGGTTCATCATCCTCTGGAGCATGAGCATGATGTCTTATTTTGTTTCCCTTCTTCTTATGAGAGTGACCCTTTTTCTTAGGGAAATATTTTGCAAAGTGTCTTCTTTCATCTCATGTAAAACATCTCAATTTTGATAGGTCTCTTCTATGGTTATCTATGTGATGAGGATCCTTACCTTTGGAGTAATGAGGTCTTCTTTTGCTTTTCTTGGAGTGTACTGTGAGAGCTTGGTCTTCACTTCCCATCTTCTCTTCTTGAGAACATTCTTCCCATAGTTTGATAAATTTGACTAACTTCTTTCTAGCAAAAATTCCTTGGATGAAAGAATCCCATGACGTAGGAAGGCCATTCAAAGTAGTCATCACAATCTCTGCATTTTCCACTTCTTCATCAACAGCTTCTAATTGTTCCCTGATATGGGAAACCCTTGTGAAGTAATACTGGATAGTCTCTGCATTTTGAATCTTTACATTCTTCAGTTGATTCCTCAAAGTCATCTTCTGGTTTATGTTATTCCCTTCAAACAATTTGGTTAGGGCATTAAACATGGCTTTAGGTGTCTTGAGAGAGGACACCTATGGGATAAGGTGATCCTTGATAGAATCATCAATAATTCTCTTTTCCATTACCATCTTCTTCTTATGTAAGGCCTTTTCCTCATCTCCCTCTGGAACTAGAACCTCCTCATGAATGTAGGAGTCTAATTCATTCTCTTCCAGGACAAGGGAGATCGTATACTTCAAGGCTCGGAAGTTATCAGCTCCCTCAAGATTTTCATCAAGCTTGGTATGATGAGACATATTAAACTAAGAATCTCAGATGGAAATACAATAGATCTTAGATCTTACAAGGTCAAGATGTCGGATCTGAAACTTGAGCTGAAATCCTGTAGAGCTGGTTCAGGAGAAAATTAGGGTTTTTCTTTTCTGGAGATCTATCCACCCAATTGCCTTGAAATCTGTTCCTAACTTTGGTTTTGGGGAGGAGATCAATCCAAGCTTGGGCTCAGTGAAAAATTATTCTTCTATGAAAATCCATATTTTCCGGTAGAAGTGTCGGGTCCAAAACTGAAAAACCTCATAATTGGATTCTGTTTGACAGAAAGATGTGCCCTAAGGAAGAGAGTTATTCCAGTTTAATTTTTCTGAAAATCTATGGAGGAAGATCCACAAACTAGGAAGCCCTAGTTCTTGCAGCTGCACAATGTATTTTTCTCAGGTTAGCTCTGATACCTTGTTAGTTTTTCAACATTAAGCTAGCATTATTAGGATCTTTAACTGAGAGAATAACAAGTACAACAATCAAACACAAGAGACAATGAACACAGAGTTTTTCCTCGGGGAAACATAAAAGAGAAAACCCTACAACTTCCTCAAAGATAGAATTAGCACCAAAACAGTAAAAGCCCCAAAACATTAAGTGATCTCCTGACATCAGTAATCTTCTTCTTATATAGCCCCAGTGTCTTCTCCTTCCTCAACTATGTTCTACACTTGAGTGTGGATGAGTTGTGTGATAAATAGAGAGTCCAGTTCTCTATTTATAATAATCCGGACATGAATAAAACCCTACTAGGGCCAACCTCTACTAGGAGAGTCTAATAACCCTAGTACCCCAGAACTGTGGGGAATTTAACCCTTAGACACTTGGAGGGTTACTCACTATGACTTGACATGACTTGTTTACATTATTGATCCTCCCGATCGAAACATTGAGGCATGGCAATATGACTCAATTACATTATAGATACATCTTGGAATAAACATCAGGTTACAATACATAAGATACATAGATTAATACATTCCAAAGTTACAAATACATCAACAATTCTACCATGATGTAAAGGTTTATTAACTAAATATTTTAATTCTTGGTGGTGAGTGTAAAACACAAAGGGATTAGCTAGCAAGTAGTATCGATAATTTTGAAGCGCGGAGACCATTCCTAGTGCTTCCCTTTATGTTGTTGATTAGTATCGTTCATATTTATTTAGTTTTCGGCTACTATATACAATTGGATAATCCATTCTTTCATCTCTTGGTTGTGTTATTATCACATCGATTTCTATACCGGATTTGTTCATATGTACATGAAATTTTACTGACCAATTCAGAAATCGTAGAATAGGTGATTCGACTAGTTTTTTCTTTAAACTATTGAAGTCTATACTACATTATTTGGTCCATCATATTCTTGATTGTATTTTAATAATTATTCTAATGGATGTGCCATGTCTAAATAGTGTCAAATAAATATTTTGTAATACCTTGTATGCCCCAGTAATATTCTTACTCATTTCATATTAACTGGTGGTTTTAAGTTGAGAATTATTTTAATTTTAGTGAAGTCGACTTTGATGCCTTCTTTACATACAATGTGTCCTCATGTAATTCCTATTAGCATTGCAAAGATACCATTTTTTTTATTAAGGGATATTTGTATATGTTGACATTGTTCGAGCGTAAGTCTAAGCCATTTACAATGATATTTAAACATATAATAGCTTGTTCAATTGTAAAAATAGACAACCATTGCTTTGTATATATATTCTTAAAATGCTTTAACAACTATTCCTGAAAACAAACTGGTGCATTATTCAGACCAAATGACATAAATTTTTAGGAAAATGAACCAAATTCACATACAAATGTTGTTTATTTTGGTCTCCCCTAGCGATAGGTACTTGATTCTAACCCAAGAAACCGTGTGTAAATGAGTAACATTCATGTCCTACAGTTTCATAAGGAATGTTTTCTACAAAGGGAGTCAGAAATGGGTCTGTAAGTGTTACTTTCTTCAATTCTCAAAAGTCGACACGAATTATTAGTCATGTCAGATTGTGTTTCTTTGGTTGAAAAACCATTGGAATTTCCCATTCCCACTCGTCAATAGGGTAGATGATTCCTACTGCTAGCATTCTATCAATTTCATTTTTTTAATTTTATTTGTATTTATGGGCTAGTTTGTATGGTTGTTTCTTTAAATGTTTTTCCTAGGGATTTATGTTGATCTTCATTTCACCCATTTATTCTACGAGTCCTTTTAGATCCTTATATTCTCGAGCAAAAACATCTTGAAATTATTTTAGTAATTTGATGATTTCTGTTGTTTGTTCCTCATTCTAGGAGTTACCAATATTTGTAGTTTTTGGTCTTTCATCATTGGATATGCTGACTTGTTTTGTTTTTATTTTCACATCCATCCACTATGGTGCCTTAGTTTCATTCATTTTTAAACTTCCTTCTTTAAATTGTGAGAATGTTGGTGGAAAATTGTTTGTTGTTAACCTTTTAGGATATTCTTTTGCTATTGTTTCAACCTTAAATATTGTTGTGATTCGTCTTTTTATTTCAGGATGGTTGGATTTCCATTGAAATTCTTTTCCACTCGTATGTTTTGTTTCTAGTAGAAGTTACTTGTCAACTATGGTATTTTATTAATTGAGTATTATGACATGAGGCATTCAGTCAGTTGTGAGTTTCGGTCGAAATACTAATAACAGTTGGTTTTATAAATGTTTGTATTTGCTTTGTAGCTTCGACTAGTTGGTCATCTTCAGGTATAAATTTGAAGTCTTTGATGAATTTTTCTTTTAGTTCGTTCCATAAGAATGTTTCACCTCATTCTTCTTCCATTTTGTACCCTTTTTTTGGTAAGTCATCTAATGTCGGCGGGAATAGGTGCGACCATATTTTTTCCTATATATATCCCAACATTTTTCATTCTTTTTCACATGTAATGATGTGTTTTTTAGAATCTTGGCCTTGTGTAAAGACTATTATTTGTGATTGATTTTTATCTTCTTTCCTCTAAATCTTTCGAAAAAGTATGTTGGAGTTGTATACCATGTTTGTAGTCTCGACTAGTGGGTATCCCACCACCGAGGAGGTTATCATGTAAATGTTTCGAATAAACTTTGAAGTCAGCCATGTTCACCTATATTTTTAGACACTTGTTTGATGTGAACGACTGGTGATTGCAGTTCTTTATACCTAAGTGACAGTCGACTTGATGCTTCTTTTTTCATTGGTGCTGGGGATGGATACTCCCTAAATTTTCATTGAAATATTGTAGGAATTATATACGCAAATAAACATTGATGTGTTTTATTTTTCGGAATGGCTTGGATGATCCAAAATTCCCTTTCTTGTATTTCATAAATTTTCATTCCCCATTCATATAATTCTACGTCTAAATTATACCAAATAGAATTTGGATTTCCTAAGTGAAACTCTCCATATATGTTCGGTTCAGTGTAATCCTCATTATTCTGAATTTGGTATAATTGTCGGATATTGAATTCTTCATCTATAGGTTCTTTCCATGGTTTGCCTTATGATGGATGAATTTGAACAATCAATTTCTTCCCATTTCATTTAATTTTTATCCTCTCTTTGTCTAGTGAAATTGATTCCTTCATCATTCGACCCTGTGGTTGGAATACTAAAGTTGGAAAGGAACTCAATCATTCCTTAGGATTAATAATCACAATTTTGAATTTTTTAGTGATACTATTGATAGTTGTGTCGACATCTTCCAGACACCAATGGGTTCAATTATTGCATGATCAGCTAACTTCAAGTATATGCCAGATTCGTTAAGTCAAGGTTTACCTAATTGTTCCCATGTGTCCCTAGTCATAATGTCTTCATGTGATCCAAATTCAAGGATGACTTGCTAGACATGGTAACCTTAAATTTCTAGGTCGACTAAAGGTTCAACATCATTTTTATCTTTTTTATTCAAGATACATATGCTTTTTGATATCTTGTCTACACCAGATTTATTTTTAAGATTGTATAATAAGTCTATTAATTTTGCATCAAAATTATCAGTAATTATTAAATAAATTAATTCTTGATACATCTTATGTCGAGCATCGATAGTTAATTATTGTGAAGCTAATTCTTGAAATATGTTCATCACATCATTATATATTTGTTTTTGTATAGCAGGGTTAGGATAATCTTATTTATTCTTTATTTTTCTTATTTTTGGATTATTCATGCCAGTTTTTGTTCCTTGACTAGTGACAATTGTAAGTTCTTAGTTTGGACAACATCATATTTTTTCACACTATACAAGATGTTAATGTTTTTCTTATTATGGGCCTTTTTAGGCATGGTGGGGAAATCCTTCAAAGAGTGGATCACCGACACCACAACTTGTACAACTTATGATCACTCAGCATGTCGATGTTCTTCATTTAAACATGTATACAACTCCATCATTTGACATGGTATGTTCTCTCTATTCCCAAAGTATCGACCTCGACCTAAAAATCCTCCACGACGATTGTTTTCATACCAGTGCTCGTACCTTCGGTTGTCGTATATTTGATTGTTTTTCTCATTTTGATCGTATTATTCCTTGTATTATTGTAGTTATTATTTTGTGTGACAACATTTTTCTGGTAAACTGCGTGGTAATTTTGTCGATTTTTTAACTTTATTTGACATTCAGATGTTGCATGCATTTTCACTTCACATATCGTACACCAGCGAGATTTTTCGTTCTTCATATTATATGCACAGTATTTTGTCGCATCTAGGTCGTGCTCCTCGAAAATGTCACAAAATAATTTTGTCTAAACAAACCGGATGTCTTGTTGACGTTCTTCCTATCGAAAATAGTATTTTTTTACCCCCAACCATCAAGAATTTAGTACACCATACTTCATGTCCTTTGAGGCTTTTCTCCCATATTGACTTCTGAATAATCTCCAATTGTCCTTCAATGTGGCTATCGATAGCATTTACTGGATAATCCTTGTCCATATCTATTTGTAACTCCTTAGTTAATCCATCTTCATAAGAGTCTAGTTGGATATGCATTATAATTTTATGTAAGAGTCCTCCAACAAACCGTTGGATTAGAAATTGTTAGTCTATGTTATACTACAATTGGATTAGTAGGTATTTGAATCTCTTGTCATACTCCTGAACTGTTTTGGTCGGTTTATGGAGTGTAGTTTACAACATATTTTCTTCAAAATCTTTTTCATCGGTTGTTTTGAAGAATGTCATAATTTTTTTTTATTTGTGCTTTAGTGGCATTCCTTGTTTTTTCTGTATACATCATGTACCATGTTAGTGCTTGTTTTTGCAGAGCACTAGCAAACTGGGTCATTCGTCATTCTCCATTAGTAACAACATTTGATTCCCAAGTCGACTCACAGAGGAACTAGTGTCCTCTATGATATTCATCACCCTCATAGAGGGGAATGTGTGTGGACATGTGTGCCATACATTTGACGTATATTTATTCTCCTTGCGGTAGAGGGGGTGGTGGTGGTGGCGGGTTACTTTCTATAACTATTTTTTCTTCATAGTTATTTTCAACATAACTTTTGTTTTCATTGGAATATTTTTCTGTAACAATCGGTCCTCCTTTGAATAGAGGTTTATTTATGTCAACTCCCTCGATAGATATCCAAGTAAATTGCCAAGATTGGGGTACCCTTAGTTGTGATTTTGACTAGTCCTTTCTGTTATCTCAAGTTGTGATTGGCTGGGGGGTGCTCCTTGATGATATGAATAGAGTAGATGCATACTACGATTGGACGAATAAGGTTGAAAATTAACTTAGTTTCCTTGTAGTGATCGGTGAATTACAAGATGATTGACATCATTTCCTTCACCATCTAGTCGACTCTATACACCTAACTCTCCATCTGATAATCTTCAATCTTCTTGAATAATATCCTGCACTCGGGCACTCTAGTTAGGATTTAATGGTGAATGAGGTGTAATAGGCTAGGGTATATCCACTTGGAGAGATCTACCACGCTCTATCCACAAGTATTCAACCATTGGTGATAATTCTTGATCAATGCCCTCTTAGTCTTGGTCATGACGTGACTCTGGTGGATTCTCTTCTTGTTTCATCACTCTATTCATCAGTATTCCTTCTTCGCACACATCATCCTACTCTCTAATCTCTTCCTTTCTTTTTCTTCGCTTCTCTCATTCTATCACTACTATATAGAGGGGGTTATTAAGACAATAATTGAGAAAGTATTTTTGTAAATTAAAATATTGTCTCAACTTAAGACAAAAACAAAATTGTGTTTTTTCTTAAATATTATCTTTAAGCGGGTGTCTTAAGCTATTGTCTTAAATTATTGTATTAAATTTAAGACAATAAAAATTGTCTTAAATTTAGGACAATAGTTTAAGACAATAATTTAAGACAATAGTTTAAGACAATAGTTTAAGACACCTGCTTAAAGACAATTGTTAATTCAATACATAATTTTGTTTTTGTCTTAAGTTGAGACATTTTACAAAAATATTGTCTCAATACCCCATCAATGTACAATGTAATAGTGATTAAATGCAAATATTTATGATAGGGAATAGTTTAATTGAACCACCAACCTTTTGCATTATATAATCTAACTGCTCTACCGTTGAGCTAGCACCCTTCAATACAAGAAGGATGTTTTATATAATATTTTTTTTAATAATTAAGCATAAGAGTCCTGAAATACTCATTGTATGTCACTCATTCATATATAGTTCTCATGTATTTAGCAATAAAAACAAGAAGCCTGGAATAGTCATTGTATTTCACTCATTCATATCATGAAGTCTTCTTAGGAGGCCCTATAACATGAGGTATTTAGATGGAATTCCATTAGACCTCACCTTGCTTTATCGCCCAACCTCCCTCCCATAAATAACTTATACGTTTTAACACCATGAAGGATTCCAAGTTCCCAGTTTAAAGTTCATGGATCTATCAGGTTATCTCACTTGCATTTTGCTTTATCCAAATAGCTGATTTCCCAAATGGCTGTTCCTTCCAATAAATCCAGGTGGGAGGAAGAAACTAGGGGTGTTTTTAGTCAATCCAAAAATATTCACCAAACGGGGTGAAACCCACTCACTATTCATATGGCGAGGCACATTTTAAGAAAAAAATATTTGGTGTGGACGAGGTCATAGACATATTCTCCATCTGGGTTCTATAACTCAAATTATAAGTGAATCAATTCATAATTCACAAAACACCACATTAGAAACCCACAACACTTTCCTACTCCCATGGCAATCCCCTACAATTTCCATCTTCAACTCATTGGAAACGCTCATGTTCCATACATTAACTTCAAATTACAACTAAGGCGATATAGAAATTTTTATAAAGATAAAATAAAATCCTTGCACATCATAAAACAAATATATTAGGTTCCATACTAGTTGTGCACTGAATATGCTTTAGATGAAATAAAAATGCAATTGGTATCATCATTTCCGATGCATCTATTTATGTTCATGCAAAAGGAGAAAAGTACTATATACTATTGTCTAGAGTACATGAATGTACATGACAAAAGACATAGTAACAATTGAAATTCTTAACAACATGAAAATAATCAAACTACAATCATGGGAAAAAAAAAGTCAAAAAGTTTATTGAAAATATCCAAGCTATTAAGTTCAAATGGTTTTCTTCTGCACATTTTTATAAAACATAATGTAACATACTCTATTTGAGGTCACCCACCATTCATCCATATACAGTTTTTACAGCCTGTTCTATCAAAGGAAATACATGGTAACTTCCAATATAATATTTACAGTACTTGCAACATTCCTTTTCATACAGGAGTTAATGAAAATTCTACCCATTATTTTTGCTATATTAATTCATGTTAAACTCTCCCTAGAAATTTGTAGTGGATATGCACATAAAGGTCTCCAATGCTCCAATACTAACTCTTAATCCATGTTATCCTTCAAGTACACTATGTCCCCATGAAAAATCCCCTACCTAAGCATCCACAAATAAAGCACAAATCTCCATGCAAGCAGCAAAGTGGCCCATGCTACCTAGGATTGAATTCCCTCCTCCTAGATGCCCAATTCTCCTCCACCGAATGGGTTTTCCTCTCCCATAATAAAATAACCCATCCATGCGACCTCATCAAGAATGTCACAATGGAAAATATGTGTCCAACCTCCAAAGGAGGTGCACCACATAAGCATCAAATTAAGCTCTAGCACTCCATAAGTATGTATAATATCTTGAATTTTTGAGATAGCACTTATGGGAATAAGCCCCATTACTTATGATGTTGCTTTGATGTTTTATTTTGTATATTTGAAATAACACCCCATTGCACATGACAATGATGATGTGTTTGATATTTTTGGTGTAAGCCAATTGCATAGGTTTTATGTATATGATTTCATGTGCTAGGCATGGACCCTGAAGCACATAATTGATGAGATGTTTGTGTTGAACGCAATATTTGAGGAACATTAGTATTTGATGGTTTTTGTTGAGTGAGAAGCTCTAGAACACATGAGTATTCAATGTTTGTGTTGAGCGAGAGGCTCTGAAGCACATGAGTAATTTTATGTTTGTGTTGAGTGTGAGGGTTTGGAGCACATGAGTATTTTAATGTTTGTGCTGAGCAAGAGAATCTGGAGCACATGAGTTATGAAACCTTTTTCTAGAGCAAGAAGCTTTGAAGCACATGAAAATATAAGAATTGGAACTATTGGGAATAATCTCTAAAGCATTCCAAGTTGATGTTGAGCATAAGATCTAGAACATTGGATCCTTAGCCATTGTATCCCTAAGTGTATCCTACAAATACATCCTAGCATTACTGCTAAGCAAGGAGCTCCGAAATTGCACTAAGTTTGTCACTCCTTGTTTCTTACCGTTGAGTATGGGATCTAGATAAATTCTAGGAGTTACTAAAAATTTAATATGTTGAGTGAAAACGACTATGATAAAACATTTATTGCATGTTACTTATTTTTAAGTGCTTAAATGAAATTTCTAATTTCTGTATCTCATCGAGTACTCAATAACTACCATGTTAAACAAGGTAATCCAACATGCAAGGAGGTTTATAATTTCCTAACGTAGTTGTCCTAACCCCTACCTGAAGGCTGTAATAAAGAAGTGACTATAAGCTAAAAGGAAAGTGTCAGGGATCATGCTATATGATACCTAAAGTTAAAATGTTAACAAATATATATATAAATATATATTTTATACATAATATGTATAAAACATTAAGTGCAAGAGATAATACTAGTAACTATGAATAATAATGAAAGGATCTATATATTATTATTATTACTAATGTTAATTAAATATTAAATAGGTACAAGATTCAAAGTAGGAACTAGTCAAGAAAATACTAAGTTAAATTTAAATAAATATTAAAATTACCTAAACTAAGTAAGAAGGGTTATTTCAAGAAAACAAATGATTCTTGATTTAACTGCCCCTTTTCCTGAAACGTATGTCTATAAAGACCCAAGCCAAAGAGAGGCTTCAGGATCTTGGGATTATTCCATGATTCTACCTTATTATTCTCAACATAGTTCTTAGAGAGTACTTTTCCCAACATAAAAAGAAAACTTATACAGAACCTAATATCCTAGATAGGGAAGCCTTATATTAGGACCTCTAAGCTACTTGCATGTTGGAACTAGCTCGGGGGTATCCATATTGTTACCAGGAACAATTTTAGGTCATGGTTGGGTGAAACATGGTAGTTCCCAAGTTATTCGGTTATCTGAACTATGTCCTTGTTAATGTTTGGTGTTTGACTGTATAGGGTTTCCAACCATTAGAATAGCTTCAAATTAAAGGTGTGAGGTTTCTTGACCTTCCTTATAAATAACATAGGTTTTTTTATTAAATAAAGGGACTAAATTCTAGAAGGATAAATAGTATATGTCTGTTATAGCTAGGTTATTTTTCTTACTTAAACATGATTTTATATTTAGGGAAATATCGATATTATTAATGTTTGTAGTGATATACTATCACCTACATTTTTATACATTTTCAAAACCATAGGAGAAGTTGGCCTCTGCTATTTCTGCATTATTCTTTCATCATTTACATGTTAAATTTAGTCTTCTCTAAAGAGCATGTTTTGTTTAAACAAATTTCAAATTATTTAAGTTAGCTAGATTTCCTTGTTGTTGTTCAACTTAAATAACAGAGTAAAGCAGAGTTTTATATGCACATAAACCAAATTAAAATTTAATATTAAACCTTCAACAAAAGAACTAATTAAAATTCACAGAAACTAAATTATCATCATTAAAATCCAACCCTACATCTTTCTCTGCTAGGAAATTTCATACTCCCAGCAGGATCATTATTTTCAACCATCGAAAGTATTCGATATAGTTTTAACATAAATGACATAAACAAAATTAACATAGTTAAACCATAAACCTAAAAATAACATAACGATGATAATTATCAAACAAACCCCAAATAATAATTTCCAGTATATAATCCTCTGCATAACATGCCAACCATCGAGACCTGTTAAGGTCTAGCCGTAGTTCTAACTAATATATCAAATATCTCTATTATTTACTACCAAACTAAGAATCGATTCTATACATAATACAAACCAAATTTTAAACAATGTATCCATTTAAAGGAGCAAGGATCAAATCAGGTTGGCATCTATGCCAAAACAAAACACACACATGTTGTATTGAAATACCAATCCATGCATTCGACAATCTAGGATTGAATCCTGTAGGCTCACATTACTTACCACATGAAGACTAAATCAAACAATTACCCAAGAATCGAACCCTGTAGGGATCGATTTTAAAACATCAAATATAAACTACGCTAACAAAACTAAATACACATATTAATATCCATGAAACTATACCCAAGTTGCATATTTGCATGAGGGTTGACTTGTAGCTATCAAAGCTCGACTATAAACCCCACCTTAAAAGCCATAATTGAAAATCTTACTCTGTCATAGTTCTACATTAAATAATAAAAAAATCTACATGTCGGGCTTCTATATTAAGGCTCATGGCCGAGAGGTATAAACCAAACCATTTTAAATGCCAAAAGAATTCATTTAAACCCTACTGTCAATGTTGTTATAGCCACGGCATTTACAAAATTATACAACCCTATCCCAAGCTTATGGTGGTAGCTAATAAACCCCATGCATGTTAAATAAACCATATATCTCACAATAATAAACATTTAAAAGTAAAATACACACAACCACACTTCGATAGGGTGCCATTGCAAGCAATGGCATTGCCATAGATTAACACATCATTTAAAATGAAAATGCAGAGTTCTCCATTAAATTATCAAAGGATACTATTAATATACCAAAACCAAAAATGATTATAGAGCCGAGTCTTTGTTTGGACATGCATGGCTCAAAGTCTCCACACTTAAAACAACATTCAAATAATATTTACAACGCATCCCTGAATTCCCATTATCGCAATGGACCCATATAGTCGAACCCATAACCAAATATTTGCAACAATAAACCTTTCAACAAAGAGCTCAAAGCTCTGCTAAATAATTACATGCCGATGTAAAAGGCCTAAGTTATCACAGGTATTACCCTTGGTAGGGTATCATAGACATACCAGTTAAAAACCAACAAGCTGACAATGGAAGCCTCCTTGTCACCTGCATTTCGAAATAGAGCAACATCATAAGTGTGCTAAAACCTGAACCTAAAGAAAACAATAATATAATTCTTCAAAACCAGACAGAGAACATACCTTCCAATGTAGAATGAGCTTGTTTCTTTATGCTATGATAAATCTTGAGAGCCAAACCATGCAGAAAACCAACAAAGGAGTCAAATGAATCCAAAACAATGCTAGACTTGAGCTTAGATCTCATTTCCCCCCCATGCCAAGGAGCCTTAATTGCGCCACCCTCCCTCCCACCATTGACATGATTCAATACCCACACCCATATATTTTGAAACCCAACATTTGTGATTTTGTAGTAAACCTCCATCAAAACCCTTGTTGGCGCAGCTAATCCATAGTTTCATGGCATATGGAATATGCCATGAAGGGTCTTCCACATAAACCATAGTATTTACAAAATTTAATATAAGGTTTTTCAAGTATTATAGTTGAAGCCTATAACCTTAGGCTTTACAAGACTGTTATAAATACATAGAAACGAGATAAACATTATCATAGTCTCAATCAACAATAATAATGTCAACCATAAAGATTCATTTCTTACAACCTCAAATCTGCGTGAACAATAGCAGTAGGAATAGTTAGGCCAAGACATTAGTCCTTTTGTCTTCGATAGGCATAGGATAGTGTGGCATGGGTAGCATGTTGTAGGATGTCACACTTAGCTATCGTAGATAGATTTCACCATCTAATGAAACTACAAAAAAAGAGAAGTTTGCATTAGTTCAAACATGAATTAATTAAACCCCATAACAAAAAGTAGAACCATTTACCTCTCCAAGTGGTCCCATAAGGGATACAAATCCCGCCACTCCACTCCTTGACAGTTAAAGAAAATTCAAAACTTTCCGTAAATAATGAACAAAACATATAACCAGGAAGTAAAATACAACTGAATGAGCATACACACATGTATGATAAATAGTAATAACTAGTAGAGTAATCATTTAAACCAGTTCAATTAAAATAAACATAGTGCATAATTACATCAGCAAATACATAGGGAAACACATAGAAAGGTAAAGACAATTTATGACACTATGAATTAGTAAACAATAACTACATATTCTGCAGAAGATGAATTAATGTCCAGAATAGGTAGTATTTAACTAGGCAACAAAAAAAAATGAATTTTGGGGACATTACAAATGGTATCAGAGCCCAGCTTCAACACTAAGAGACCTAATGGGCGTTCCAAACATTCGTTTGAGAAAATAAATTATAATTTTGAAATTTTGTAACTAACACAAAAAAATTTGTTATTAAACTTTTAAATTGTAGGATTCAAAGAACAATTCAAATCATGAACATGGAACGAGAAATCAACCAACAAGGAACATTGAATACCCCCACACGAGAAGAAGAACTTGTGGTTGAATTAAATTATGATATACTGAAAACCATACAAAGCCTTGAAGCAGACTTACAGATTTTCAAGTATGATAATATGAATGAAATAAAAGAACAGAAAGAAATTAATGAAGATTTGTTGCGGAACATGACAAGAAGAAGCCTGTAGGAAAAAACCACTCATTCAACCAACAAGTTCAAGAAAGAGTTCCATCATAAACGAGAAAGAAACCCAAATGAAGAAGGGAAACAAGAACACAACCATGAACCTCCAGAAAGAGATTATCAGTATTTCTAGTGATAATTCCTTTTCTTCTTGCTGAAAGAAATAGAGGAATGATGACAATTTCCAAGGAGTGTTCAGAAAGTTAAGATCCCCAACCTATGAATGGGATATGAACACCAAGGAACAAGGTGAGGAATGGCTTGTCATTATGAGTAAATACTTATGAGTACACACACTATTCACCTGAGATGAAATCTCATCTAGACATATATAATTTAAATGGAAAAGTAGCTATATGGTGGAGAGACCTAAAGCATAGGAAGAAATATGAGGCAAAAGAAATTCAATAGAGTAAGTTTCACATAATTTTTCAAGAAAAATACACGTCATAAAGATTCTTTGGCAGAAAGGTGAAAGAGTTTCACGATTTAAGGATGGGTTCCATGACTGTGGATTATTTTATTAACATATTTTTGGATCTGTTACATTATCTGCCATACACAAAGGACGAGAAAGTGAAATACAACCATTTTTAGGATGTCTTCCTCCCTACTTTCAGGAGAGGATTGAATTTCCCATGCCTAAGACATTAGACATTGTTACTGAGAAAAATTCCTATGGCTTGGGGTGTACCACAATAGATAGAGTAACCGCAAAAATCAATCCCTTACCAATATGCAATAGAAATAAAACATATAAAACTAAAGGATCTCAAAACATACGTTATTCTTGATGGTTTAGTGTAGATCCCCGTTGAGCTTTTCCAATATTGCTTGTGTTAACAATTTGCTCTCTCAACAATTAGCAAACAAGACAAGCATGCTATATAATGGTGTTAGACCTACTCTAGCATATATAATCAATAAAAGCATCCATGGATTCAATATTCATTTAAATGCACCTCGTTGGAAAGGAAAAGATATTTCCATTAAAAGAAATCATACATTACAAGAATGACAACCTCTGTCGACACGTTTGCGAACCGAAGATACTGAGTCCTCCACTTGGGACTCCACCACCTCAATCCTCCATCTCTCAATAGCGAGATCACAAACAAAGGAAATATTGGGAATAAAAACAAGTGCTCCAAGGGATAAAGGGATGCAAAATCAAGTATAAGAAAGTTACAGCAACAATGGACTATAGTTTTCTTGCTCTTCAATTCCTCTCCTTTCAATGTATCCAAAGCGTTCCTTATATAGTGCTTCAATGGGGTAAAGGAAGGTCAAATCCGAGCAATATCAAGGCATATGGAAGGCCAAGATCAGACAAGTGACTCAAATCCACATCAAGGAAAACTCCAAAAATCTTTGGAATTTTGCACACATTTTGATGTACGCAGGTTTAAGGGTTATATCCACGTGTATACGTGAGAATGGGTTTAAAAGTCACATATAGAAAATAACAGGTGTTTTCAGGGATGATATTGGAAACATCAATGGTATAAAAATAGTCCATGGGATCCAAAGAGTTTGCAAAGGGACAGAAAGGCCATAAATATGTGATCTACCATGTGTGGTAAAATCAGCTGTAACATATGCCCCCTAATGTGTGAGTTTAGAAGGGTGATACGATGGCCTAAATAAATTATAAGTCCATCCCAGAAGTGGAGTGATGAATAACCAAGTGGAAGAACCATCCATCCAACAATATAGTACAAATATCTTTGCATATGACTGCAAGTACATACATCATTCCCAAATACATAAGAGTACAATGGCCATGAATAGGCATGATACAAAATATGACATGTGTGGTCATCACCATTTACAATATCATAGATCAGAATATCCTTGATGAAGATATACAAAGGATCATGGTCTCCATGAAAGTTGAAGATATACAATGGATCAAGATCTCCATAATGGCTGAAGATATCTGACATACACTTGAATCAAGTCACAAGAGCTGAAATCTCATGAACATTGACACGATCAAGGAGGTGGCATAAATGAAATTCCACCAATCTAGAAAGTATTCTACACAAACCACTACGAGTACATGTCCTACTATGTGAATAGAGGTGTCGAGGTCGAATATAGTAGTCCATCATCTAATTACCGATCATTGATGTATACCGTTAACAGACGCGAGATCACCCGTTGATAATGAAAATGAGAATCAAGGTACTAGAGTGCAATGTAACAAGTGTGAATAAATGTGTTGAGGTTGAACACTTGGAAGAATCCATCAATCAGCTGACATTGATGTATTCCCAAAACTCTCGATGGTGAGAGAACCTACCACTGGTGACTATAAGTCTCAACGCACTCAAATGACTCTAGACTCCTATCCCAGAATAAATAATCTGAAGTTGATGGGATGAAATTTGATGGAAGGAGGGCATTAAAGCATCCCCCATCATCCAACATGAGGTACTCAGCAAAGATGTATAATGTGGAAGGAATTGATCATAATGTGCTCAAACCAGGAAAATTACCGAGAATGGCCGACATGCAAAATCAAGAAAACTGAGGAATGACTAACTCAGGTTTCAAATTCCTTCGAACAAGAGCATAAAGGTGAATGGTGACTGAATGTGGGTAGCATAGACTCAATATACAAAACTTGGACATCTTTGTGACATAGGAGGGATCGACAGAGGCTCCACAGGGATTGGAAGCTTAACTAGTCGGTGGAGATAAAATCAGAGAAACGAGTACAGCTCCTAAAGTCAAACTATTAACCCAACCAATGGATGTGATATACAATGCTCTATTCAAAGGTGACTTGACTTTATTGCTACCAAATATAACATCTTTTCCTGTCCGACTTTTTGGTTTTTTGATTTTTTGGACTTTTTCAGTTATTTTGAAAAGCTTGAAAAAGAATAAAAGTTCTTTATAGTTACAAATCTAGGATGAGACGAGTGTCAAGGGGAAAACAAACTAGTTCCAAGTAGTGGAACATACCTATGCTCAATGCAAGGAAACATGTGTAGGATAACGACACTCAGGGGAAAGTCCCCTCTCGGTAAAAATGGGGAATCAAGGTGCAAAATATATATAAAATGGCTCTGATTGGCTAGACATGGGACACGCTCGGGATATATGGCTGATAATCAAAGTAAGGGAAGCCGACATGAGGCTCAATAAGGAAAGAAAAACTCATGATAATGGAATTACAACTTGACATAAGGGAGTCCGGGGGAAAATGCCAGCAAAACGATCAATAGGAGTAGGAGTCTCTTACACAAATTCATGGCGATACTATACAAAGGACTCTCACACACTAAATAAAAAAATTTGGCATGGGCACCAAATGTAAAATAAGAGCTAACTAGAGTACCATGTATGGTCAAGCTCTACCATTCACATCATGTCACTGCTAAAAGCAACAAGAAGGTTCCATGAAAAGATAGAATGGGTTTGTACCTAAGGTTATAATGAAATGGTCATAAGGTCATGCAAAGTGCAAATGGATTGAACCCTAACATGTATAGAGATAATACCTAAAATCGGTACGAACGGGTCAAACCATGCTAAAAACGGACATCTACATCATCAAATTAGTTCAAAACAATCCAAAATGGTCAGAAAAAGTCAAAACTATAGAAAGTGGATAAAAAATTTCAAAAAAAATCTATAAATAGTAAAAAATTTAAAAATTCCATATCATTTGAAATTTTTACCCATTTGAGCTCAAAACTTCCAACATGAATTCTGGGAGCATCGTCCGGCGAAATTCGACACTGTTTGATCTACGTAACTACTCATGTCCTCCTCTTCCTATTTCATGCAATTTTTTAAAGTTTCCATGGTCCATTTAATTTTTTAGGCCATCCCAAGTTATGTGTTTCGTCCCACGTAGGTATCAGGATTTTTTGCACGTATAGGGCTCTCCATACGCAGAAAAAACACCCAAACCCATGTACGTACTTGGTTATTTTGCAAATAGTCATGTATGAGGGGGTTTCCTTAACTTGGAAGTTTATAATGGTTTGTTAAATAATTATTGGCATATTCTCCTTCAAATGACATTTCAAATAAATAACTTTTCCAAATCCTGCATCAGCTTGCCATTAAGGAAATAACAAGAGTGTGGTATTTTGCATGCTTGAATGGTTCAATGAATTTCTTTGTGATCACTTTGGAAGGTTGTAATGATGAAAGAAAATAAATTATATAATTCATTCAAGGGAAGTGCTACAGTGAAGTAAATCGATGCTTCCAACAGTCCTCTCCTCCTAATGCATTGACCCTACATTGAATTGCATTTGTACCAAACACAATTTGTTTCCAGTGGATTTCATGGTAATTATTACACAACCATATATGGTTCACCACACTAATTCAATGGGACACACAACTCTAATATGAGAGACAAATAAATGTTTAAATATACATTTAAGATAAAATTAAGCCAGTGAAGAAATCATAAGCTGTATTGATGTTTCAAGGATAAAGAAGAAAGAAGTTGCATCACACATTACAATGAAGAGTTTCATCAATATTAGGAATCAGTAGTTAATGAAAAAACACTTGGTACAAACAGAAAAATCTCCATAAGGGCTCTAGCCATTATCATCTTCATCATCTTCTAGGGAACCCCCCTGCTCATACAAAGCCAACAATTCATCTAAATTTATGCCATGGAATTTCTTTCTTTCATACGTTATGAAGTTCTTCTTGAATTCAATGGTTCCTTTAAGCTTTTCTCCATCCGATTCAACCAACATACTATCCTCTCTAGAAACTACTGCATCAAAATTCTGGGCATGCTCAATCCTACCATCAACATTATGGCACACTGGAAGAACAAGATCATCGTCCTCTATTTTTTCATCATTTTCATCATCTAAATAATATTCTTCCTTGTCATCAGTTTCATTGTTATTTTCACAAAGATGATCATTAACCATGCTACTTTCCTAAGGAGACTCTAACTCATGTTTGTAGGGCTAGCCATTTTGCTTTGTCACACATTCACCATTTTCTAGAAGTTGTGACATTTGTTAAGATTCCATTGGGAATTTATTGATCATACTCTATAAAGTTAACCTCTATAATATAATAATTGGTAAATCATCTAGTCCTTTCCACGTGTTAAACTAATCCCAATAAATTCGAAAAAAAACACAAGATAACCAACACACAAAAGAGTAAAGCTTAGAACGACTAAAATTATAAATGTAACTTCAAATTAAAATGCAAAATGAAATTGAAATTTAAATTTTGAGAATATGATACAATATTTCTCAACATAATAACAAAGAGACAAAAACAATAAATATCTTGATCACAATAAATCCTAAATTTGAATCCCCCAAAAAGTAACTTATACGCAGTTTGTAATGATATTTCTGTTTGGACATTATGAAGTGCCAATATCCTTAGAACATGTTATTACTGGAAATTATTTCCAACAAAACTAGAAGAACCTAGGATATCTTGATCACGATAAAATCCTAAATATGAATCTCCAAAATGCAACATATATGAAGTTTGCAATAATCTTTGGTGTTTTGACTTTCTGAAGCCAGTTGCAATAGCCTTAGAACTTGTCATCACCGAAATTATTTCCTGCAAAACTAAAGATTCCAGAATAATCCTAGGAATAGTTCCAAATGTCACCTCAGTCTAATCCTTTAACTTTTTAGGTAAGGAATTTCCATCCCACTAACACTAGATTTTACTCACTTGAGGGTTAGGCTCTGTACTTTCATGGAAAGAATAAGATTATGCTGAGTCCCGTTCCCACACTTATTGAGAGGTTCTTTCCTATGAGGTCTTGTTGTTAAAGTTTGATTAGTGTTGGTCAAGTGCACATATTGTAAAGGAGTCAGAGAGAGCTTGGGAAGCACTTAAAAAATACATGTAGTTAGGGTATGTTCGTACTGTAAGGTGTGCCTATATTTTGAATAGGGAATGATATCAACAACCAAAATACTCAGTAAAGGAACAAGAGCTTATGGAAGATTACAGATAGGTTTTACACATCATTTGATATTGATTGTTGAGGGTTGATGGTAACCAAAATTAGGTATAAGCCTAATCCATTCCTTGCATAGGGATCATGACAAATTATTAGAATGAGCATGGATGTCTACTCACCCCTTCCAGTGACCCATTTAGACCCTTTTTATGTCCTGAAACCACGAGATTAAGGGGTTGGCCAACCTTGTTAAAATATTCACAAATATGAAGGGTTGGATCCAACCCTTTCATATGTATTACAAAAGAATATAAATACAAGGTAATAGAATGTTATCTAAATTATTCTTCTTTGCATGTCTTCAAGAGTATATACTATGCCTTGTGCATTCTGTAGATGGTTTATGAGATAGATAATGAGAGTCACTCTAACAATGGTTCTCTGTCAAGACTTAAAATTACTGATAAAAAAATTGGCGTCAACAAAAATTTGCAAGGGTCCATCGATGAATGAGAAGATGAACATTGGATGAAAATTTGGTGAAAATATGCAAACTATAATAAGCATTAAAATTTTCAAAATAAAACCATTCTTTTTTTAAATATAAATAAACAACAACATCAAAATAAGCACATTGGCACATAAATATGGAAAACACACACACACACACACACACACACACACACACATACACACATATATATCTAATATAGCGGATAGACCCAAGGTTTAGGTCAAGTAGTCATGACCGAAATGTGAGATCTCTCTCCCTATGTTGGGGAGGTCATGTGTTCAACTATCTTGATCCCCTTAGAGTAAAGTGATTGGAGCTTAGGAATCATCATTTTACCTTGGTTACAACCCGTAAATGGTGGTAAAGTCTCCAAGATATTCTTATGCTTGGTTATAAGATAAAAAAATATGATGAAGTGAATTCCAAATGATACATCAAAATTGATATAGTCATCCAATCAAGAAATTAAACTGGGATAACCAATACAAAAATACATCTAATATATATATATATATCACAATCATGACTCATCTACAATGAAAACATTAGCAGCTAGCCATTAATTTTGATGTCCCCCTTTTTTACAGGAAAATGTAATGACTCATTTACCACTAGGTCTTGCACCATCTATCTAACAACTAATCATCTGTGTATGTCCATCAAACTATGTATAAGGTGTTGTTGAGCCTGACACAACACCATCCTTAGTGTCAAATGTTGTTCTCCTCCAATAATAGTTGTGGGTCATCCTCCCCTACCCCTACCTCTATTGTTGTTGTTGTTCCTATAGTCATTCAGGTGCCTTCTCTATAATAGGCATCTTGTACTCCACCTTCCACTAAGACCATATGTTAATGTTTCGCTAGGAAATGGTATACACACTGGGCATTTCTCGGCTTCCTAGCCCACTTTCAAAGATTGTAGTGGACATAAACCCTATGTTTAAGGAATTGCAAACATGAGACTAACTTGGAAAAGGGTCCTAATAAATTAATAAGAATTTGAGGTCATAAATTATAATAATTATAATGTTAAGTTCTAACATATTGTAATTTAGAAGTCTCAACCTAACATGCTTCTTTGTGTGTATTTTCTAAAATAAACTCCAATTGCACTCACAACCTGAAGCACTAGATGTGTGGCACGACACCTGAATAGAAATTTTCTATAAAGGTGGTGCTTTCACACTACCATTTATCCACCAAAAATCTACAAAAGATACAAAGATAAAAAGACGTAAACTACATTTCATTATAGTAGCAAATATGAAATAAAGAAAACATAATTCATGTTTAAAATTAAACATGTACTCAAAATTTTGAATTCTAATGAATTTATTTTCATTAAAATAATCCTTTCTTTGATAGGAATGCCAAAAACAGATAGTTCCTTGGCATTCCTATATATCCCCATCTTTTGATTAATAGTTTTATGAGCTTCATGATTAGCTACCATCCTTTTAACACACATAAGGGATCGTTCCATAATCTCACCATCGAAAGAAAAATTACATGAGTAAGAAAAGATAGGTTTGAGGACAAATGATCCTGCATGAATGGGACTATGGTGCATCCTTGTCCATCATTGATCTCTCAAAATCCAAAACATCATAATTTTTTCATATACAAGGGTACTCTTTCTGAAATAATCAAATTGGATAGCTTCTTTGGTCCTATCCATGGCCTCATGAAAGTAAATGATTGCAATATTATACCCATCAACCAAGAAAAGAACCTTCACACAAAGGTTCACAAACCATTCACACTCCCTCCACTCTTCCCAAAATAAATCGATGTACACTAGTTTTGGGATGGATCCCCATCATGTCTTGTTCTAAATGCACATTCGTGCAACTTATCGAAAACAAGCATCTACTCCGCCTTGAATTGGAAATGGTGCAGAAACTGAAAACAAATGAAGTTACCAACAAAACATGTTAATTTAGAATGTCAAATCTCCATGTTTCTTGTGAATTTCCTCATGAGGATAAGAACAAATTCCTAGTTATATATGTATTTTTTGATGTTCCTAGCCTAATTCATGGCCTCCCTAGTAAAGGATATTTTTCCCACATCCTCAAGCATCAACTTAGTGCAATGGGGAACACAGAGTGCCAAAAACTATGGGGTTCCTCTCCATTAGCAATTTGTTGGTGGCCACATAATTCTTGGATAAACCCATCCAATAATTCATACAACACTATCACACCTTTAACATGTGTAAATGCATCAACTAATTTAAATAACATTGTAATATTAGGAAAATATACCAAGAAATTAAGGAGGGTCCTACCGTTCCCATCTGTCCAATCATCAAACATCACAATGTATCCAATCACTTCCCATGATTTCCTTAATTCCTCCAATCTAATAATCTAGTATTGATACCATCCTTTTATACTTGAAGGATTGGCCCTCCCAACTCCTCATATGTATGGTTTTATATCTTGGTCCAACACCAATGACAACATTAAACATTACCTAGAAGTACAGATTGGTCTTTGTAATTCCTTGAGGTATTTTGCTCCAAAAATGACACCTCCCCATAACGTTATGATTCCCAATTCACATTAAGATAAAAACCTTTTATAGAATGAAGAGTGTTGAAGATGAGGTTTCCATAGCTTATTTCCATTTGAATTAGATACATGGGAATACACAAATCCATATCAACTGAAATGAGAATGAAGTGTTAATGAGAAACATAAAACACCATTAATTTCCTTACTTATGGTAATTGTGGAAGACAAAAAAAGATTGATTGTATTCATGTGCAATGAATGACTAAAAAAACTACATCAATGGGACTAAAAAATCGTTATCTTAAGAGGATTTCGAGAATCCAACTGCATGCTTCACTGCAACACCAAGGATAGAAAATAGGAATATCAGGTCTTCCACTCACACAAAGGATAGTGAACAAACCTTTCTCTTTGGAGCCAACTGAGCCATCAGTGCTTCTAGTGGTGACTGAGATTGCAAAGATATGAAAAAAACGACCAATAAAAATGATAAGTGAAGCAAATCTGACTACAAAATATAGAGAAGTAATTATTGAATATTAGAAATGAAGCTTGACACTGCTCTAAAATAGAAACAACTAGAGATATTAGAGGTGTCTGATGCTTAATCCTCCATTTTCCAAAGCAATGGCCATCACAGCTACGGATTCCATGACCCATGATAAGGGATTCCACATAAAACCTAAGAACTTGAGGAATTTTATTTTCTACGCACCCAAAAGATGTCATGGGGTTAATTTTAACCAATTCTTGAAAAACCACAAGTATTCATCATAAAACACAAATGCATGAACCTCTTCAAAAAGATATGATAAAGGATCCCTCATTAAAGCTTCTGAAACCTAATTAATTTACTTTCGTGTAGCCTAAATATTTTATGTAGCAGCAAACATCGAACCAACCTAAGCAAACATATTAAATAGAAATAAGTAAATATGCCATGGAAACTACTTTGTGGTGGTACAAAATATCAAATAGTGAAAGAAAATTAATTCACTGTAGAACCAATGAATATGCTTTACATTGCATATACTAAGACTAAAACAGCCTTAGAAAATCAATTCTCTGTAGATATCTACTTCGGAACTGAATCCAAAATTAGAAAAAACTTATCGTAGTTATTCTTACCTTTTTCTCTTCCAGCTTGTCGTATCCAAATATCATGAGCCTCTCCTGTGCAGCTTGGTTGCTCAAACCCTCCTTGCTGCATCTTAGATTCTCAAAAACCTCCCTGATGGGAATATTTTCCTGCATTTGCAAACCTCACAAAATCAAACTCAACCAGAAACACTAAACGAAAAACCATAAAAGGCCTGCAAGTCCTGCTTACCAAATCCACAGCTTCTTTGTTAATGGATTCCAGAGTAGTTGCTTTGTCATACATTTCCACAAATCGGATTCACTTTTTTCCATGACCCCCACAAAACACACACATGAAATGTAGCAATCAATGCATCATATAGAGCTCTACAGGCTTACATATGTCAATAACCAGTCACTTGAACTGTGGTGATTCAAACTAGGTACTTGATAAACTGGATTGAGCTTAAAATATCAGTGGGAAGATGAAATTTCAGTTGACGGACAAAAATAATGTGAGAGGTGTAATCCATATAATATATAATAATCTTCTAGGTGTCCAAATCCACTATTCTATTTTTATTCTCTCCCCATTTTCACCATGGCCTTATTAATGCAACAAACCTATCCATTACGTGAAACCAAAATATGTCCATTTATATATACATAAAAAGTATCCAAATTTGTTTTTCTTGATCTTACAAGCAAAGGGAAAGGGAATCTGGAGCAGCAATGAAGCATAAACTAGGTAACTATAGATGTAGGTGTACAATGAAGATTGCTCATCTTCCAACCATACCTTACCAAACAACCTCCTTTTGAATTACATTACTCGAAGGAAGAAAATCAAATATTATAGTGCAACACTTGGGATATATTCATAGATGCAATTTCAAAATAAATAAATTATGGAAGCAAAACATACTAAAGAACCTTCAGATGAAATTTTGATACCATTGGTAAGGGTTGTGATGATGGTCTTTGTTGACTGGAAGTTTAGGCGGGAGAATCACGTCTGAAAAGGGAGAATCCATGGAATGGAGAGATTTATATTCGTTTAATGTAATCCATGAGAATAGTCCACCAGGAGAATGGAACTTGTGTAATGATCCCCCATGTTATGCATCTATTGCTGAGTATAATTCAGCCTCAATAGCAACCGATAAAATTATTGAACCCTACTGCCCAGTCACTATAAGAAGAATAGGGGGGGAGTATCATGGGTGCCAATTTCGGGATCAGAAGCCAAGACAAATGAACGTGATGGAGAAGAGAAAGTCAATAGAGAGCCATTTATGGGTTCACTATGCAATTTCTATTCGAGAAATTCATAGAGACACGAAGCATCTAATTCAAAAACCCTTTCGCACTAAATCCTTCAATTGTTTCCAACAATGATACCAAAATACCCTCTTTTCCATTAGTTTTGTTATATTGCATTTAGTTTTTCCACTATATTTTCTGTTTTGTTTTGTATATCCTAACTAGTGTATAGCTATATATTATATTTTTATTTATGTACTATTATATTTTATAAAACTTATATATCATAAATATAATTATTTTGTATGTATTATAATAATAAAACATATTTAATATAATGTATATATTATAATTTATTAGTATAATTCTTTTTAGAGATAATTTTTATATTTTCAAAGTCACATTTACAATAGTGTCCATGTAGGGTTTTTAACATGTCTCATCTCATTGCTTGTTATTAAACCATTCTCTTGTCAATATAATATATGTTTTAATATTATAATTTTTTTATATGCAACTAAGTCAGAGTTGAAAAACTAGTGTAATTTGGTCTATGTTAGTTTAACGATTCATTTAAATATATTTAAGGGCATGTTTGGACCCTCATTCAATGGATTTTGCGGCTTCGACGCCCTTGCAACACATGAGGATTCCATCTGTTAGTCCCAAATGGAAAGGGACAAGAATATCCTCAATGACTGAAGGTGGATTGATATTCTGAACATCACCCATTCTTGATGACCATCGACACATCATCAATTTGGTGTCTCGCTAAGACATTGTCATGATCAATAACACTAATTTGGTGTCAATTGTTGAGCTGTGACACTAGTACTTAAATTTTTCTTGATTATAATAACTAAATTAGTTTCAATAGCTGAGCTATGACACATGAGGGGTCTACAATTTACTAAATTCTAACACTGCAGATGGGGTCATTTAGTTGGTCAATTTTAGTTGTGTCACTCTAGAAATGGAAAAAACTAGAAATTTGACAATGAATTTGTACAGTTTACTAAATTATAACATTGCAGATGGATTCATAGACCCAGGGGTCTATGAATCCATCTGCAGTGTTATAATTTAGTAAACTGTACAAATTCATTGTCAAATTTCTAGTTTTTTCCATTTCTAGAGTGACACAACTAAAATTTTCCAACTAAATGACCAATTGTAATCTTATCAATTGTAGTCTAGATATCCCATGATGAAATTTGGCCATTTATCTTGATCATTTTCAGTTAGTTTTTATTCCGTGACCAAAAGTGGTCATTTATCTTTGTCATTTTAAGTTAGGTCACTTAGAATTATCAATTTTGTTCATTTCTCCCTTAAAAAAATTGTGGTGACCAAAAAGTTTGGTCTCGTTGTCACTAATATCTCATTTTCCACTAGTGATCTCACACTAAAGAAAAATTAGAAAGTGGATGATGAATTTCAATCGACTCTTTGATGAGATACTATAATATTTTTCAGTGTTTTGCAATGCTGAACTGATTTCCTTCTTCACACCACGACACACTGAGATGCATATCGAGAAGTTTCTCACAAAATCTTCCCGAGTTTGGACGACCAGTGTATATGGTATACATGGCACGAATGGCATTAGAAAAACAACGTTGGTCACGGAAACTCTATGATACCCACAAATAGGTTGGTGACTTTTGATGTTGTAATTTGGGTTACCATTGCTCGATTTTGAATATTGAAGTTGCAGGGTGCCATTGTTTCTTAAATCAATTTAGAGTTGGTCAAAATAGATGTTGACAAGCTCAATATGAAATTATCTGCATATCTGAGGGCCAAGAATATTTTCCTAGTTTTAGATGACATGTGGACATCACTCGATCTTGGAAAAATTGGTGATGTGTTAACCATGACCGAGCGAGCATGGGATTTGTTTCCCAAAATCATAAAATGACCGAGTGAGCTAGAAGATTCCATGAAAATGATTGAATTTTCTAGTCATTTTATGCTTAATAATTAAGATTCAAAATGATTGAATTTGCTTTTGCGAACTCTACCTATGAAAATATAGATTATTTAAACATCGAGTAAGATTCGAAATGACTATTGAAATTGCAACCACAAAGTATACCTTTCAAAATATAAATTATTTTAAAATAGAGAGTGATGTTTCTTTAACTATATGGTTTCACTGTTAGACGGAATCTTCAATATCGAATATTTTTAAGAAAGCAATGGGCTAATAAGTAGTGAGACTTGTAAAAATGGCAGCATATAAGTAGAAATTGGCAGCGATGATGCCACGTCTTCCACAGGTTGTAGTTCATTCTTCTTTCATAGATTCGCTTTCAAGGGCATATGTAGGCATGTATATCCTCAACAAAGTCACTCTTAAACATGGAATGAGCCAATTTGTCTGTGTGTCTTATAGAAAAACTATTGCTATGTTGGTCATTGCTTTGGATTATGTTCTTTGTAAATTTGTTTTTAAAAAACAATGGAGACTTTATATTACCTTGTGGAATAAGAAACATAATGTTTCATGAGAAGATATAACTCTAATAGTCAATGATTTACACTCTTTTAACTTATATAATTTTTTTCAAAAGACGCTAAGAATTAGTCGCAACAGAGCTGCAATGGAATGGATGTCTTAGAAGTTATATAATGGTTAAGTATATAACTTAGAAGTTATATAAATATTAAGTATATAACTTAGAAGAGATGCATTCTACAATGGGGTAGGGGAGTTGTGTAACTCCTTCCTCGCTTACCCTACAGTTGACATTTGTCATTTATAAAAAATAACAAAATATTATAAAAAAATAACATGTTGATTCAAATTAGATTTAGAATATTTAGAAGGAATATAATATTTTATTCCTCTATGAAGTTAGTAGATCCTTTTAAGATGAATCTATACTAATATACTTATACAAAGTAAAGTTGAAATACAATAAAATGTAAGATATCCATTACTGTTGATTGTGTTCACAAGGAGATATAGACATAGAAACTGATAATGAAAGGGTTTGTCATATGCCATATTAAACATTTATTTCACTGCATTAACTTCTCAGCCATAAGTATTTACTTTTCCATTCTGACTTTGGCAGTGGAAGAGTGGATAGACTCGTGAGAGGAAAAGTGGTGAGGCGAAGGATTTGGAGATGAGTCAGTCAATGTGGTGCTTCTTCGAGTGTGTGGGTTTTAAATTAGAACTTCACATGCCAAGTCTATTTCAAATATCTTTTGTATGAAAGTTTTGTTAACAAACCAATAGGCCTAAGTAGCAGTAGGAGGAGGGTAAGTAAAAATGTTGGTTTGTAAGAAGAAAATGGAAGAGTTCATGCCCCATCTTTCACATGTTGCAAGTCAGGTGGTATATGCATGCATGAATATCATCAATATAGTCGCTCTAGAAGATGGTATGAACAAATTCATATTTGTAACATACAGACAGATTATTGGCACATTGGTCATTGTTCCTTTGGGTTTTGTTCTTGAACGGTATGAACTTGTAAATTTGTTTTTTTATAAAAATAATGCAAACCTTTGTACTATTTTGTATTATAAGAAGCATATTACTAGACTCATTAATGATGATTTATATTTTGATTTATATATTTATACAAACCATAATAGAAGATATATAACAGTTAACATTCCCTCCATCAATTATCATTGCAAACACCAAAGCCCTCCTATGACATTGTCCATCTTTTTTCAGATTTTCTTTCTTTCACTCTCTAGGTAACTAGGGATTGCAATCAATTTATTACCCTTGTTTTTCTTTTTGTAATGCTTTCATACATACAAATCAAGTAAGGGACTGAAGTGGATATTGATTTTTCCCATATGCAGAATTACAAGCAGCCAAAACCTTTGTTTAGAGGGATTACAGTATACTAGTTCTACTTTTTATGGAGCAATATTGAATTTAATCCCACCCACCACATTTGTGATGGCCACTCTTCTAAGGTAGTAGTTCGATTTCAATAAATTCCTCTACTGTAAATCTCATCTTAAAATTTTCAACCTAAAGAGTTCCTGAGTTCAAACAATCGGTCTATATGGCATGGATGGAGTTGGAAAAACAACATTGTTTTAAAAAATCTATGATACCCACAAAGAAGTTAGTGTCTCTTTTGATGTTGTCATTTGGGTTACAGTTGGTCGATTTCCAATATTGAAGTTGCAGGGTGACATTGTTTCTTACATCAATTTAGAGCTAGCAGAAATAGATGTTGACAAGATGATGATGAAATTGTCTGCATATCTGAGGGCCAAGAATATTTTCCTCGTTTTAGATGACATGTGGAGATCATTAGATCTTGGGTGATGTATCAACCATGACCAAGCAGGATTTGTTTTCCAAAATCTGAAAATGACCGAGCAAGTCAAAAGAGTCCATGAAAATAGAACCCTTTTCTAGAGACAAAGGATGGGATTTTTTTCCAATATGGCTTTGAAAGAGGTCGAATGGGGTCATGTTTCTGAGAATATAGAGTGTATTTTCCATGTAAAGGTTTTCCCCTCTCATCTCCAGCGAGTGTAAAGGATTTCCCCTCACCATAAATGTAATAGCCTCATGCATGATTGGCAAGAGCGATGAAGATGAGTGGAATCTTGCTCTAAAGAAAATGCAAAAGAGTCTAAATTTCATTGACCCAATTGCTTATCATCCTTGTATCGATTGAGATTTGTTTCAGTGATTGAGATGGAGGTACAATTGATTGCCCAATTCTAATTCCAAAAATGGTTTTTTGTATTATTCCATGTTTGTTTAAGATACTGCATTTTCGGTAAATCCACTTTCACAAATGTGGATGGCAGAAGGCCTCATGAAGACTAAAGACGTTGGGCATAGTTGTGTTCAATTTCTTGAAAATCAGTACTTATTCAAAGTGAAACCTACATAAAATGTGATTGGATTTCACGATGTTGTGTGCTACATGGAAATATACATTGGAGAAAATTCTGTGAAGAAATGCGTGTATAGGGAAGGACAAATGTTTCAACAATTTGCTGACATTGGGATTCATGAATGCAAGACATTATAAGTTTGGGTAGTAATATTAGGTTTCTCTTCCCGTAATGGAATTGGGATGTCAAAACTTGGTGACTCTTTTCCTGGGAAAACTAGAACTGAAATAAATTTTACCTGACCTCACTTCTCTGCGGGTGTTGGATCTAGGGGTACACGAATGAAGTCATCACCATTATCATTATGGGAACTAAGACAACTCAAATTTCTAAACTTGAGATGAACTGAAATTAAAATTGTGGCTGAGCTCATAGGTAATCTCTCTTCCCTTCTAGAGCATAGGTTTTGGAGGGGCGGTGTCAAAGTATCGGTACAACCACATGGTATAACCATCGCACCTCTTGGAATATAAAAAAAGGTGGACTAACCACCACGCTTGATGATAGTTCCTTGTGTTGGGTTTCAAATGTTCATAAACATCTGCATGTTTTGGTGTAATGGCAAACCTTACATGGTATCAGAGCATAGGTCTCAAGTTCAATTCCCTCGAGCTACATTGGAGGGGGGGGATGTTGGAGTATCAGTACAACAACATGGTGTAACCGCCACACCTCTTGAAATTTCTTAGTGATAGGGCATTCAGGTGGGTTTCAAACGTTCATCAATATCTGCAGGTTTTGGTGTAACAGAAAATCTTACATGTGTAAGGTTTGTTGTTACACCAATATTAATACTCCAACACCGCCCCCTTTGGCGTAGCTCGAGGGAATTGAACCTGAGACCTATGCTTTGATACCATGTAAGGTTTGTCATTACACCAAAACCTATAGATGTTGATGAACATTTGAAACCCACCACAAGGCCCTATCACCACGCGTGATGGTTAGTCCACATTTTTTTTTAATATTCCGAGAGGTGTGGTAGTTATACCATACCGTTGTACTCATTCTACAACACCTCTCCTATGGCATAGCTCGGGGGAATTGAACCTGAGACCTATTCTCTGATACCATGTAAGGTTTGTCATTACAACAAAACCTGCAGATGTTGATGAATTTTTGAAACCCAACACAAGGCCCTATCACCACGTGCGGTGGTTAGTCCACTTTTTTTATATTCCGATAGGTGTGGCAGTTATACCATGTTGTTGTAACAATATTCCAAAAGTATGAAGTTTAAATCATTGCCCTCTCAAATAGTAAAGCTTAAAAATCTCAGGTATTTTGATTTTAGCGAGATTTAAGGTATTTGAGGTATTTCGATTTTAGCAAGTGTGATAACCTAAGGTGGTATTTAGATTTTCGTAAGTGTGATAAGATTACCATCCTTCCAAACTCTGAAGTAATGTTCAATAGGGATCTCAATAAAACATTCACAAAATGTCATGGTTTGTTTATTTTGGAATTTGTAAATTATTGATATTAGAAAAATTGTAAAATGTTTGTTTAGTATTTTAATAAGAATCTTTTTGGTAGTATTAAATAAGTTTATGATCACTTTAAATGGATTTACCATGTAATTTTAGGTTTTATAAAGTAGCAACAACTATAT
>LPNX011028487.1:4132-75705 GCA_001517045.1 Pseudotsuga menziesii
TGTTACACAAAGTAAGTAGTTGAATTTGTTTTAGATGGTACTACTTCCTTTTAAGGAAAGGCCTTGCAATAAGGCCAGTTTAGTAAGTTGATATTGTGCTCTATGAGAGAGATTCAAGGATAAAGAAGATGAAATGCAACATTTTCACTGTAGATTTGTAACCTTTTGTTGAATAATTAATAGAATTAATAACAATTTTGGTGGACGTAGCCCCTGGTATTTATACTTTATGTTTTTCATCTTTGTTTTATTTAATACTTGTGAAATATATAATGATTTATATTGTATGAGTGGTTTTAAATTGAAGAGTATGGTATGTAGTGAAGTATGTGTAAATGTGTATGTCTTCTTAAAATTCTTTCAAGATGACTACACTAGTATGCACATGAAACTTCATTTCGATTAATAATAATTGAGTTTAGATAAATATGTGTTAATGTAATCGTCATAAGTATGTTTTCATGATAGTCATATTTATTATGTTGACTACCATATGTGTCTATGGTTTATTACTGTCTTCTTTGGAGGATTGACTTATCTATTATTTTCTTCATGAGTTTCATAAGGAAGGTATGGGTCTTTACACCATGATGCTTATTTATAGCTAGAGACCCCATTACAAACCTTGTGTTGAATCCTTTTTGGTGTTGCAATGAGAAATGTGTGATGTGCTGAGTTGGAACCTACTTGTATTTAGTTGTTATTCCCAAGTGGTTAGTTGTGTTTATTTAACTTACTATGGTGAATTCTCAAGGTTGTACGGTAAGTAGTTGAATTTAATGTTCTTCGTATGGTTACCACTCTAGAACTTGTACTCCATATTTTATTAATAATGTTATCTCATCAATTGAACTAATGTAAATGGTTAAAGAATGTAAAAAAAATTACCCCACATCCCAAAATGATAAAGAGGAGATTGGGTTCATTACATTCTTGATATTATTAGTTAATTTCATGTTGTTAGTTTGAAATGTCTTTATTTTCTCACCTTTTTTTACACAATTTCTCCAAAAAAAAAGCTTATTTAAAAGAAATGTTTTCATAAAAAACTCCCAAAATGTATATATTTTTCATTCTAACTAGCTTTTAAATGTTAAAAATAAATAAAATGTATATTTTTTCATTATTACTAGCTACTAAATATATATTTTTCCATAAAATTTGAAAAGACGAATTTGTAAATAAAAACTATAGAGTTTTTATAACCTAAAAGCTTCAAAATCCCCCAAAAATGGCTCAAAATGAAAAATGGTATTACCAGTATACACACTTTTTGAAACAAAAGTAAAAACTACTACTAAAATTGACCCCCAAAAAATCAAGAACAATGTCGGGTTCTTGTCAAGTTGTATAACTTGTTATAACATAAAACACATTAACTATTAAATAACAAAAGAAAAGATAAAAAATAAACATTAAGATACAACTAAACCACCCTAGATCCAAATACTAGGCTCTATCAAGCGCCAAGAGGATAAAATCTCTCTAGGTGCAAACCTATCCTAGAAGGTAGAACTCATCTTTGAAGGGTTGGTATGAAAAGCAACAACATTATGTTGCAAAATAAATTGTTATTTATATTTATTTGATTTGAAATATCGTGTTTATACATATGTTTTATACTAAGCATTGGAATACCTTATAGTATATGTGTAAAATATAGGTTCTAAGAGAAAAGAAACATTACATACTTTCCGAAGAAATACCAAAGTAAGCAAAGATATAAGAAGCTTCATTATTATAAAGGAGAATGTATACTAAAGATAAAATATTTCAAAGAAAACTGACACCAAGGATGGTGCACCTATGCGGTCATTACTCATAAAATAAAATATTATACCCATCAATTACCAGTCAAAAGTAAACTACTTGCGTTTAATTGAAAGAATTGGCATTCAATTACAAAAATTCGGTTAGATCTACACCCTCTCCACACTTTTTTCTTCTAAGTCAAGGAGGAGAGAGGTTGTTTTACGGGGCTGAGTGGTGGGGTTGCTGCTAAAAAAGGAAGAAAGGAAAAAAATATAATATCTGTCAGGCAAAAAGAAAATCATCACCTGGAGAAACTTATTGGGAGCCATACCTTGCCATTATGCATTGATAATATAAGTTCATATTAAAGTAGATTGTTAATGGATGCAAATTATATATATATATATATATATATATATATATATATATCATTTGAGATTTAATTATTGTTTTTGTTTGTAGATTAAATGAGGAACCAGAACTGACTCCATCTCTCAACAAGAGATCCTCTTAACGAGAGATTCAATTTTTTCCATTGAATAAATATTGTTTTTAATTAACTAGGGATCCCAGCTAAGATTCAAACTCTTACCTGAAGTTCATTTCTTTAATAAGTAATGTAAAAGATGAAGGAACCACCTATACAGAGAGGATCGCTTCCCCTTGACATTAATTTATTTTCTGGTTATGTGTAGTATGTTTCACAGTGTTGCATTTAATTTTCCTTTTGCTGTTTGATTCCCTACATTACACATAGTTTCATATTCTTCCCGGAAATTTCTTGACATTGTCGTGAAAAATCCTTCCTTTAACTCCTGCATTGTTTGAAAAATAATATGTTCTTTTATTTCACCATCGTTTGACATTTGATGAGAGGGGATGGCCTCTTAAAAGAGGACCAATTCCTAATGTTTAATTGACTGAATTTCCCATGTAGTAATGGGAATGGATAAGCCCTTCATCAAGTCATCTGTTACAATTTCGGCTAGTCGATGACCTAGCCACCGTAGTGTCTTGTATGTCAATGCAAGAGTCCACAAATTGTGATAATCCTTCTCATGCCATCAACTCCTTTTATTTCAATTTAACTCTTGTACTTTAACGTTGAAAGAAGAAGGGATACTATGTTTTGAAAAGTTATCCTCCACAATGATGAAGATTAACGTTGTCTTAGTTATTTCCCTTCCATACTCTTAATGACCTCGAGTGTTCGGGTATTTTTTTTTCATAAGAAAAAATACTAGACCTTGATATTCATATTGAATCAAAGGACATCATATACAATCAACCTGCAGTAGGCATACCAAATATCTGTGTGAGAATACACATTTGGGAATCCCTCTGATTACTATAGAATCAGTGATTCATACCCTGCTATCAGATGCTTGGGAAGAGAAAAGCATAAAGCCTACCAAGGGCAGTCTTTTCTCATCATTCCTTATAAAGAGGTCAAAATTTTATGCTGCAGATCAATATCAAGAATTGACCATGAAGCTTACTAATCTTGAGCATAACAAGAAGGCTGTGAGTCTCTTCAATGCCAGCTAGGATCCAGTTCTACATAAATAATATAATCCATGTCAAAGAAAAGATAAGGGGCTAAATCCTGGCACAAAGCTTAAAAAAGATAATAGTCCCCATGATCAATGATCATTCCATCAAAAAATTCAGTAAAGTTCCCAAAACCAGGATCGAGCAATAAAGCTTTTTTTAACAGACTGCCGGCCCGCTGGTTATGCTCACGATAAATATGCTTGATGGTCAAAGGGGGGGCAATTTGCAGCAATGATCGAATGTCCTCACACCAGTGACTCAGATTTGGAGAGTTTAGTGATGCAGTTCTGTTTTCCCTAGATATAATGACAAGGGAGTCACCATAAATAGTATGGAGAGGGATCCCCAAATGTTTGGACACAGCAAGAAGAGCCCAGAGTGCAAGGAGCTCAGATCTAGTATTTGTACTTCTGCCACAGCCCATAGTGAAGTTAATAGAGTGAGTAGCACTCAAGTGGAGCACAATGCCAGCTCCTCCAAGGTTCCCAACAACTACCCCATCAAAAAAACCACAGGGGTAGAAGAGTTGGGGGCCTGTGCCAATCCATCTAATTTTTTCCTTCTTTTTTGGTACTGGATACAGATGCAGCAGTGCTTCAATATGTTGAAGGGTAGAGTAAACAGAGGGTTGTTTATTGTCAAATATGCAACCATTCCTTAGTTTCCAAATACTCCAGAAGAAGAAAAGGGGAAAATAGCTTAAGGCTGAACATGCAGGAATGCTTTTGTACCAGAGATCAAGGTAAGACCTGACTGTGCAATTCTAGAAGGAGGGTATACCATATCATTCACCATAAACTGAAAATATTCTTCTAGAGATAGAGAAATCGATGAACAGATGTTGGACTGTTTCTTCTCCCATCCTGCAGAGGATACACAGACTCGGACCCTGTTTGCCACGACATTGAAGATTTTCCCATCTTAATACCCGGTTCCTAATCAATAACCATGTGAAGCATCTGATTTTTTCTGGAATGTTAAGTTTCCAAAGACGGCCAGTACAAAAGACAGATCCGCTGAACAATAACTATAATTATTCACAATGCACTCATAACCAAGTGTCACAAAGAGTTTGCCAACATAATTATTGTGAGACCATAATAATGATTCTTCTTTATGGGTGAGTCTTATTCTGCCATACTCAATCCCTGAAGTAAATTTGTTCCAAAGAAGTTTCCAGTCACCCCCTAAATCCAATTCCTTAGCAGTTAGCCAATAGCTCTGAGCACTCATGGATTAATTTCTTGCTTGATCCAGCGTTGAAATACCATAATCCTCCAGGTAATCCCTAAGATCTTGAGGAAAAGTAAAAGGAGAGCCTAGACCAACAATCGGGTCTGAACCCACCTGTATAGTCTTTCCATTGCCAACCTGCCAAGTGAGACCTCTGCCCAACCAAGTTAAGGTATGTATAAATCCTTTCCATATCACCAAAACACCTCTTACATAAAAAGCTTTAATGCGTAACCAAGACACCACTGATAGTTTTTTCAAATATTTCTCAGACAGGAGGTTAAACCATATACCATTCCCATTTATTGCTAACCAGAAGCTTTTGAGACGAAGAGATAGACTGAACCAACCCAAATGTTTAATGCCCCAACCACCGAGAGAAGTCAGTAGGGACAGAGAGCGCCAGTCTATGAGATGATAATTTTTTCTATCCGCGGTAGTGCCCCACAGGAAAGAGAAGATCAGACTTCTGATCTTGTCAAGAATGGATTGTGGAACATGTACCAGAGCCATCCAGTAGACTCGCAAACTAGTAAGGACTGCTTTTATCAGGACTAGTCTTTCCCCAATAGACAAAAGTCTAAATGACCAATGCTGTATTATTTTTTCAAATTTCTTGATGAGCCAATGCCAGTCTTTTACCAAATACCCAAGGGGCTTTAGAAAGTATCCAAGATTATTAAAACCCATAGATATATGCTCATATTTAATGGAGAGAGAACGAGAAATCATGTTCAGTAAACCTTCCTCCATATTATTGAACAAAAAACAAGATTTATCCATTTTGATACACATACCAGAAGCATCACAAAAGGTGTCCAATATAACTTTGAATGCAGCCCACTCCTCGAAAGTACCAATACCAAACATGATCACATCGTCAACAAAGAGAAGGTGAGTGAGGGATAGCTGGGAAGAGATCTTGATACCTTTGATCATCCCATTATTGCGAGCATCCTTAATTAACAGACTAAGCCCTTCAATGACAAGTATAAACAGTAACGAGGACAAAGGACAACCCTGCCTGATACCATGGGAGGCAGAGAAAAAGCTATAGGGAGATCCATTAACAAGCAGTGCAAAATTAGCAGAAGACAGACAGCCCATTATCCAGTTTACACCCACCAGGGGGACTCCTATTTGAAGAAGAATAAGTCTGAGATAGGTCCAATTCACCCTGTCGAAAGTTTTAGAAAGATCCAGCTTGAGGATAAGTGTGCACCTATTTTTGGTTTTTACAGTATGGAGAACTTCTTGAGTGATGGCCAAGGGTTCTGAGATTTGCCTATTCTTTAGGAACCCAAATTGATGAGGAGAGATAAGTTATCTAAAAAGGGATTGAGTCTCTGAGCAGCAACCTTAGAGATCAGTTTGTAAACCAGATTGCAGAGAGAGATAGGTCTAAAATCGGCAGAGGTAAGGGGCTTTTCCTTTTTGGGGATAAGTGCAATGAAGGTAGAGTTTAATGAAGGTGTAACTCTATCCTCCAGCCTGGAAGCTTCCAGCAAATTTACAAGTTCAGCCTCCAGAATATCAAAAAAGGCCAGAAAAAATTCGACAGGCCAACCATCTGGTCCCAGAGACTTATCTTTCTTAAAAGATTTAAGAGCCATTTCCACTTCCTCCAGGGAAATCTTTCTATTGAAAGTCTCATTTTCCTCATGTTGGATAAAGGAAGGGAATGAGCCTCGATGTTGGTTTGGTGGTCATCTTTAAAGATCTTCTTGAAATACCTAACCTCTAGAGCCTTAATACCTTTGTCATCTTCAATCAGATTCCCTCCTTCGTCTTCAAGACCCCAAATGGTATTTTGATTCTTCCTTGCAGAAGCCACCGAGTGAAAATTTTTTGTATTGGCATCACCCAATGTTGACCAAATCATTCTACTTTGGAGTCTAGCATATTGTAGTTCATGATCCCTCCATCTGTGTAATTCTTCTCCGAGGACTCGGAGCCTGATGTTATCAAGGGGGCATAGCAGACCAGTACTCATAGATTCCAGAAGACATCTGATTTCCTCTTCTATTCAAATGGTCTTTTCTCTCATATACAAGGTTTTTTCACGAGTCCAATATTTGACCTTCCTTTTCAAGAGGCAAAGCTTGGATGAGAGGTCATCCATCCCAGCAGCAGGAGATTCAAGGGAAAGAAGAGGCCATTCAACTTTGACCATCTTAATAAAATCAACATTGGACAGCCAGGAATGATTAAACTTGAAGGGGAGAGGGCAAGAAATAGGATCTTCCATCCATTCAAAAATGACAGGGTAATGATCTGATACCACAGAAGGATAAGACCAAACCCTATGCCTGGGGAGGAGGTTAACAAGATTAAAGGAGAGTAAGAACCTATCAAGCCTTTTACAAATGCCCTTAGCCCCTGACCTACCATTGCGCCAAGTAGGTCCAGCACAAGTAGGAGCTACATCTGTTAGTTGATGATCAGAAAAAAGTTTAGTAAAAAAGGGACCAAGAGGATCGAGCAGAGCCTTTGAACCCCATACTTCAGACCCGTTCAATGTAAGATTTAAATCTCCCGCAAGGATCGGGTTAGGGAGGGAGAGAAGACCACCCCGAGCAACCATATTCCAGAAAGATTCGTGATGGAGGTAGGGACCATAGTAGTTTAAAATGGAGAAAGAGGTAATAGAACCCCTGAACCGAGCTTTGAGAAGGATGCCAGCAAAAGTTCAAAAGGCTTTACATTTGACACGAAGCGGGTTCCAACCCGAGAGAATACCCCCTGAGAGCCCTTTGGAGCTAAGAGCGCCAAAATTCCCATCTAGGACGGATTTTAGAAAAAGGCTAACAAAGCAGGGTAGGTACTATTCATAGTTTCTTGAGGGAGGATAACATCAGGCGAGAGAGAAGCAAAAATTCATTGGAGGCTTTTTTGTTTGGCCAAGCCCCCCAAGCCTCGGATGTTAAGAGAAAGAATTTTCATCAGGAACCACTTGGAGGAGGGGTCGAAGCTCTAAGGACCCGTTGAGATGAGGACAACTGATGTCTAGCCGCATTTTTAAGCTGAGTGAACAGAGGAGTGTACAGAGCAGAAGCTAAATCCAAAGATGATGGAGGGGATTTTTTCTTTTTTCTGATGGTAACATTCTCAAACCGGATGGAGTCTAGGGGCAAGACCGAAGGAGAGAGGGGGGTTTTCATAGAAAATATATCCAAGGATTTTTGAAGGGAGGGGTCTGTAAAAGACAGAGATGATACGGGGCTGCAAGGAGGAGAAAGACTGTCAAGGACCGGACATTCTCTGCACAGGTGGCCAACTTCCCTACAACGACTGCACCTGAAGGGGATATTGAGGTAGTCTAAGCACTCAGAGAACAAGCGCTCATGACACAAAATCTCCACATATGTCGGAAGTCCTGTTGAAATGTCCATCTCCTCCAAAATCTTGGCCATCCTTTTGTCATAAGAGTTCATGAAGTCCTCCTCCACTGCAACAAAATGGCCAATAGTATTCCCAATGCCCTCCAGCAAGGAATGACTCCACAGAGGAAAAGGAAGGGCTGGAAGTAATACCCACAAATTCCTTTTCTTAACCTGCTCCCTTAGGGGGTCAAAATTTACATGCCAACGATCCAGAACCAGTGAGCCTTCACCAATACGCCAAAGAGAGTTCAACACAGTTTTTGCATGTGCATCTTCCAGGAAGATGAAAACAATTGAACCTTTGGCAAGTAAGCTGATCATTGGCACATAAGAGAGGAGCGGCTTCCAGTTTTCTGAGGCCCATGAAAATCAATCCTTTTTCCCCAACTGACAGTACTCGAGTCTACCAATAAGATCCCGAGAGCACAATGCTTTCGCTCACTCCATGAAAACATCATGACCCAGAACAAATCTAAGCTTCCCCTCTAGAGCTTTGTGGGCTTTAGCTTTCCGTCGCCTTCGAGAGCGAGCAAGGGTAGACAAAGGAACACCCGACGTGGGGTGAGGTGTATCATCCTTAAAATCCGGCATGGAACCAAGACAAGACAGAACCTGACAATAGAAAAACCTCACCCAAAAGTCAACAAGTATAGGCAACCAGGGTTAAGAGTAGTAAACCCTAGGGATTGTGACCCGAAGAGAAGACGAGTGTTAACCCGTGGACCAAGCCCAGAACCCTGTAGCAAGGAAGGGCAGAACAAGACCAAGAGGGTACGGTTGAAAGAACCCAGAAATCTAAAATGAGAAGAGTTGGACAACACCCAAATCGGGTACAGAAGGCAAGAGAAGCGGCCCAGGTAAAAAAAGAACCCAAATTCAACCCCCAGAAATCATGGGCTTCCCCCAAGGTAGCGAAACAGGTAAGCAACGTAATCAAAACTCAAAACCCCCATCGTCCAAAAATCCAGGGTACAATCATGAATAAGGAGAACATGCAAAGTCAACCGGGAACCAGCAGAAAAAAAACCACGTTCAAATTCCCACTTTTTTAGAGATTGGTTGGTACTAGTCCCCCTCTAGGAGGAGGAACTCCAGTCGCCGGTTCCCACCAGGTGAGTGATGAAAGGATAACAACACAGAATGTCCCATGGAAAAATGACGAGACCAATACCCTAAAAAGATGGAGACAGACTGCACCACCCCCGGAAGGAACTAGCAGAGAAACAGAAATGGAGACTGCGCCACCCTCGAAAGGAACTAGCAGAGAAACAAACAACGAAAATTGAAACAGGAATAACCCTAAGCAAGTGAGAGCGGGTAAATTCGATATTGTCCAACGAGTCGAAATCCAAGGAGAAAATTCATAAAAGTGACTCGCCACAAAGACATGTTCGCATAGCAGAATCCAAGGATGCAAACTGCATAGCCCAAAACGACGGAGGGTTCTCCATGAGAGCTCCTAGTGATCCTAGCTTTGGAATCCTGGGTGTTAGGATGCTCCTAGTGTTCGGGTATTTTGCTCTTTATAAATAATCACTTACACTCACTTACATATGTACCTTAGTCTACATAGAAGTATTATCATAATGCAAGGAGTGGATACCCTATGGAGGATACTCTCTAATCTCATAATTGTATTTTATGTTGATATCGAGATCGCAAACTTTTTCAAAAGCTAGAGTTTATCCTTTTAAGTTATCTTTTTGTATCTTAATTTAATTTTCTTTCTTGAGAGTAAAGGCCTTAAATCCATAGTGATAAATCTTTTGTTTGATGTCAAGGTTTTGGGTTGATACTTAATGCATATGTAATGGAATAATATCATTTCCAAGAATAATATATCGTAGTGATAATGGTACCACATGTTTACATAGTTTAATATTAATACTAAAGGTTTGAAAGTAGGGGTATTACTTAAGTACTTCTTGAGAGGTTAGAGTACTTTGTTTATTTTTATATGTGAAGTTAGTTAATAAATTGACTTGGGTTGAGTCTTACTGAAAGGGGTTGTGTAAAGTATTGTCTTGCAGTCATATAAGTGAAATTGTGCATGCTATAAATTAGTTACATTGAATTGAATATGTTACACAAAGTAAGTAGTTAAATTTTTTTTAGATGGTACTACTTCATTTTAAGGAAAGGTCTTGCAATAAGGCTAGTTTAGTAAGTTGATATTGTGCTCTATGAGAGAGATTGGAGGTTAAAGAAGATGAAATGCAGTAGTTGCACTGTATATTTGTAACCTTTTGTTGAACAATTAATAGAATTAATAACAATTTTGGTGGACGTGGCCCCTGGTTAGGGGTGAACCACGTATATTGGTGTTCTTCTTGTATTTATACTTTATGTGTTTCATCTTTGTTTTATTTAATACTTGTGAAATATAAAATGATTTATATTTTATGAGTGGTTTTAAACTGAAGAATATGGTATGTAGTGAAGTATGTGTAAACGTGTATGTCTTCTTAAAATTCATTCAAGATGAATACAATAGTATGCACATGAAACTTTATTTCGATTAATAATAATTAAGGTTAGATAAAAATGTGTTAATGTAATCATCATAAGTAGTTTTCATGATAGTCATGTTTATTATGTTGACTACCTTATGTATCTATGGTTTATTATTGTCTTGCTTAGAGGATTGACTTATCTATTATTTTCTTAATGATTTTCATAAGGAAGGTATGGGTCTTTACACCAAGATGCGTATTAAATAATTAATTAACCTAACTATTAATTATTTAATTAATGTAACAAACATAAATAAGATAATAATTAAATAATTAATAGTTCGGTTAATTATTTAATTATTTAATTATTATCTTATTTATGTTTGTTACAGAATGTAAAAATAAATTTACCCCACATCCCAAAACAATAAAATTATAGAGTTTTTATGACCAAGAAGCTTCAAAATGCAAAAAAAATGGCTCAAAATGAAAAATCATATTACCCGATACACACTTTTTGAAACAGAGGTAAAAGCTATTACTAAAATTGACCCCCAAAAAAACAAGAACAATGTCGGGTTCTTGTCAAGTTATATAACTTGATATAACATAAAACACATTATAAAACTATTAAATAAGAAACAAAAAAAAACATTAAGATACAACTAAACCAGCATAGATCCAAATCCTAGGCTCTATCAAGCGCCGAAAGGGATCAAATCTCTCAAGTTGCAAACCTCTCCTAGAGGGTAGAACTAATTTTTGAAAGGTTGGTATGAAAAATAACAACATTATGTTGCAAAAAAAATTGTTATTTATATTTCTTTGATTTGAAAAATCGTGTTTATATATATGTTTTGTACTAAGCATTTGAATACCTTATATTATATGTGTAAAAAATAGGTTATGAGAGACCAGAAGAATTACATACTTTCCGAAGAAATACCAAAGTAAGAAAAGATAGAAGAAGTTTCATTATTATAAGGGAGAATGTATGCTGAAGACAAAATATTTCAAAGAAACCTCACACCGAGGATGGTGTAACTATGTCGTCATTACCCATAAAAATAAAATACTATACCCATAAATTACCAGTCAGAAGTAAACTACTTGTGTTTAATTGAATGAATTGGCATTCAGGTACAAAAATTTGGTTAAGTCTACACCCTCTCCACACTTTTTGCTTTAAAGTCGAGGAGGAGAGAGGTTGTTTTGTGGGGTTGAGCGGGGGGATTGCTGCTAAAAAAAACTATCTGTGAGGCATAAACGAAATCATCACCCAGAGCCACTGATTGGGAACCATACCTTGCCATTATGCATTGATAAGATAAGTTCATATTAAGGTAGATTGTTAATAGTTGTAAATTATATATATGTGTGTGTGTGTGTGTGTGTGTGTGTGTGTGTGTGTGTGTGTGTGCGCGCGCATACATATATCGATATATATGTATATATATATATATATATACATATATATATATACACACATATATACATGTATATACATATACATATATATGTATATATGCATATGTGTGTGTGTGTGTGTGTGTGTGTGTGTGTGTGTGTGTGTGTGTGTGTTGCATTTAAAGAATTTCTATAAGGTTGAGATTTAAATATTGTTTTTATTTGTTTTTTAAATGAGGAACCAAAACTGACTCCATCTTTCAACGAGAGATTCAATTTTTTTCCCTTGAATAAATATATTTTTTAACTAACTAGGGATCCTAGGGAAGACTCAAACTCTTCCCTGAAGTTCATTTCTTTAATAAGTAATGTAAAAGATGAAGGAACCACCTATACATAGAGGATCGCTTCCCCTTGACATTAATTTACTTTTTTGTTATGTGTATTACATTTCACTGTGTTGCATTTAATTTTCCTTTGACGGTTTGATTCCCTGCATTACATATAGTTTCATATTCCTCCCAGAAATTTCTTGACATTGTCGTGAAAAATCCTTCCTTTTATTCCTACATTGTTTGAAAAATAACTTGTTCCTTTATTTCACCATCATTTGATATTTGATGATAGGGGATGGCCTCTTGAAAGAGGACCGATTCCTAATGTTCAATTGACTAAATTTCCCGTGTGTAATGCAAATGGATAAGTCCTTCATCAAGTCATTTATTGCAATTTCCACCAGCCGATGACCTAGCCACCCTAGTATCTTATATGTCAATGAAAGATTCCACAAATCGTGATAATCCTTCTCATGGCATCAACTCCTTCTATTTCAATTGAACTCTTGTACTTTAATGTTGAAAGAAGAAGGAAAAATATGATTTGAATAGTTAACCTCCACAATGATGAAGTGGGTGGCCTCCAAAAACAGCTCACTCTTCAGAGAATTGTGGATAGGGAGATGTCGGATGTGTTGTTTCTCCAAGAGACGATGGTTTCGGCTCAAAAATCTTGTTCTTTTTTTCTTAGAATTAAAAGTGATTGGGAGGTAGCATCAGTGGATGCCTGTGGATTGTCGGGGGGCCTCTTAGCGGCTTGGAACCCCTAAAAGTTCAAGATAAAATCCTTTTTGGTATCAGCAGGGATACTTTTGACAGGTTACTACATTGGTTTCCTGGAGGAAATCAATATTATCAACATATATGGGCCGTATATTAACAAGGAACTCTTTTGGGACAGGGTTGCAGCAAAAGGAATTCTAGAGCTCCCAAACTTACTAATAGAAGGTGATCTAAACTTCACATGGTCATCATGTGAGATATGGGGAAATAACTCCAAGCCATGCCCATTAAGCAAATACTTTCTTGAATTGATGGCTTCGGAAACTCTGATAGATATGGAGTCGACTATCTTGTGCCCTACCTGGAAAAATGGTCAGACAAGTGCCCAACGCATTGCTAAGCGTCTAGATAGATTTTTGATAGGTGAAACACTGTTAGATAAGGTGGTGCGATATCGATCCTGGGTAAATTCTTCCAGGCTCTCTGACCACCACCCAATATTCTTAAATCTAGAAATGACCGCCTATTGGCCCATGAGGCCATTCAAATTCAACCATGGCTAGTTGAAGATCGAGGGGTTCAAAGAGATGATTATGGGGGTTTGGAAAGCGGGGGATTACCAATTAAACCTAGCACCCACATATATTCTTATGGTGAAACTAAGCAGTTTAAAATCAGAAGCCAAAAAGTGGATTCAGTCCAAAAATTTTAGCAACAAGGAAACATTGATTAGTATAGAGCAGAAAATTGAGAAGCTGAATGAAGGGAATACCCCGTTGACATGTGGACTAGAAAAAAAGGAGGATCTCCTAGACTTGGAGCTGGAGAAGGATGCTATTCTTTACACAACGCATGAAAAGGATAGACTCGAGAGTCGAATGATCTGGCTCGAGGTTGGTGATTCAAATACAAAATTTTTCCATCAATTTGCGAATCATCACCGAAACTCAAACTTCATATGGGAGCTGATGTCAAATGAAGGCCGATTGTTAAAGGACCAAGAAGAAATCACAGTGGAGGCACATACATACTTTAAGTCATACTACCGAGCAGAGGAAAGTGCTCCATTGATTGACCAACTAAAGGTTGTGAAAGAATTTCCCCGGCTGTATGAGGAGATGGTTGGCGATGAGTTATTTTCCCCTGTACAAATGGAAGAACTCAAGGGTGTCGTTATGTCTTTTCCCAGATCCAAAAGTCCAAGTCCGGATGGATGGACCTGTGAACTATTCAAGGATTTCTTTGAGCTCATGGGGTCGAACCTCATATGTGCTATGGAAGACTCAAGGACAAGGGGAACTATTTCCGGGGATACGAATGCAACCTTTATTACATTGATCCCTAAAAAATAGGCTTCAGCTGATATAGGGGACTATCGGCCAATATCCTTATGAAATTTTGTTTACAAAGTCATTACAAAAATCATATCCAACCACATTAAAGCTGAGTTATCAAGGGGTCTCTCAAGAGAAAAAATTGGTTTCTTCCATAACAGGAAGATCCTGGAAGTGATGGAGGTAGCCCAAGAGTTGTTTCATAGTGTAAAGACAAAATTGATGGTGGTCGCTGCTTTACAACTAGATCTAAACAAAGCATATGACAGGGTCTCATGTGGCTTCCTCAAGCTAATACTGATGCAGGTCGGCATTCCCTTTCGAATGATGAAATGGATCATGAGTTGTGTATCGGCAGTGTCCTATGCGGTGCTCATTAACGGAAAACCATTTGATTTCTTCGAAGCATACCAGGGATTGCGGCAAGGGTTCCCACTATCACCCCTTCTATTTATGCTGGTGATAGAGGGAATAAGCATAATGATACACAAAACTAAGTCCTCGGGAGAGATTAAAGGTATAAAGATCAGCTCCATTCTAAGCATTTCCCACCTCATGTTTTTGGATGACATCATGATTGTGGGTTCGGGCTCTTTGGCAGAATGGAGGATTCATGTTGATAGCATAAATAAATTCAGTGATGCCTCAGGTTTATCAGTCAATTATAACAAATCACGATTACTTTTGAATGGTTTTAACCCTTCATAGAAGGATGATCAGGAACGCTTATTTCAGATGGCCTCAACCTCTTTTGCAGAAGGTAGTAAATACCTGGGGTTCTACATTAAGCGAAATGGTTATAAGAGAGAGGACTGGCGGTGGTTATTGATCAGATTCGAATGAAGGATTAAATTTTGGGGTTGGAGATGGTTGTTAATTGGGGGTCGTCTCACTCTTGCTAGGTTGTCTTGACAAATATGGTGGTGTATTCACTGTGAAAGATTCCAAAAGCCATCATCAACAGCATGCGGAAGATGACCATGCTTTTATTGCTCTGGTCAGACCACCCAAACAAAATATCATCTAGTGCACTGGGAGGACTTGGCCCGACCGGTGGAGAAAGGGGAATGGGTCCTCAAGAACATCTTTTATTTCTCGCTAGCTCTGAGAGACAAAATCCTATGGCTGGCCCTAACTGGCGGGAGTTTATGGTCCCTTGTCATCAAGGAGAAATACATCAGAAGAATTCCAATCCCCGTGTGGATTAGAAGTTTTAGGAAGCCTAGAAAATGTTCAAATGTATGGGCAGACCTTACATATGTGTTTCAAATCCTTTCATCTCGGTTGGCTTGGGTTCCAAGTGACAGTCGTGTTGTGTAGATTGGTGAAGACCCCATTGTTGGGGGTCCTCAGATACATGAATTGTCACAAGAGATAAATTATTTTCTTCACTGCAAGGGTATTTTCATCCTATACCATGCGTCCTCGATGCAAATCAGAGGTGTGGCTCGGCGAGGGTGGCTAATTGGTGAATAGTTAGGCCTCTTGGGTGCTTTGGGTGTTGAATGGAACATATATATAAGGAATTTGCAGTCAGGTGCAATCTATCTAAATGACTCACCAAATTCTCTCTGCTGGACTTATGATTCAGCCATGGGCAAGATGTCTGCCAAGCTCACTTATCAGCATTGCATGGACATATTTATTGACAACCAGGAGTGGTGGCATAACATCTGGAATTGGAATATTCCATTGAGGATCACCAGTTGTGGATGGTTGGCATTGGACAACCAACTTCTCTCATGGGATAACCTAATGCATCGAGGACAAATTGGCCTAGGCATGTGTATGTTGTGTGGCTCATCAAATGAGAGCATCTTGTATTTATTTGTGACATGTGAGTTTTGTTTTGTTGTCTGGAAACTTATAGCAGATTTGACCAAGATGCCCTTGTTATGGAATGGTGATACAATTTCCTCCTGTATGTGCTTGTTGGGGAAAAAACATCCTCAAATGAGAAATTTGTCATGCTATGTTATATGGGCGGTCTGGAGATGTAGAAATAGACTCATTTTTTAAGGAGCGCGGCCTCGACCTATAGAAACAACAATTTGGTGCTTAAATTATTTTTCTGAAGCAGGGGGTTCCGTCCCCTCAAGTATTCGTCTGGATCTGAAGGCTAGAGTGTTAAAGGACATTCCAGCAATCCATGGTCCGATAGGATTCTTCGATGGGGCCTCACAAAACTCTACAAACCTCTGTGGGGCTGGTGCTCTTCTGATATTGGGAGACAACAGATATTACAAGGTGTGGATGCAATGTGGTTCATATTAATCTGTCACAGTGATCTAGGGACTAAAAACACTATCTCACAAAGAATTCAGACAATTAAGCATAAAATTGGCATAATGGTGTTGCAATGGAAGTAGCAACTCTATATAATCAATAAAGAATGAATAATACAATACAATGATCATGCAAGGTGCATGAATGCCAAGACAATTCGAATTCCCAAGGAGGTCATTCGAATTGAATGAATGGGTGTAGATTAACTGACTGTAAGCCACATTAAACACACTTAGTTAACCAACTGATCAAGTCTTGATTGACTCAACTGAGTCCTAACAGAAGTCGGAGTGCAATAGATGACTGAATCTAACTGAAAGTAGCTCAGACACATGTCACTACATGCCAACCAACAAGTGGTAGCGCATCATTAACTCCAATGAACCCTGATGAGGTTAACTGAAGTCAAACTGGTCATCAGAGGTAGTTGGAGGTGCCCTAGTTGACTCCAGTTCATAAATATTAATAAAAATAATCAATATAATGAGTGGAGGAACCTTCACCACTTAGCTTAACTGATTGTAACCATCAGTTAGCAATTAGGTGCATTTATGACACTCAGGTCACCCCCAAAGTGCTCCTTGTTTGAAGGAGGAAGCCCAGTTAGCCTCCCCGAATGAAGGATAAGGCTTAGTTGGCCTCCATAATTGAAGGTAGGCGTGGGTGTGCTCATGATGATGTCATCATGTGCTCATATGATGTCGATTAAGTCAATAAAACTTAGGATAGTGGTTTAACAAGGCAAAATTGACCAAATTAAGTGTGCATGTTGGGTAAATGTCTCCAACACCCCCCCTTAAGCTATACTCAAGAGAAGTAAAATAAAGTGCATGAAAATGATAGGGCCCTGGAAAAAAAGGCCATAGGTCACCCTGTACAATAATGTAACTCAAACAATGCTCAAAAATAAATCTAAGTGAGGAAAATAGGGAAAACCAAGTGGGAAACCCCCCCCCCCCCTCCCTCAAGCTGAACATTGAAAGTAGACTGATCACCCTGATGAACTCACCCCCAACAATGAATGGAGGTAAGTGAACTTCTTTTCTGAAAATCTCTTGGTGAAGATGTCTGCAATCTACTCATCAGTAGGGCAATATTGCAGAATGATGGTCCTATCATGCACTAATTCCCTGATATAGTGCATGTGTATCTCTACATGCTTGGTCCTCTGCCTGGTAATTGGATCTGTGGATATATTAATAGCACTTTTTTTGTCACAAAAGAGGACAGTGGACAAAGTACTACCAAGATCAAACTCTGAAAGAATTCCTTGCAACCAAACAACTTGGATGCAAGCATTCGCCGCTCCTAGGTACTCGGCCTCTGCTGAAGACAATGCTATGGCGGCCTGATTTTTGCTAGACCAGAAAATGGGGCCACCACCAAACATGAAGACATATTTGGAAGTAGAATTCCGATCAATAGAATCACCCACCCAATTGGAATCTGTGTAACCAACCAGCCCTAACTCAGAGTCTGCAGCATAGTGAATGTCGTAGGTCCTGGTTCCCTGAATATACTAGAGGATCCTCTTTCCTGTCTTCCAATGAATATCATGAGGCTGCTGCATGTATCTTGACACAGCATTCATGGTATAACAGATAGTAGGCTGATAATGAGTCAAGTAGAGAAAGCTACCTATCAATTGTCGATAAATAGTGCAGTCCATGGGAGGTGTGCTTTTTCCTTCTTCAAGGCCAATCCCTGAAAGGAAAGGGAATGGAGAAGCCTTAAATTCAGCCATGTTAAAATTGACTAATAGGTCTGATATGTATTTGTACTGAGTGACCATTATCCCATCAAAATTTTGCTCAATTTCGAGCCCCATAAATTGCTTCAAGATCCCCAAATCACTCATTTCAAATGCATTGTGGAGAGCAATTTTGATGACTGAAATAGAAGTAACTGTGCTACCTGTAATCAGTAAGTCATCAACATATAAAACAATAATAATCAAATTATCATCAAACTGATGTATATACACATTTGTATCTGATTTACACCTTTGTAAGTTTTGCGAGAGAAGGAAGGCATCCATCTTGGAATACCACTCTCTTGGGGCCTGTTTTAACCCGTATAGTGACTTCTTTAGTTTGAAAACCAAAGATGGATCAGAAATGTAGCCCTCAAGATGCTTCATTTATATATCCTCATGAATGTCTCCATGTATAAAGGAAGACTTAACATCCATATGATGCACTTCCCAGTGCCTAGATGCAGAAATTGCCAAAACTAGGCAGATGGAGTCCATTTTTGCAACCGGTGCAAACGTCTCATGGTAGTCGACACCTTGGACCTGGGAGAAAACTTTTGCTACCAGAATTGCCTTATATTTGCAAGTTCTTATATCAGCATAAACCTTAGTCCGAAACACCCACTTGCATTGAACCAATTTCCTCCCCGGAGGAAGAGAAACTAGCTCCCAAGTAGTGTTTTTCTAAAGAGAATTCATCTCTTCATCCATGGCAACTTGCAATCTCGGATCCTTTAAAGAATGGTAGTAAGACTCAGGCTCTGAAATTATCATCAAATAACAATATTCATACAAAAAATAATCAGGAGAAGAGAGCGCAATACCTGCTCTTTGGAAATCAGACCAAGTTCTCCTTGGATCATCCAGATTTCCAATGTTATCACCTACAGAGGAGAGTATCCGTTGGGCCCAAGTTGGGAGATAATTTTGTACTTCATGTTCTGATTCAGAATCTGATGTTTGCTGTTCACTAATATCATAAATCAAAGGATCCAAATCAGGGTCATCACCCCCAATTACATCATCCAAATATTCAGTAGAATAGGAAGGAAATTCAACAATTTTCCTCTTCACTAGTTCTACCTCCTGAAGAGGCTCATCGAACATGACACTCCTTTCAGTTATGATATGTTTTGTTTTGATATCTAGTAGCTTGAAACCTTTAGATTCATCAGGATATCTGATAAACAAACATTTGATGCTTTGCGGTTGCAAAGCCCTCCTTTTATCAAGCGGAATTCGGGCCCATGCAGTGGACCCAAACACTCTCAAATTCAACACATCCAGCTTGTGTCCGAAATATGTTTCCAAAGGGGTATTCCATTTCATGGATGAGTGTGGCGCTCTATTCTGAATATATTCTGTAGCATGCATGGCTTCATCCCACAAATTTGTAGCCAACTTCTTTGATTCCAGCATACAAGTGATCATTTCCTTGAGAGACCGATTCTTCCTCTCTGCTACACCGTTCTGTTGGGGAGTGTAGGGAACTGAATTATGGATATGAATACAACTTTGGGAAAATATATGCAGTAACTCATTACTGACATACTCCCCACCATCATCAGATCTCAAAATCTTGATCTTTTTTCCAGATGCATTCTCAATCAAGGCCTTCAATTCAGTGAATTTGTCCAAGACTTCCAACTTCTTTTTGATAAAAAAGACCCATGTGTACCTAGACAAGTCATCAATGAAAGTGAGAATGTACCTTGATCCATTCATGGATGTGATAGGCATGGGACCACTGATATCAAAATGTATCAGTCCCAAGATGCATGATGCTCGACTTTCCTTCCCTCGATCAAACTTATGCTCAGGGTGCTTGCCGACAACACAGCCCTTGCAAATTCCGGTGGTAGATTTGATGACTAGGAAGCCTTCAACCATAGAATTATTCTGTAATTGCTGCAAATATTTAAATTTCAGGTGGCCAAACCTCTCATACCACAGTCTACTAAGCTCATTTCCATGAGTCAGCAATGCGGTGGGCTTTGCATCCGCCACAAAATGGGAGAACTCGTAGGCTTTTGCATGATGGTTTGCAAGGCCTTTTGCTACAAGTTTTCCGGATGCAAGTTATGTGATCTCTACATCATCTGGGATAAAGGAGACTCTCTTGATCACTCCCATATGTGTCATTTGATAAACACTTAGGAGTTTTGATGCAAGAGATGGTACATACATAACATTGGAAAAATAGCCATGCTCAAGATCTACAGTACCTTGTCCTTCGGATATGATTGTGGAGTCATCTCCCATGTGGATGGGAATGGATTTTCCAATCTCCAAAGATGAGAAAGAGTCTCTTTCATCCATCATGTGATTCCTTCAGATATGATTGTGGAGTCATCTCCCATGTGGATGGGAATGGATTTTCCAATCTCCAAAGATGAGAAAGAGTCTCTTTCATCCATCATGTGATTCGAAGCTCCAGAATCTATCAAAAGAGCTTTGGACTTCGAAGTGCTTGCCATGAGAGCATGACCTCTTTCATGTTGTGGTTCCCGATCTTGCTGATCTCTCCTCCGAAAGATTTCCGAAAGATTGATGTGATTTTTCTCAAGAAGAGAAGTAGCTTCATCAATTTCCTTTTTCATGCAGTCCTGTTCAGGGTGGAAGCCCTTCTCGTAGTATGAACACTTGACTTTTTCCTTTCCATGATGCCCTTTTCTTTTGTTCTTTTTCGATCCGGAAGGCTATTCATGCTGCTGGTTTTCAACTTTATGATTAGAAGCTTCGAATTTGGTTTTTGGTTTCTTCTGTTGCTTTTCTTTACCCTTCATATCTTTGGGCCTCGAGACATAGAGGGCTTGATCACGGGAGGATCTGATGATCCCCATCTAGACAAGCTTATCATGTTCACTTGTTAGGGACTCAATGAAGGCATTGAGAGAAGGCATCTTCCATCCAGGGGTTGTGAGATTCCCCGCATGGAATGTAGAGACAAACACCGAATAATCAACTCCAAGTTTGGAGAGAATGGTGAGGATGAGCTGATAATCCTCCTTCTCCACCTTACACTGCTTCAACAGTAAGACAATGTGCTTGAACTTTGTGAAAAAATCATTCAAGGTCTCGAAGTTGGACGGTTGGAGAGACATCAACTCATTTTCAAGCTAGTATACACTCAAATCATCCTGTTTTCCATACAGGGTTTCCAATTTGTCCCAAATTTCCTTTGGATTCTTCAATCTCGAGAGATGGAAAAGAAGATCCCGGGAAATAGAGAGGCACAAGAATCTGAATGCTTCTTCTTTCTTGTTCAAGAATCTAGCTTTGTCTGTCGCGGAAGTAGGCTCTTCTTCAGTGTCCATAGTGACCCGATAGAGTCCTCTAGCACGTAGATGGATCTCCATATCTCCTTTCCATGAATGGAAAGTGAACGGAGTCAAGATTTCTATGGAAGAAGCCATCTCAAACTATTGGAGCGAATGCTTTTCACTTGTTAAAACCTGCAAATCACAACAAAAGGGGAACCGTAAGGTCGAACAACCTGCACATTTTATGCTTTCATCACACCCAACATAGTTGATCAAGCAAGCTTGATGAACAATTTCCTAACTTGGGGTATTAAGTGGTAAGCCTTTGCTTCTGGAGCAGTGCTGAAATTTTGAGCTTTGCTCAATTTTTCATGCAAGATCTGTCAAAAACCATGTTTTTGAGAGATCTAAGCTTCACCCCGCTGTGAGCTCTCATACCATATTAATCTGTCACAATGATCTAGGGACTAAAAACACAGTCCCATAAAGAATTCAGACAATTAAGCATAAAATTGGCATAATGGTGCTGCAATGGAAGTAGCAGCTCTGTATAATCAATAAAGAATGAATAATAAAATACAATGATCATGCAAGGTGCATGAATTCCAAGACAATTCGAATTCCCAAGGAGGTCATTCGAATTGAATGAATGGGTGTAGCTTAACTGACTATAAGCCATAGTAAACACGCTTAGTTAACCAACTGATCAAGTCTTGAGTGACTCAACTGAGTCCTACCTGAATTCAGAGTGCAATGGATGACTGAGTCTTACTGAAAGTAGCTCAGACACATGTCACTGCATTCCAACCAACAAGTGGTAGTGCATCATAAACTCCAATGAACCCTAATGAGGTTAACTGAAGTCAAACTAGTGATCAGAGGTGGTTGGAGGCACCCTAGTTGACTCCAGTTCATAAATATTAATAAAAATAATCAATATAATGAGTGGAGGCGCCTTCACCACTTATCTTAACTGATTGTAACCATCAGTTAGCAATTAGGTTCATTTATGACACTCATATCACCCCCAAAGTGCTCCTTGTTTGAAGGAGGAAGCCCACTTAGCCTCCCCGAATGAAGGAGAAGGTTTAGTTGGCCTCCTTGACTGAAGGTAGGCATGGGTGTGCTCATGTTGATGTCATAGTGTGCTCATCTGATGCCGATTAAGTCAATAAAACTTAGGATAGTGGTTTAACAAGGCCAAATTGACCAAATTAAGTGTGATGTTGGGTAAATGTCTCCAATAGTTCAAGGACGAACACGAAGGGAGAACTCCTTTCTCTATGGATCCTGTTACACTTGTGCACTCATCTCGGCCTCGATGAGATCCACATCCTTGGAGACTCCAAGGTCATTATCGATTGGGCTCAAGGTATAAGTCAAATCAATATCCTTCCTTTGAATCCTTGGCTGATCAGAGTTCGTGGGATGATCAATTGTTTTTGAAAGATTGATTTCTCCCACATTTACCAGGAACAAAACACGGTTGCAGACTCCCTCTCTAAGGTGGCTCTGAGCACGGCCCCTGACTTGTTTTTTGCTGAGCATTGGTCGGTGGATGTTTTGATGGCCCAATTCTGGGACCCGGCCTTTGGGTAGCTGGTCCATGCATGGCCATGCTTGCCTTGCGTTTTTCCTTCTTGGGCCGCCTACGCGACTGTTCATCCCACCTCTCTGTTTCTATGTGGTTCGTTTGCATGCGGGGATCGCTTCTTGTCCACTTTTATCTCCTCGTCCTAAGCTTCTGTCATCTTGGATAATTGTTTGACAATCGTATGGCCTTCGGTTACTGGTGCCTACTATTTTCTGTTTTTTTCTTTCCTTTGTAACCAGCTCACACGGATATTTTGAAATACAATGTCGCCCTTTTCTTATTGAAAAAAATTAAGATTAACTTTGTCTTAGTTATTTCCCTTCAATATTATTAATGACTTTGAGTGTTCGAGTATTCTTCTCTTTATAAAGAATCGCTTACATATGTACCTTAGCCTACATAGAAGTATTATGGTATTGCAAGGAGTGGGTTCCCTATGGAGAATACTCTCTAATCTTGTAAATGTGTTTTTTGTTGATATCGAGATCGCAAACTCTTTCAAAATCCAGAGTTTATCCTTTTAAGTTATCTTTTTGTATCTTAATTTATGAATTTTATTTGGAACTGTAATCCTTATAATCCTCATTCTTGAGAGTAAAGGCCTTATATCCATGGTGATAAATCTTTTGTTTGATGTCAAGGTTTGGGATTGATACTTAATGCATACGTAATGGAATAATATCATTTCCAAGAATACTATATTGCAGTGATAAAGGTACCACATGTTTACATGGTTTAATATTAATGCGAAAGGTTTGAAAGTAGGGGTATTAAGTAAGTACTTCTTGAGAGGTTAGAGTACATTGTTTACATTTATATGTGAAGTTAGTTAATAAATTGACTTGGGTTGATTCTTACTGAAATGGGTTGTGTAAATCATTGTCTTGATACAATCATATAAGTGAAATTGTGTATGCTATAAATTAGTTACATTGAATTGAATATGTTACACAAAGTAAGTAGTTGAATTTTTTTTAGATGGTACTAATTCCTTTTAAGGAAAGGCCTTGCAATACGGCTAGTGTAGTAAGTTGATATTGTGCTCTATAAGAGAGATTGGAGGATAAAGAAGATGAAATGTAGTAGTTGCATTATCGATTTGTTACCTTTTGTTGAATAATTAATAGAATTAATAACAATTTTGTGGACGTAGCCACTGGTTAGGGGTGAACAACGTATATTGGTGTTCTTCTTGTATTTATACTTTATGTGTTTCATCTTTCTTTTATTTAATACTTGTGAAATATATAACAATTTATATTTTATGAGTGGTTTAAACTGAAGCCTTATGGTATGTAGTGAAGGATGTGTAAATGTGTATGTCTTCTTAAAATTCATTCAAGATGACTACAATAGTATGAACATGAAACTTCATTTCTATTAATAATAATTGAGGTTAGATAAAGATGTGTTGATGTAATAATCATAAGTATGTTTTCATGATAGACATATTTATTATGTTGACTACCTTATGTTTCTATGGTTTATTACTACAGTCTTGTTTAGAGGATTGACTTATCTATTATTTTCTCATGAGTTTCATAAGGAAGGTATGGGTCTTTACACTGGGATGCTTATTTATAACTAGAGACCCCACTACAAACCTTGTGTCGAATCCTTTTCGGTGTTGCAATGAAAAAGGTGTGATGTGCTGATTTGGAACCTACTGGCATTTAGTTGTTATGCCCAAGTGGTTAGTTGTGTTTATTTTACTTACTATGGTGACTTATCAAGGTTGTATGGTAAGTAGTTGAAGTTAATGTTCTTCATATGGTTACCACTCTAGAACTTGTGTTGTGAATATATTTGTCATTGATATCAAACGTGTTCACGAATGACAAAGGAATAACCAGTAGATATCGTAGCAGGATGAATTCATCAAGGACAAAGGAAAGTCAATACTAAGGAACTAGGGATTCTGAGAGTGAGAAAACAGAGCTCGATTGATTGATTATATGGTCTATTGAATGAGAAATTAGATTTGATAATCAATTGAAGATTCATGAGTGGAAATATGTATTTGGAATAACTATGTTGTAGGTTTCTAGATTAGCAATAGATCACTCCAAGGATCGATGATAAACAAGGTTTAAGTATCTGTAGGCTTGGATGTTAGAGATCGTGGAACGAAAAAATCCACGGCTGAAGATGGATTTCGCAAATTGGAGTTATACCTGAGATAAACCAACATTGCCTAAATTAAATCATCCTCACGATTGGAGATCTTGTGGTGGAGATCGGAGAGTGTCAAAGATCTACTGTCATAATGAATTTTGTTGATTAAATAGCGAGGAAGATAAAAAGGTGAATCGATTGCGAAATTCAGAATTAATCGCCATGAAGGAGATTAAGATCGACAGATGAGTTCGATCATTAAATTAGATCGACAACGCACAATGATTCCGCTGGTTGGAGTTGTGTGGTTTGGAAAAATTTTGATGTGCACAGAATTTTTATGAAATTCACTTCATCATATTTGAAGTCCATCGTTGATCTGGTGGGGACAAAGATCTGACGGTCCTTAAGGATTCTGCCAATTCAACTAGTAAGGGAGTTAACTGCAAAGGCCCGACGCAGAATTCAATAGTTAGGATTGAATCCACAAGGAAATATACGGTGCGGAATGATTTCCACACAAAGAAAAGGGAATATCCATAAATCCGCATTTGATCATAGATCAACGGTTAGGATTTGATTGGTGAGGAAATATACGGTGGTGAATGATTTCTGCACAAAGAAAATTAAAGATCTGTAGTCCACATTAGATTGTATATTGACGGTTAGGATTGAACCTGCAAAAGAAATCAACTGTTCAAAAGGAAAGCGGAAGGAGAAAAGCAAAAGACAGAAAATCAAGTTCTATAATAATATGGGTTTCCTAAACCTGAAGTCCGAAATGTGAAAAGCGGAAGGCAGAAAGCGAAAGACGAAAAATCAATGTCTAGAATAATATGGTTTTCCGCAACCTGAATTCCAGAAGGCGGAAATCGAAAGGAGGAAAGCGGAAGACGATAAATCAAGGTCTAGAATAATATGAATTTTCACAACCCTGAGTCTGTAAGGTTGAAAGAGGAGGTGAAACGTGGAAGGCAGAGAATCGCAAAAATAATTTTGGAAATGTCACATTTATGTATTCCGCAACCCACGATCCAGAAGATCGACGGTCAGGAATACATTAGTAAAATATCAATAATACAGAAAGATTGGTTCGAAAATAAAAAATCGTGGAATGATATTTGGAAAAAGTCACATATCCGATATTCGATTTTCATCTCAAATCAACAGTCACGAAGAGCTTGAAGGAGATCAACGGTGTGGAATGATTGAGGCGAAAATCCAAGTGCGGAAAGACATTTTGAGAAATTTCATAGTTAGGAAATCCACCTACCACGTCCTATATTAGATCTATGGTTAGGAAGAAGCCCGATATAAAATAAACGACTCAGAATAATTGCGGAAGGTCACGACTATGGGATTAAATAGTAACTCGATTAACAGGGAATTGTTTTACTTTTTTTGAAGAGGCACAATCAAATAATGAAGTGGCGCAATGCTGAAGAGATGCGTCTGCAGGAAACGTGAAGGTATTTATACATAGAGAGATGAGTGAGAGAAATTGTCTCTGGGGTCCAGATCATAGAAGAAGAAGCAAATACCAGTGAGTGTGACGGAGATTGAAGGGTAAATGAATCTGGAAGATTACTAAAAACATATTAGGGTGGTAGGGTGGAGCTAGGGTAGGAAATAATCATGCAGGGGATTGTAGCCTCCTTCCAACAGAAGCTGGTAAATAAGGTGTAATAGCATCATGTTAGTTGTAGCTAACAAAAAATGGGGTTGTACCCTCCTTCTAGTAGTTTCTAGTAAATAGGGTGTAAAACCATCCTTTTATGTAGCAATAGGAAAAAACTATTTGTAAATAACAATTGTGGAGTAATAGGAAGTATTGGTGGTTTACCCAATTGCGCTTCCACGATAAATTTGTGTTATGTGTGTTCTTGTTGATTATGTGTTTTAATTAGTAAATTAAAAGTGATTTTAAATTGATAAAAGTTACAATACTAATTCACCCCCCGCCCCCCTCTCGGTATTGACCAATATTTCAACAATTGGTATCAGAGCAGGCTCTTTCACCACATTTTAACCACTGGAAGGTAGATCCTATTTAAAAACCACTATGGATCAACAAGAAGGTTTAGCCACCAACAGACCTCCATTATTGACAGGAGAAAATTATGCATACAGGAGTGTGAGAATGAAGTGCCATCCGATGTCCCTTGGAAGGAAGGTTTGGGCAATAACTAAAAAAATTATATAAAATAGATGACCAAGAACCTACAGACCCAGAGGAACTAGGTCAATATGAAGGTGATTCCAAATCCCTAAATTCAATCTTGAGTGGGTTGACAAACTCTGTATTTACAAAAGTTGCGCGATTCAAGACTGCGAAACAAGCTTGAGATAAGTTAAAAATTATCTATGAAGGACCATCTAAAGTCAAATAATCCAAGCTTCAGACATATAAAGGGCAGTTTGAGAGCCTTAAAATTAAAGAAGAGGAAAATATTGGGGAATACCTTCTAAGAGTATATGAGGTTGTCAATGTTATTAGAGGTATTGGAGGAAAATTAAAAGAAAGAGAAGTGGTGAGCAAGGTACTAAGAACATTGCCAATGAAGTATGATTCTAAAGTGTCCACTCTAAAAGAACGGGATGATATTAATGACATGACAGTAGATGAACTATATGGGATCTTCACTACATATGAGATGAGGACAAGACATAATGAACCCTCAAGAAAAGAGGCAGCATTTAAATCCCTATCCGAGAACCTAGATGAAGAAGAATCTATTTTCATCAGTAAACTTGAGAGAGGTACTGGGAAATACAAAGGAAAGATACCCTTGAATTATTTTAACTATGGAAGATTTGGACATTTTTCCAATGAGTGTCCTTACCCAACACAAGAGGAGAGTGATCATGAAGAATCTTGTTGGCATAAGGATAATACCATGGGTAAGAAGAATTTTAAGAAAAAGAAGAAGAACTTATATTCCAAAGAATATAGTAATGATGAAAGTGAAGATGCATAAATCTTATTTATAGGGACAACAAATTCAGATGAGGAATCAGAAGTGGACATAGAAGCTCAATACATGGTTGTTGTTGATGAAATTGAAAATGTAGGAAAAGAAACAAAGTTTTGAAACTGAAATTGTCAAAGTGCCAAGAAGAAACAAATCAAATTATTATGGACTTGAAGAGCCAGGTTCAAGATGCTAAGAAGACCGAAGAGGATCTAGTAGTTCTCCTCAAGGAGAGAATCCAAGATTCTAAAAAGTTTGAAAAAGAGATTATTCAACTTAGAAAAGGGGTTGATGAAAAATATATCAAATCAAAACTTGAGAATAGCTCAAGGATCTTAGATGATATCTTAAGTAGCTACAGGCCATCAAATGATAAAATTGGTCTAGGATATGACAAAGTAAAGAAGCCAAAATATTCCTCTGTCACAAACCAAAGTGGAAATGAAAGAAGCTATGATGCACTAAAGAGTCCTATTAAAAGGGAAGAAAGCAAGAAATATGTTTCATCCTTTCATGACAAAGATAGAACTAATGAGGTGTCTAAGAGAACAATGACAAATAGATATTAGGAGATCTTTTTTGGGTCATTGTTACTCTTGTAATAATTTTGGTCATAAATCCCTTAAATCTAGAGCTTATGGAAAGGTTTTTGAATATAAGAAGGATACGTCTAGTAACAAACCAAAAGGAAGAAATCATAATTGGTTTGGACCTCTTTAAAGATATGACATAGAGTGTTACAAATGCAATATTTTTGGACATATGGCTAGAGAATGTAAACTAAATAAGAGTGTCTCAGTAGAAGCTCAAAACCAATGGAAGAAGATGAAAGTTGTGAATAAAGAAGATCAAAGATTCCTCAAACATAAAGGGAAATTCTATGGATAATGTCATTATTGTCATAAGTTTGGTCACGAGGCTGCTGATTGCAAAACCAAGGGAAAAGATCAAATTTTGATAAGAAACAAGACACAAACACATAAGATGATAAAGGATAAGTAAGTAGGATACCTCATGGGAAGATATGGAGGAAAAAGTTAGATTATGAGAACTCAGAAGAAGACAATTTCCAAACATCAGTGAGGTCTCCAAAGATGATGGTGATGAGCATAATAGTGCCATAGATAAAAATGACATCCATTATAAGGAAAAGCAATATGAAGATGAAGGTGATGAAGAAGGATATAGTGATGATTGTGGGATTCTTTTCTAAAGATCTCTCATGATTTAAAGAGAACCCTGGAAATAACATTAGAAGGGATCATATACTCAGGGGGAGTTAAAGTCAAAAAAATTCAGTTGGTATCTAATGTTAAAGTATATTGAAATCTATCTTCCTAAAAGACAACAGATGATCAAGGTTAAATGATAATATTGGTGTATGGTTGACATAGATAAAGTGCAATACCTATGAAGTAACATGAGAACAACAAAATGTGTGATTCATGAAGACCATGATGTCTGCAATCAAATAGAAGATAATGACTTTATGTTCACTTAGAATGTGATGTCATGACACATAAAAATTGTTGACAGTGGAAGAAAACTCAAGTCTGACCTGCAAAATAAAAATTTCAATTTATTGAAAAGTGCCAGGATCAGTAAAAATAACAGTGAAGATTGTGAAGGAACAATGGGTATTTAAAAAAATATATCTATCAGTTTAAGGGAGTTCCTTATAAATTTATCTCTCAAACTTGTAGCAAATCATGTTGTTATCTCATACCAAGGATTATGTGAAGTCCTCTTGAAAAGAGAAAGTTACATAATACAATTGTTTTTTAAAAGAACAGTGTAATGTTGAATGTAAACTTTGTCACAAAATGTTGACAAAGGAGAGGAAGTACAGTGATAGTGGGATTCCATGGATCTATCATTCAAGTTATAATTCAAGAACATGTTGCAAGAAAGGAAATTTTAAGATAAATGATAATACATTGGCTAGTACCAAGTCCAGTTAACAAAGGGGAGATATGATGACAAGGGAGTTTCCAGAAAGAAGAAGACAAGAAATCCTATATCAAAATGGGTACAACAATACAAGTTATCCTTTGTCATTGTTGTCGAAGCAGGAGAATGTTTAGATGTTTCCATCAATGCCAAAGGGGGATATTGTTGAGAATATAGTTGTCATTGATGTCAAAGGTGTTCACGAATGACAAAGGAATAACCAGTAGATATGGTAGTAGGATGAATTCAACAATGACAAAGGAAATTCAGTATTGAGGAACTAGGGATTCTAAGAGTGAGAGAAGATAGAGCTCGATTGAAATAGATAGATTCGATGGAAATATGTATTCAAAATAACTATGCTGTAGTTTTCTGGATCAGTGATCGATCACTGTAAGGATCGATGATAAACAAGGTTTAAGTCTGTGTAGGCTTAGATGGTCGAGATCGTGGAAGGAATAAATCCAGGGTTGAAGATGGATTTCACAAATTGGAGTTCTACCTGAGATAACCCAACAATCCCTAAATTAAATCATCATCATGATTGGATATCGTGTGGTGGAGATCGGAGAGTGTCAAATATCTATGGTCAGAATAAATTTCACTGATTAAATAGAGAGGAGGATAAAAAGGTGAATCGGTTGCTAAATTCAGAAATAATCCCCATGAAGGATATTAAGATCGACGAACAAGGTTTATCGTTAAATTAGATCGATGGTGCACATCGATTATGTTGGGTGGAATTGCACGGTTTGGAAAACTTTTGATGTGCATGGAATTTTGTGAAATACACTTCATCATATTTGAAGTCCGTCGTTGAGTTGGTGGGGACAAAGATCTGATGGTCCTTAAGGATTCCGATGATTCAACTAGAGGCTCAACAAGGAATTCAATGGTTAGGATTGAATCCGCAAGGAAATATACGGTGGGGAATGATTTCAGCACAAATAAAAGGGAATATCCACAAATACGCATTTGATCATAGATCAACGGTTAGGATTTGATCCACGAGGAAATATACGATGGTGAATGATATCTGCACAAAGAAAATTAAATATCTGCAATCCACATTAGATCGTAGATCGACGGGTAGGATTGAACCTGCAAAAGAAATCAACGATTCAGAAGGAAAGCAGAAGGCGAAAAGAGGAAGATGAAAAATAAAGGTCTAGAATAATATGGGTTTGCACAACTCGAAGTCCGGAAGGTAGAAAGTGGAAGGAGAAAAGAGGAAGACAAGAAATCAAGGTCTAGAATAATATGGGTTTCCGCAACCCAAAGTCTGGAAGGAGAAAAGAAGAAGGAGGAAAGCGAAATATGAGAGATCAAGGTCTAGAATAATATGAGTTTATGTAACCCGAAGTCCAGAAGGTGGAAAGTTAAAGCCGAAAAGTGTAATTTGAAGAATCGCAAAAAGAATTTGGGAAATGTCACAGTTTCGCATTCCGCAACCCTCGATCCAGAAGATCAACGGTGAGGAAGACATCAGTAAAATATTGACAATACATAAATATTGGTTCGAAAAGTGGAAATCGTGGAATGATATTTGGAAAAGGTCACATATCTAATATCTGATTTTCATCTCAGATCAATGGTCACGAAGAGCTTGAAGGAGATCAACTGTTTGGAACAATTGAGGCAAAAAGCTAATTGTAGAAAGACATTTTGAGAAATTTCATAGTTAGGCAATCCGCCTACCACATCCTATATTAGATCTACATTTAGGAAGAAGCCCGATATAAAATCAACGGCTTAGAATAATTGTGGAAATGAAGATTGTGGAAGGTCATGACTGGAGGATTAAACACTAAATCGATTAACAGGGAATTGTTTAGTTGTTTTGAAGAGGCACGATCGGAGAATGAAATTATGCAATGGTGAAGAGATGCATGTTGGAGTCATTTACCCAACATACACACTTATTTGGTCAATTTTGGCCTAATTACCCACTATCCTAAGTTTAATTGACATCAAATGAGCACACCATGACATAAGCATGAGCACACCCATGCCTTCCCTCAATCAAGAAGGCCAACTAAGCCTTCTCCTTCAATCAGTGAGGCTAATTGGGCTTCCTCCTTCAACCAAGGAGCAATTATGGGGTGAACTGAGTGCCATAAGTGCACCTAATAGCTAACTGATTGTTGTTTCACCTAACAATCAGTTAAGTTGAGTTGTAAAGGCTCCTCCATCATGCAATTGTCTATTTTGGGCTGATTGGGATGAACTAGAGTGAATGAATGCGCCCCCAACCACTTCTGATGATTAGTATCACTTCAATTAACTTCATCAGAGCTAATTGGAGTTAGTGATGCACTACCACCTACTGATTGGCATGTAGTGACATGTGTCTGAGTTACATTCAGTTATACTCAGTCATCTATTGCACTCCGATTCAGTTAGGACTCAGTGTGAGATTCAGTTATGGCTAGATTAGTGGTTAACTAAGTGTGTCTAGTGTTACTGACATTCAATTAGTCTACACCCATCCATGCAATTCGAATGACCTCCTAGAGAATTCAAATTGGCTTCGTATATATGCATTCTACATGACATTGTATTGCATTATTCATTCTTTCATTGATTATACAGAGGTGCAACCTCCTATTGCATTATTGTTACATCATTTCATGTGTAATTTGTCATTGAATCACTTGTGAGTTTATACTTTGTCCCAATATTGTTGTGACAGAATTAATATGGTATCAGAGCCACAGCGGGACGAAGCTCTATTCTTCAAAACAATGAATTTTTACGGATATTGCATGCAAAATTAAGCAAAATCTCAAATTCCAGCACTGCACCAGAAGCATAAGGTTTACCACTTAATACCCCAAGTTAAGGAATTATTGATCAATCTTGCTTGATCAATTACGTTAGGTGCGATGAAAACCTGAAATGTGCAGGTTGTTCATCATTACATTGACTTGTTTGTGTTGATTGCAGGATTTTTTACAGGTTCATTGCATTCGCTACAGTAGAAGTATGGATTCTTCCATAGAAATCCTAACTCCTTTCAATTATCACCAATGGAAGGGAGATATGGAGATCCAGCTACATGCTAAAGGAATCTACAGATTCACTATGGACACGGAGGAAGAGCCTAACCATGTTGTGGATAAGGCTATATTATTTAACAAAATGGATGAAGCTTTTGGGTTTCTATGTCTCTCTATCTCTAAGGACCTTCTATTCCATCTCTTGGGATTGAAGACTCCAAAAGCAATTTGGGACCAACTTTCCTCCCTGTATGACAAACAGGATGATTTGAGGATTTATCAGCTAGAGAATGAGTTGATTTCTCTTCAACCTGGAAATTTCGAGACTCTCAATGAATTCTTCACAAAATTCAAGTATCTAGTCCTATAGTTGAAGCAGTGTGAGGTGAAGAAGGAGGATGATCAGATCATCCTTGCCATTCTCTCAAAACTTGGTGCCAACTACTATGTATTTGTTTCCACTTTCCATTTCCGGAAGCTCACAACCCCTGGATGGAAGATGCCTTCTCTCAATGCCTTCATTGAGTTCCTAACAAACAAGCATGACAAGCTTGTTCAAATGGGGATCATTCGATCCTCAAAATATCAAGCCCTATTTTCTTCAGGGCCCAAAGATCCGAAGGGGAAAGGGAATAAGAATCAAAAGAGAAAATTCAAATCTCCAAAGCCTAAAGAAAAGATCCAGTAGCAAGAAGAGTCTTCGAGATTGAAGAAACACAAGAACAAAGGAAACCACGGGAAAGAGAAAGTCAAGTGTTTATATTGATGGAAGGGCTTCCACCCTGAACATGCCTGCATGAAGAATAAGCTTGATGAGATGACTTCTATCCTTGAGAGAAAAAATATCAATATTCTGGAGAGTGTTCGGAAGAGAGATCACCAAGATCGGGAAACCCAGTAAGAAAGAGGACATGCTCTCATGGAAAGCACCTCGAAGCCCAAAGCTATCCTCATAGACTTTGGAGCTTTGAATCACATGATGGAAATTAGAGATTCCTTCTCTTCTCTGGACACCAACAAAAGAATTCCCATCCATATGGGAGATGATTGTACCATTATTTCGAAGGGACAAGGTACAGTAAATCTTGAACATGGCAGTTTTTTTAATGTTCTGTATGTACCCTCATTGGCCTTCAACCTCCTGAGTGTATATCAAATGAATCATACTGAAGTGCCCAATAGAGTAACCTTCAGCCCCAATCATGTATAGATTACTGATATTGCATCCGGCAAACTTGTTGCAAAAGGATTAGAAAATCATCATGCAAAATCCTATAAGTTTTCCCATTTTCTGGCGAATGCAAAGCCCGCCGCTTTTCTAACTCATGGAAATGAGGTCAGTATACTATGACATGAGATATTTGGTCATTTAAATTTTAAGTACTTTCAACAACTTCAGAAAAAAAACCATGGTTGAAAGCCTCCCGGCCATCAAAGCTACCACTGGATTTTGCAAAGGTTGTATTGTTGGCAAACACCCTGAGCACAAGTTTTATCGGGGTAAGGCAAGCCATCCATCAGGTATCTTAGGGATGATTCATTCTGGTATCAGTGGAATGATTCCCACCACATCCATGAATGGATCTCGGTATGTACTCACCTTCATATATTATTTTTCTAGATACACTTGGGCTTTCTTCATCAAGAAAAAATCTGAAGTTTTGGAGAAATTTGTTGAGTTCAAAGTGTTAGGATATTTAGACACTTAGGAGTTAGTTAAGATCAACTTGTGTAATATATCCGTTAGGTAAAAGTGTGTTTCTTTAGTATGCATTAGTATGCATTTGTAAATATTCTAATCCGACGGTCACGATATGTTCTAGACATAGAGTGATCCGACGGTTCAACTTCTCTTAGATCATACCTACCATTGATCCGTGGCTTAACACCCGATTGGTCTATGATCTCTATTTAAAGAGCATAGAGGGTCCTTGGCTAGTTGATCGATTATGAGAAGCTCATGTGACTTTCTTTGTTTTGCATAATAAATTGCTCAAAGTAGTTATTTGGCTGGGGCCGTGGACTGTTTCCCTCTCGAGGGTTTTAACCACGTGACAAACATTGGTGTATTGATCTGTGATCTGTTTATGTGAAGCGGCTATTCTTGGTGTTCGGTCCTTTGGGAGTACCCTGTGTACCCTAACACAAAGCACTGGTTGAGAATGCCTATGGGAGAAAGATTAAATATCTGAGATATGATAATGGAGGTGAATATATCAGTAATGAATTGCTGAAAATATGTTCAAACAATGGGATCAATATCCAACATTCTATTCCCTACACTCCAGCAAAATGGTGTAGCGGAAAGGAAAAACCGCTCTCTCAAGGAAATGACCACATGCATGCTGGAAGCAAAAGGATTGGCTGAAAATTTGTGGGATAAGGCCATGAATGTTGCTGCACACATTTAGAATAGAGTACCTCACTCCTGTGTGAAAGGAAAGACACCTTTTGAATCCTATTTTGGACACAAGTCGGATGTGTCAAATTTCATGGTGTTTGGGTTCACTGCATGGGCCCGAATTTAGCAGGACAAGAGGAAGGATTTGCAACCGCAAAGTGTTGAATGTTTGTTTATTTGATTACTAGAAGAATGTAAAGGTTTCAAGTTGCTGAATATCAGAAATAAAAAAATCATCGAAAGAAGTGTCTGATTTGAAGAGCCTCTCTAAGAGGTAGAACTAGTCAAGGAGAAATCTGTTGAAATTCCCTCCTGTTCTGCTCATTTTTCGGATGAGGAAATTGGGAGTGTTGGCTCTAATTTTTATGATACGATGTATGATATTAGTCAAAAACAAATATCAAGTTTAGAATCACATTCTGAATTGCAAACACATCTCCCAACTTGGGCCAAGAAGACAGTCTCTTCTGCTGGGGAAAACATTGGAAATCCTGCTGATCCAACAAGAACCCGGTCTGATTTTCAAAGAGAAGGTATTGATATCTCTTTCCATGATGCATTGTTATCCGAGACCTGTTATTTAATGATTGGGTCAGATATTAAGTTCTACTACCATGCTCGAAAGGATCCGAGATGGCAAGCTGCTATGGACAAAGAGTTTAATTCTCTTCAGAAAAATGCTACTTGGGAGCAAGTTTATCTTCCACCTGGGAGGAAATTAGTTCAATGCAAGTGGGTGTTTCAGACAAAGGTTTCTTCTGATGGAACAACCTAAAAATATAAGGCAATTTTGGTTTCAAAATTGTTCTCCCACGTCCAAGGAGTGGACTATCATGAGACCTTTGCACCAGAGGCAAAGATGGACTACATCCGCCTATTTTGGCCATTGCAACATCCAAGCACTGGGAGGTGCATCATATGGACGTCAAGAGTGCCTTTATACATGGAGACATTCCTGAAGAAATATATATGAAGCATCCCGAGGGGTACACATCAGATCCTTCTTTGGTTTGCAAATTGCAGAAATCATTATATGGGTTGAAACAGGCCCCAAGATCATGGTATGCCAAGATGGATGCCTTTCTGCTTTCACAAAACTTCTAAAGGTGTAAATATGATATGAATGTGTATCTACAATAGTGTGATGGTAATTTACTTATTAATTTTTTATATGTTGATGATCGTTTGATTACAGGAAGCACACTTGCTGCCATTGCTTTCAGAAAAGAATTGCTCTTCATGATGCATTCGAGATGAGCGATTTGGGGCACTTGAAGCAATTTATGGGGCTTGAAATATATCAAGACTTTGATGGGATAATGGTAACTCAGTATAAATACACATAAGACCTATTAATTAAGTTTAACATGGCTGAATGTAAAGCTGCCCCATTCTCTTTTCTCTCAGGGATCAACCTTGAAGAGGGAAAACACACTCCTACCATGGATTGCACTATCTACTGCCAGTTGATTGGTAGCTTGTGTTACCACCTAAGTTGTACTTAGTGGTTTTTTATCAAGTGAACCTGGTGAACTGGACAAGGATAACTTGTTCGGACTTCAGAAGACCTTCAGTGTTACTTCTGGGAAGCTTTGTTGTACTATATCACATGTTCATACCCCATGGGAGAATTGTAATAAATATTCTAGCATGATAGTGTCTATAAAAGACTCAGTCTCTTAGAATTTATTTGTCAATCCAATCAGCCCAGGGTGTTTTTTCCCTTGGTTATTATTGGTTGTTGAATAAACGACTGATAATTTCTGAGTTTTTCACTCCATACCTCCAAAGTTGGGGTGGTTGGCTTGGCATTTAGGCTTATTGAGGTTATTAGAGCCTATGTGTCAATTTATAAACATTCTAGGCATCATGGTCGAGTCATATGAACATGTCTAAGTCCCCCTAGGTTTTTTCAACTTTTTTATTTTTTTAATTTTTTCAGTGTTTTTTATTAAAATTTAATTTTTCCAAAACTTAAGCTATTTTTTAATAGTTTAATTGGAAAAATTGATTTTGTAATAAAAGTGGGACAAATAATCAGTTTCAGTCATGTAGGTGCTCATTTTCAAGCTAAGAGCACCATGTAAACCCATGGTCCCACTATTTCCTAGTTTTGAGTGATTTTCCATCACTCAGGTCAGAAAGCCCCAAAAAATCAATTATTGATTATTTTAATTAATAAATTGATGAATAATGGAGCAAATCCAAAATCCTAGATCAATGGATTCTCAACCGATTTGATTGAAATCAATCAGATCTGAACCAGATTGATTGGATTTTACAAATCCTTGACTGAAGGAGGTGATCTGGACAGATCCAGAGTTGAACTTCAGCATTCTTTATGAGGAATTTCGCCCTCCCTCTCTCCTCCACATGTTTGGGCTCATCTGGATGAGTTTTGGTGGATGCTTCAGTCAACAGGTTGAGGTGTCAGTCAGATCAGCCCCCCGATTGACAGTTGCACTCGGTGAGACCAAGATATGGCATTGATGGACTCTCCTTCAGCTACAGTGGTCTATCTCCTTGGGATTTGCACCCCCTAGGCTGGATCTCCTTTTTTTGTATAAATAAAGCTCAGGCTGCCTCTTCCAAGCTAGTTAGAGTTGGATTGAAGGGCTTGCTATTGTAATAATGTTGTAATCTTTTGATTGTTGGAATAAATAAGCTTTGGAGGCCAAATGGTGTAATGCTCTCATGTGTGTGGATTAAGCATTGTCTTACGGCTATTGATGTTGTTGGCTTTTCTCTCAATTCTACATCTGAACCCTGTCTGGCTTGAACGATTCAGCTGAATCAATAGGAGTATAGTTGGGCAAGTAAGGTTACTTGTTTTTTTTCTATATCTCATAACATATATGTTTGAAGATATAGATTATACATGTTTAATAAGTTTATTTGCATGTAATTCTTGTCTCTTTTTCATATATATATATATCCAGATCTCATGAGGTTTTGTGCAGGATTGTGTGTTTCGCTTTCAGGTAGCAAGGATTGGACGAGCTGTGGATCTAGTTTGACTCCACTGTACATCCAAAAAAATTGTGAAGGCATTTCCCCTCGGTATTCCACTAACAAGTTTCCATTACAGATCCATCCAACAACGGGCCTTTCCCCTTCTCTTCCTCCTTTCTATTAAAATCAATCTTCTGGTTACCTGTTTCTTCCTCTTATGATCAGATCTAGTTCTAAGAATTGAATTTATATTGTTAGATCTAGTTCATAAGATTCTTCCTGCTTAGATCTGTAATTTCATAAAGAATATCATTTCATAAAGATAGATCTAGGTGTAGGAATTTCTTTTTTTGCAAGTAGCTAAATCATAGATCTAAAGCTTGCTCATAAGGTAGTTTCTTTTTTCGTTCTTTAAAGATTTAAATTCTGCAAGAAAAGTGTATATCTCATTGGCTGCCCAAACAGCAAGCCAATATCCCAAGGAAAGCTTTCTTTCCTTGGTTCCTTTTTGCAAAACTAGATTACCCCCTTTTTAACAAATTTTTACTTAGTTTTTTTTCGGTAACTAGCATGGTGACCCAAAACACTTTCAAAGTGTGTTTGGGCACATTTGATTTTAATTGCTTGCTATTTTTTAGCAGGTCTAACAAAAAAGAGAAGGAGACTCTTCCCATTTTCCAACTCTTGGACGAACCAGAGCTTCCCGGAAGCTTCCCTCACCGCTGTGTTTTGAGTTTAGCTTGTTACAAGCTTGTTGTAAGCCTTTGGTTCCCAAATAACAAGGACCAAAGTGCATCAATTTCAATTTTCTGATATTGTAAATTGCTTCTAATAAAAAGAAAATATCTTTTCGAATAGGCTCTTTCGAGCCTATTCACCATACCCCCTGGGGGGATTTGCATCTGCGTCATTTTTAACTTTTTGTTCATATTTTTTTATCTAGAGTAGTTCTAATCTGCAGGGTAGTATACTTTGATTTATAATCATTTCCATATTCCATATCTGATATTTCAAAGTAATTTTAATACTTACCCCATGAGCCTCCTTTTCAGCCGACAGGTGAAGAAAGGGTCATGGTAGGACTAATTAGAAAACCAGCATTGTGTATCTTCATTTTCTTTTTCATTAATTGTTTCATCAGCTATAATAAAATTAACCCCTCCTTTATTCCCCAATTGAGATCCACTTGGATCGAAATAGGTTCCTGGAGGGTTTTCTTTTTAACAAGAACACCTATCTTAAAAGTTACTAAAATTGACAAGACTCCGGTGTGTATGCTCTGCACTTGGCTGCGATTCGTCCAATCAGTCAAGCTACATCAAAAGCACTTGAGTGACTAGAATAATTAGGATTCACTCTCCCAAATTGACAAACCATCAGGTGAAAATCCAACACCTCGATCAAACCATTACGGTGGCAAAATACCCAAAGGAAGCGGGAACTCCTGAAAAGTGACCTCGGGGCGTCAATCTCTGTTACACCTGCGGGTGCATTATGAAAAATAGCCTTAGATACTCCATTCAACCCACATATTCCTTGCGGGTAGCCTTGAAGGTTTAGTTTTGGACATACTCCAAGTACTCTCAGGTATATCTGGAGTCCACCCCTTCGCCTAATTTTAATCAACTCATATTTCGCATTAACTTAAAAGGTACCAAGAGGCAATCACAAAACATTCACTCCAAGCACATGCAAGTACATTGATTATCTTTGACTCCATTCTAAGGCACTGGCTATTTTCTTTATATATATATATATATATATATATATATATATATATTGTGTCTCAACATTGTGCTTTCGTGCGCTCATTTTGTATCTTGTCATCTATGGTTGTTTATGGTTAAATTTCAAACTCCTAAGTAACTCATTCAATTTAACATCACTATACTAAATAATTTTGCCTTAGTAAATTAATAGGGTCTACCCCCCTTGGCTTCGTCAGGAGTTGAGCCTAAATGGAGGAGCCAAGAACAAGGTGACAGCCTTGACTCGAGACTTGCCCCCAAGGACACACCGAGTGGCTTGAAGATTTATGCCACATGACCCAGGTGTGTGAAAGGCAGAAACACTTTTTGGCGCCATTGCCGGGGATAAATCTTTTTATTCCTAAGTACGACTTAGCTTAACTTTTTCCTAAACAACTAAAAAGATAAAAACTTTTAATTGATCTAGTCTTTAAGAAACATAAAAACTGAAACTCGATCCATCTGGTGACTCCACTATCTAACGTCCCTTCAAGAATTTCTACCCGAAGAAACCACCGACAATTATTCAATCCTCTCCCTGATCCTGAAAGGTTTATTAGGGAAATATTGAATAGGCAGACTTCTCGTAGAAACCTTGAAAATTTAGGAGACCAATCCCTCTCAAATATCCATCACATGTTTGTAGAGAGTCATGTTCACCAATCTCAAGAAATGACGGAATTATTCAAACCCCTTGACTTTTCTCAGATAGCAGGTGCTCCCCATGCCATCCCAAAAGATGCTATCAAGAAGATCCCCATATTTCAGGGAACTAATGCCATCACTACCAAGTCTCACCTTCGAAAGTTTGAAAAGCACCTGGTCAGTTATTGCAATGATGTTTCCCATGACCATGACGATGTCAAAATGAAGCTCTTTGCTTTATCCTTAGAAGATGATGCTGAAGAATGGTACTTTGACCTAGATGATGATTCATATAAAACTCTTAGTGAATTCCTAGAGGGTTTAAGAAGAAATGGGGAGAAAAGAACGAACCAAGACATATGCTTGTTGCCCTTCATAACATTAAGAAGATGGAGAATGAAACCATGGATGAATCTAACACTAAGTTCAGGCGTGTGGTTGCGGACCTCCCTAACGAAATCAAGCCAAAGGATGCCTCCATCCTCATATCTTACATCGAAGCTTTCACTGGTGATTTGAGGTACCAATTAAGAGACAAAGAGCCGGCCAATCTAAAAACTGCTCAGGAATTGGCCGAGAAAATAGAAAAGAATATGCAGTCTTCAGGAAAGTCCAACATTCCAGGTCACACTAGGGGAAACAAATCCTGCAACAGAGAGACCAAGGGTAAAGCCGTTGAATCAGAAGAAAAAGGAACTTCTAAAGATCCCATGGAAAAGGTGACGGATATGATAAAAAACTTGGTGACTAGTCAAAACCAACTAATGACCAATCATTCTACACGCTTGAATCACATTCATAATAGATTGATCACAATGAAAAAGAATATTGGACCTAGGAACTTTCATCCCAAGTAAAATTAGATGTATCAAAATAAATTTCCTCAGCAGGAGCCTGGGATTCCAAACTAGTTAGACTCAGCTAACATGGTAGAAGAAGTAATTCCATGGTGTAGACCCTGTGAACAATTCCACCAAGAAAGCACTTGTTATGTTGCAAATCAATTCATGGAACTTGGACTTCCTGAGTTCGGTAGTCAGGAAAAAACTTCAAGCGAGCCTGATCATGTATACATGATAGGCCAGGCCTACCCTTTGTCACCAGCTAAACAGTGCAAGCCTAAGGATGAAACCATTGCATAATCTTATAGTGAAACTTATGATGAAAACTGTAACGTGCATGATGGGACTCCTACGCGTTCTCCATATAATGATGACAGTCTGGAAGGTTTACTGCCTTGTGACCTTTTCTCTAAATAAGATGAGTATGAAAATGAGGACAAGTATAACTTGGAGCATGATACAAGTGACGAAGACCCCCTTATCTCTGACAAAGATGTTGATGAGGAGTCCTGGACATTCATGGAAAATCCAGTCTGTGACATGAATAAAGAGGAAAATAATGAACCAAAAAAAATTTATGGTTTTGTTGATTTTTTTATCTATGGAATATCTGAAGGAGAGAGCATGGATCTGGAGACCTGGGAAAATCCTAGAATGGAAGAGGAGCATTCAAAACTCTTATATAGTTATTCAGAGTCATATCATGCAGAGCCGCACAAAGGTATCAATAATGAAGACAAGGAGAAGCAGTGTTGTGAAAAGACAGATGTGATGCAGTTAGTAGATTATTAGTCTCAACTATCATCTTCACATATGGAGTCTCCTCATGATTTGGAGCCACTTGGGGCTTATACAGGGAATTATCATCTGGTAAGCCTCGATGATCAGTATGATGGTGTAGTCAATATGCCTCATCACTCTGATTTGTATATCAACCCTGTCCAGTCATGGATAGAAGCAGCCTACATAAGCAATTACCAGTTTGGGAGGAATTTTGACGACATTATGCATGCCTATGATTTCCTGTCCATCTCGCCCCTTTCGAATCATCACACAGGTTTGCATTTTCTAAATAAAGTATCCTTACTTTGGCTGGTAACCAAAGACAAGGAATTTTTTTTTTATGTTAATAAAATGCTTAGGTAGTTACATTGGATTTCTGATTACACTTAACCCTGTTTATATCATGCTTAGAATAGGAAAATAAGATCCTTGAAAAAGAGCATTTAATTTCCGCATTTTTGTTTTAGCTATAATAAAACATTTTTTTTCATTAGTTAGTTACATTTATTTTGTTTAAATAAATCATCTTAATGGTTCATTTGGTTTTTATGTAAAGCTTGTGCTACTGAGGTTTTCTTGTCAAGTTGAGATGTTTTTACATGGTGTATAAACCAGAGATTCTGGTGTTCTCGTATCCTCTCCTTGCCCTATGACCATATCGAGCACACATCCCGTAGTTGGAGCCAGAATGTTACCACCTAAGTTGTACTTAGTGGTTTTTTTATCAAGTGAGCCTAGTGAACCGGACAAGGATAACTTGTTCGGACTTCAGAAGACCTTCAGTCTTACTTCTGGGAAGCTTTGTTGTACTATATCACATGTTCATACCCCATGGGGGAATTGTAATTAGGATTCACTCTCAATGAAAATAATTAGGATTCACTCTCAATGTCCGATTAGTCAAGCTGCATCAAAAGCACTTGAGTGACTAGAATAATTAGGATTCACTCTCCCAAATTGACAAACCATCAGGTGAAAATCCAACACCTAGATCAAACCATTACGGTGGCAAAATACCCAAAGGAAACGGGAACTCCTAAAAAGTGACCTCGAGGCGCCAATCTCTGTTACACCTGCGGGTGCATTATGAACAATAGCCTTAGAGACTCCATTTAGCCCACATATTCATTGCGGGTAGCCATGAAGGTTTAGTTTTGGACATAATCCAAGTACTCTCGGGTATATCTGGAGTCCACCCCTTCGCCTAATTTTAATCAACTCATATTTCGCATTAACTTATAAGGTACCAAGAGGCAATCGCAAAACATTCACTCCAAGCACATGCAAGTACATTGATTATCTTTGACTCCATTTTAAGGAACTAACTATTTTCTTTCTTTCTATATATATATATATATATATATATATATTGTGTCTCAGCATTGTGCTTTCGTGTGCTCATTTTGTATCTTGTCATCTATGGTTGTTTATGGTTAAATTTCAAACTCCTAAGTAACTCATTCAATTTAACATCACCATACTAAATAATTTTGCCTTAGTAACTTAATAGGGTCTACCCCCCTTGGCTTCGTTAGGTGTTGAGCCTAAACGAAGGAGTCAAGAACAAGGTGACAACCTTGACTCAAGACTTTCCCCCAAGGACACACCGAGTGGCTTGAATATTTATGCCACGTGACCCAGCCAAGAGGATCCTTCAGTGCATGCAGGGTACAAGATCCTACAACATTCACTATGCTGCAGATTTTGAGCTAGAGTTGGTTGGTTATACAGATTCAGATTGGGCAGGGGATTCCATAGATCGGAAGTCCACTTCTAGGTATGTCGTTATGTTTGGTGGTGGCCCTATTTGATGAACTAGAAAAAAGCAGGGTTCCATTGCATTGTCTTCATCAAAGGCCGAGTACAGGGGAGCATTGAATCCTTGCATCCAAGTTGTTTGGTTGCAAGGCATTCTTTCAGAGTTTGAGATTGGTAGAACTTTTTCCACAGTCGTATTTTGTGACAATCGAAGTGCTATTAAGATATCCAGAGATCTAGTTACCAGGAAGAGGACCAAACATGTTGAGATACGCATGCACTACATCAGGGAGTTGGTGCATGACATGACCATTGTTCTGCAATATTGCCCTACAAATGAGCAGATTGCAGATATCTTCACCAAGAGCTTTGCAGAGAAAAAATTCACTTGCTTTCATTCATTGTTGGGGGTGAGCTCATCAGGGTAATCAACTTACTTTTATTTACAAATGTGTCTTTTTAGATTTTTATTTACATCAGCATGAGCACACCCACACCTTCCTTCAATCAAGGAGGCCAACTAAGCCTTCCCCTTCAATCAAGGAGGCTAACTGGGCTTCCTCCTTCAATCAGGGAGGCTAACTAGGATTCCTCCTTCAATCAGGGAGCAATTATGGGGTGAAATGAATGTCATAAGTGCACCTAATAGATAATTGATTGTTGTTTCACCTAACAATCAGTTAATCTGAGTTGTAAAGGTGCCTCCATTATGCAATTGTCTATTTTGGGATGATTGGGATGAACTGGAGTGAATGAATGCCCCCCAACCACTTCTAATGACTAGTATCACTTCAGTTAACTTCATCGGAGCTAATTAGAGTTAGTGATGCGCTACTACCTATTGATTGGCATGCAGTGACATGTGTCTGAGTTACATTCAGTTAGAATCAGTCATCTATTGCACTCCAATTCAGTTAGGACTCGGTGTGAGAGTCATTTATGGCCAGATTAGTGGTTAACTAAGTGTGTCTATTGTTGCTTACATTCATTTAAGCTACACCCATCCATGCAATTCGAATGACCTCCTAGAGAATTCGAATTGGCTTGGTATTCATGACATTGTATTGCATTATTCATTATTTCATTGATTATATAGAGCTGCAACCTCCTATTGCAGTACCGTTAGATCATTTCATGTGTAATTTGTCATTGAATCACTTATGAGCTTATACTTTGTCCCAAGATTGTTGTGACAGAATTAATAATGCGTCTGTAGGAAACATGAAGGTATTTATACAAAGAGGGATGAGTGAGAGAAATTGTCTCTGGAGTCCAGATCATAGAAGAAGAAGTAGAAACCAATGAGTGTGATAGATATTGAAGGGTAAATGAATCGGGAAGATTACTAAAAACATATTAGGGTGCTAGGGTGGTGCTAGGGCAGGCAATAAACATGTAGGGGGTTGTAACCTCCTTCCAACAAAAGATGGTAAATACAGTGTAGTAGCATCCTTTCAGTTGTAGCTAACAAAATGGGGGGTTGTAGCCTTCTTCCATTAGTTGCTGGTAAATAGGGTGTAATACCATCCTTGTCTGTAGCAACAGGAAAAAACTATTTGTATATAACAATTTTGCAGTAATAGGAAGTATTGGTGGTTTACCCAATTGGGCTTCCACGATAAATTTGTGTTCTGTGTGTTCTTGTTGGTTATGTCTTTTAATGAGTAAATCAAAAGTGGTTTTAAATTGATAAAAGTTACAATATCGATTCACCCCCCGCCCCCCCTCTTAGTATTGACCAATATTTCAACAACTTGTACTCCACATTTTATTAATAATGCTATATCATCAATGGAACTAATGTAAATGGTTGAAGAATGTAAAAAAAAATACCCCACATCCCAAAACGATAAAGAAGAGATTGGGTTAGTTACATTCTTGATATTCTTGGTTAATTTCATGTTGTTAGTTTGAAATGTGTTTATTTTATCACATTTTTTTCTAAAAGTTCTCCAAAAAAATGGCTTATTTAAAAGAAAATTTTATATAAAAAACTTTCAAAATGTATATATTTTTCATTCTAACTAGCTTTTAAATGTTAAAAATAAAATAAAATGTATATTTTTTCATTATTACTAGCTACTAAATGTATATCTTTCTATAAAATATGAAAAGACGCATTTGTAAATAAAAATAGAGTTTTTATGACCAAGAAGCTTCAAAATCACAAAAAAATGGCTCGAAATGAAAAATGGTATTACCAGTATACACACTTTTTGAAACAGAGGTAAAAACTACTACCTCTGTTTTATTTTGAAAGCTAACATTATAAGTTTATTTTTTATTTTTTATTAATATTACTTTTTTATTCAACCGACATGTGCCACATCAGCGTTACAAGCGGGACACATCTCGCCCATTTGAGATGTAGAAAGCGCCTTTCGACGCAATAACAAAAATTAAAACCAGCCTAGATCCAAATCCTAGGCTCTATCAAGCGCCGAGAGGGATCAAAACTCTCGAGGTGCAAACCTCTCCTAGAGGGTAGAACTAATCTTTGAAGGGTTGGTATGAAAAGCAACAACATTATGTTGCAAAATAAATTGTTATTTATGTTTCTTTGATTTGAAAAAACGTGTTTATACATATGTTTTGTACTAAGCATTGGAATACCTTATAGTATATGTGTAAAAAATAGGCTATGAGAAACAAGAAGAATTACATACTTTCCGAAGAATTACCAAAGTAAGCAAAGATAGAAGAAGTTGCATTATTATAAGGGAGAATGTATGTTGAAGATAAAATATTTCAACTAAAACTGACACCGAGGATGGTGTACCTTTAAGGGGGGGAGGATGGTGTACCTATGTCGTCATTACTCATAAAAATAAAATATTATACCCATAAATTAGTAGTCATAAGTAAACTACTTGTGTTTAATTGAAAGAATTGATATTTAGTTACAAAAAATTTGGTTAGGTGTACATCCTCTCCACACTTTTTGCTTCTAAGTCGAGGAAAAGAGAGGCTGTTTTATAGGGCTGAGCGGAGGGGGGTTGCTGCTAAAAAAAAGACTATTTTTCAGGTAGAAATGGAAAAAAAATAATATCTATCAGGCGGAAACGAAATCATTGACTGGAGCCACTTATTGGGAGCCATATCTTGCCATTATGCATTGATAAGATAAGTTCATATTAAAGTAGATTGTTAATGGCTGCAAATTATATATATATATATATATATATATATATATATTGTTATGTGTTATTGCAAATATTAGTGTGATAATTTATGCATTCACATTGCTCTAATATATGTTTGCAATATGTATTACTCATTGCTCTAATAAATGTTTGTAGTTAATTAATGTTATTTTTCATATGCCGTCTGTGATACTTTGTTAGTAAATGTGAGTGGTATATATATAGCGGGGCTCACACAAACAAAATATCCTTGAGTTAAAACCAATTCATCTCCCAACAAGCAAATCAATAGGAAAGAGACTTCCATGCACTTGCCATCTTAAAAGTCAACTCCATATTCTCTAGAAAAACACTTTTTTATTTCTAAATAGGAGCTACAAATATAGATGGATACCTAAGTGGAAATTAATAATTACAATTTAAAGGGAAAACATTGTACTAATGAGAAGTATGACACTACCATAAAAATTAAAACATGCAAACATTTAATAGTTAAAGGATTATGAGCACAAAAAATTCTAACTCCTAGACCAAAGTGCTTTCCACTTGCAGAAGTTGGAGATCTGTAATGGAGTGTAACTCCTGCATAGTGGGTCAACAAAGAGGGCTTACGGATGGAAAAGGCCACAACAGAGGTGAAATCCAACAAACATGTTGTTAACAAATGGTAGACACTTGCAAAAATTAATGGAAGATAGACTGCCACAAATACTATTGGCATACAATAAACTAACACAAATGCTATCGGCTGACAACAAACAAACATAAATGTTGATTATGGCATAATTAAGTCAATTAAAGCTATATGTGTATTGAACCAAAAATTCAATGGTGTACTATTTTAATTTTAAACAAATAAGTGGTCATCATGTTTTATCCCTTCAAGCAACTTTGTTCTAGATTTGGCACAGCCAAGAGAATCATGGTATCCCAAAGTTTTCAAAATGAAAGCATAAATGGGAATAATGTAAAATGACTATTGTGGCACCAACATAACTAAAAATGGATAGTAGAATTAAGGAACCCACCATTTCAATAGTTTGGTGCTAGGCCCAGAAATAATTATATGGATTTTAAAGTGTATAGCATAAGGACCTAAACTCTCATGAGAATGCTAAAGCATGCAAACTATATAACTCATACCAATCTCATGTTTTGCTCTTCCCTGTCAAGAAAGGAAATCATGTAAGGTAGTAGGGAGAAAAAAAATTGAAAGGAGATCACCAGGCTATAGTAGTAAACCTTAAGCAAGATATGCAACATAATGTGAGGATTCGTTGCTAACGAGACCTGGGACATTTTGGAAAGTAAGTGATGTCCAAGTCACAATCAATTGACCGCCAAAAGTGATGAAAAAGGAAACCAACATTTTGATTGGAGAGTAATAAGGTTGAGAGCAGCCATAGTGACAGACACCTCCATAGAGTTTAACGACAGGTTATTCAGGTAGAAGGACCTTGAAGGCATGAGAAAGGATAGAGGAAAGTTAATGAGGTTACAAATTATATATTTGTAGGAGGGTTAGTGGAGGTTTTCTATGGTGTAGGGATATGAATCCAAGGTATCCTTCCACAATATATTAGAGAAAACATCATATTTGGTAGTCACTGTGCTAAGAGATGAGAAATGAGAGATGTGCAGAAGAAGTTTTGAAAGAGAAAATGTGTAATCCTTGGCATATTTGGCATCAAAATGGAAATATTTCATTAATACCGAGGAAGAGCCAAACATGAAATAATTTCATGATCACATCCTATTTGAATGACAGAATGTGAAGTTCTACACCCATAAGAGAAGTCTATTCCTAAACGTTGCCACCATTTGGCCCACTTCTCCATCATTACAATAGCTTGCTCGTAACTGTTTTTCAATTTATAATAATAATGGAATATTTTTATAGGAATTAAATAGATTTTAGGCCCTAGGGTCAGGTTAGTTTAGGAAAAACAATAAAACTAGTAAATGTTTTCATGTTTGTAGTCTCCACGTGTCGGCAAGGAAAATATCGACTAATCCGACTGGTCGATCAAATCAATTTAATGACCTATTTGGATCAGTTAGGGGTCTGATCAATGAATTGACCGATTCCAATTCATATTTTTATGATTTTTAAAACTATGTTCTGGAATACTTAAGTTGCTCCAGTTTGGGGTAGTGAGAAGTGTGGTCTATTTCCTTTTGCTCGCCTTCTTGTGCTTCCATGTTTGATGTTGGTTGAGACCTTGTTTTTACAATGTGTATGTGATTATCCCTCCATTGTTTGTAGTTTTTTGTCTCGTTTGTTGTTGGATTTAGGCATGTTGATCACCAGATGCATCTTATTTCCTGCTCCCATTAACAGTCCCAACGCTTCAAATCCCATTAAAATTCAAATGCAGGTTTCTTCTAAGGTGTTCAATGGAAGAAATTCTTCCCATTTGTTGTTTCCTCCATACTCCCTTGTTTTACTTGATAATGCATCTATCCCCCCATTTAGTTGGTAATTTCATGATTACCTCCCAACCAATTTCTACATTTATGTCATTTCCTATGTCGTTGTTTGTTGTCAGAACTAAAGGCTTTTATATTCTTCCTATTTCTCCATTTCTTGTTTTAAATTTATTATTGGTATCCATCTCAATCATCATTACCCTTTCATCTCATATGTGTTGATGGATCATGATGTTATTGCTATCTATCTTAGTCATCTTATGTGTGGTGAGTCGGTGACTGATCATCATTGACTTGTCAGTTTCATCTTCTGCATTCAACCTCTCTTCAGTCCCATTGTTCTGTAATCAACTTCTTTGTGATATCACATGTCTTTCCTGAGTTGATAGACCATAGAATGGAAGATGGATCTTAAGCGAAGAAATTTGTATATGGTTTTCATTTGGAAAACTCCCAAACTGCCTTAAAAGGCATTTGCATTTTGAGTGGTTTCTAAATACCCACAAACCCATAACAGGACCTACAAATAATTGTTCTCATTGTGATATTTATTTTTATTAAATAATGTCATGACCAAATACAATATTCACTGGAAAAAATTAAGTAATTTATGGTTGTCTTCTTTCAATGTAGTGGAAGGAGGATAACATAATGTTTTTTATATTTTTTGTCTTTTGTGTTTTCTTTCTTATACTACCCACAAACAGTGTTTTTAGGGTTTTCTTATCTGTTTCTGTATTTTTTTTTGTTTAAGAAAGTAATGGAAAATTTAAGAAATCTATCTCTTTATTAAGTATTTTGAAAATGTTTCACTCTTGTTTTATGGGTAACTCTTTGGGGGTTGAGATTTTTGTTTTAACTTTTCAGCAGCATTATTGAAAGGATATATGACCTGACAATAGTGGAATATTTTTATAGACGCTTGTAACCTTGCACTCTGAAGTCGTAGAAAAGAAAAATCACTTGTAAATTCTGAAACATCCATGTCCCCTGAAATAATAGCATAGACCGTGAAAATCCCACAGAAAAATTACACCCAGCTATGTACTTTGCAATTGGACAAAATGTCATCAAATGCAAAGCTTCCTTTAAGCACTTGGAAAATTTATGTGCAATATTGTAATCACAAAACATGGCTATTTCACGTAGATTTACAGCATAGCTAGGGTACCTTCAATCGTTCAGTCCAAGCACTACATTCTAATCCCATACTCCTACAAATATCAAGATATCATTAAGAGAAGAACCCTGTATTGTTAAAATTAGGGATTCTACTAAACCCAGATAATCAGAAGCCTCAAGTTGACATAAATTAAAATGTGGACTTGACTCAGGAATTCAATCGAAGAATGAAAAACAAGAAAAGAAAAGAATAAAACTTTTTCAACTACATCGTTCGAAAAGAAGTGTTGTTTGAACTTTGGACTCACTTATAATGACTATGAAACGAAGAATAAATATAATACTATTATATATATAGAGAGAGAGGGGGGTGCAAGGAATGATATTGATATGTTAATATACTTGGTCATTTCACACTTTAGCATAACGAAATGTACATGGAGATGAACATAAGTCAAGAAGGGGATTTACATAAGTCAAGAAGGGGATTTACATATTGCAGTTCCATTAACATCTATTCAACTTGTTCTTTGTTTCCCAAAGGAATCTTCATTAGGTAGGCCCTTCCATTTGAACTTGTATTCTATGATTTTCTTATTTTGCAATTGTTTGTTTGAGTATCCAAAATTCCATTCAATTTGAATATGGTACACTCATATTCATTAGTAAAAGAGAGTTTTTTGGGGTATGACTCATGAGACATGGAAAACATAATGCAATTTTCCGCTATTAGAAAGATCTAGGGCATACCTATTTTTTATGCAATTAGTTATTGTCTAGATCTTATTCTTGAGGATCTTGAGTATTTATAAGGTATCCCTCATCTTTTGTATAGCGTCCACTTTTGATTACATGCACACAACAGTCTAAAAAGATAAAGTCTTTTGAGGAGCAAGGCCCATAGGCATATAGTACCTAAAAGGGTGGCATTTCTACTAAAAATGATAGTTTGTATTGTACCAATGATCAACGAGTTGTATCCACTTTAACCACTTTGATTGATTATCCCCATCATATGTGCATTAATACAATTTAAGGAATCGATTGACCACCTCAGTTTTTCCATGTATCTACAAGTGGAAAGTTGTACTCATCTTGAAGGTTGTTCCTTGCAAATTCCAGCTTGAAAACAACTCTTGCCAAAAATGAGCTGTAAATTTCAGATCTTTAATGCAAATGATTAACTGACATATGCCCTACAACTAGACAAATTTAAAGAAGATTTCAACAATTTGTGTAGCAGTAACCTTGCGAGTGATTGGAATGAAGTGGGCGTACTTAGAGAAGTGGTCAAATACAACAAATTTAGCTTATTTCCTTTCTGAAGGAGGTATACCTACAATAAATTCCATAAAAGTATTAGTGTAGATTGTAATAGTCTTGGAAGCAGTGGGTGGAGAAATTCCAGGTGTTAACCAGTTAAATAAATTGAAGTACAACAAGGGACACAACAAATCAATGGCATACAGCTGCTAAATGATGTTACCTTTATTTCCAAAGTTGTAAGGACAAAGTTTGGGGGAATATTAGCTTTAACTACAAAAACTCAAGGGGGTGTCCAACCACTTCCAAAGTTTTTATTTTTCCTAAGCATCGTCAAGAGTCATTCTCTTGGAGAATGGAGGCACCTAGTTAGTTACCAAGAACTTGACCCAGTATGCAACAAGGGGACTCAACCTAGGATTGAGATCCATTCTTTGAATGGAGGCACCTGGTCAGTTACCAATAATTTGAACCAGTCTGGGACTGGGGGACTCATCCTGGGGATGAGGGCCATTCTCTAGGAGAATGGAGGCACCTGGTCAGTTACCAGTAAATTGACCCAGCCTGGTACTGGGGTTCTCAACCTAGAGCTGAGGGTCATTCAGTGAATGGAGGCACCTAGTAAGTTACCAGGAATTTAAACTAGTATGGGACTGGGGAACTCATCCTAGGGCTAAGGGCCATTCTCTGGGAGAATGTATGTGCTTTGTTTTTTACCAAGTATTTGACCTTGATTCATGTAATGCAGCATGGTGTTGAGGCGCTTGGTCAGTTACCAAGACATCACCATAAGACCTAGACCAGTTATGGGCACGTGATGCACTCCTCTCCTTGATCTATGGGCTATGATACCTTCTCCAAGGACTAGCTACCCCTGGTTAAGAGACCTAGCACCTAATCTTGGTGGCAAGGAGATCAAGATAAAGCATTTAGTAATTCTCCTTATTTATGATGATGTATTTTGAGGGAATGATTGAACCACAAGGATCCTTGAGACAACTTCTTATGACCACTTTTCTTGACCACAAAATACTTGAAGGGCCATCTAACCCTATTCTTGGTCCTTGAGACCAACAAAAGAAAGACCAAGTGACACAAGTCAAAATATAAAGAAGAATTGTGTCCCACAAAAGATTAAAATTCAAAGGGTCAAAAATGAAAAATATTTATACCCTAATTTCAAATCCTATTTATGTGGGACCAACTCAAATGCTTGATGGACTATAAATAAAGATCAAGTACAAATCATTTAAACATACTTAATCACTTGATTTCTCCACTTTGGACTGAGGAAAATTTGTGAGTGAGATTTTCTCATCTATAATGTTATTGAAGGAGAAATTGTGGCTGATTTTTTTATTTGTATCTTTCTCTTGTCCTAGTGTGACGTACTATCCAACTAGGGATTCTCCATACATAGTCATGGTGGTGAAGAAGGGTGCAACAACAAGCTTACATCCCTCCATTCTAATTACACTTGGCAGCAATGGACTTGATATCCCACGGTGGTGAGCTAGGGTTACAGCAGGCTCTTGGTGGTGATGAGAAATGGCAGCAAGAAGCTTCAATACTACCCTCGTTGGTGGCTAGGGCTGTTACTGAAACACACGATGGTGGTCTAGGGTAGTAGTAGACTCTGCTAGGAACCCATTGTGGTGTTATAGGATTTGGTGGAGGCCACGGGTAGTAGCAGAAGGTTACCCCTACCCTCGCTGCTAGTCTCCATTGACAGCAACAACTCAAACAGGTCACAAGAAGCACTCTACAGTCACGGGAAATAGTCAAACATAATTCAAGCAACAATAGTAGGGCTGCTACAGGTGATTAGGGTTTGCAGTAGAAGGATGCTACAAGACTCGAAAACAAACAGTGGCAACAGTAATCCTTCTAGGGATTCCTATGGTTTTGGAAAACACTTGTACATTCATCTCATAATTCTGATATCAATTTTGTTCTTCCTTTGTCTACAAACTCATTCAACTCATTTAACTCATTTAAGGGATGAATTACTAATGCTTTGGGGTTTTTTTCCTTTAAAGGTTTCCCTATGAAAAACATCATGTGTTCAATTGTGTGATGCTTGGTTGACTACTGCACTTGTCTTATTGTTGTTTACTTTTCAAGCTCTATCTATATTACAATCTAGAAATTTATAAATAATTACATGCACGTGTTAAAATTCAACACAAAGCACCTTCTGACACTTTTTGTACAGGGATGAATTCACATGAACAGTGTCATACATTCACACATCTGTTTATGGAATCTGAGACTTAAATACATGTTTTGACACAATGGACTACCAAGTCAGTTTTCTTGCAGTGTTTGGTTCAGAGCAACATCTTGTTTCATTTAAAACCTGATCTGTTTCCTGTGCAATAATGCCACCAATTTCACTTAGTTGGAGGCCATCAAGGGTATCCACACATACATGCACTGGCTACCCCAACATCCACACATGTCATCAATTTGATGTCTCGCCAATCCATGACTTGAAGCAAATGTATATGAACCACTTCAATTTTTTAGTGCACAAAGGAATACTTGTCTCATAAACAAGGGGTATCATACATCAAATTATTGTCTCACTAGGTCATGAAATTAAAAATTACATTCTTAATATTATTACTAAGCATCCCACAAACAGGGGGGGTGGCTCATAATCAATTTGGTGAGACCCCCTTATTTGTGAGACATGCAGAGCTAAGTGTGTCCCACAAAAAAGGGAAAGGTATCTAACATCAATTTGGTGCCATTCAAATCCTAGTGAGACACAAAATTGATATATGAGAACCCCCCCATCCCTCTTTTTTATTTTTTCACATTAAAGGTTTAGCCTCTACATTTGCATTGGTCTCAGTCCCTTAGGAAATAATCAATGACCCATTAGCTTCTAGTTGAGAGATTGTACCTTTTTAGTGGATATAGTGCCCTCCTGTTGTGTTGGGGCCTAACCATCTTGTTGAAAGAAACCCTGGATAGTGGATATATACCCATTTTCCAGCACTTGGACTTGAAATTGAGACCTCACAGAGCCCCAAAGGATTGGATGACAAGGAATTTTACTAATCAGCATTGGGTCCTACTCCTATGAGTACATACATGAAATGGTTTAGAATCTATACCAATTGATAGTTATGATTCACGAATTGGACAGAGTTCTTGCATGGTATATTCACTTCATGATTGATATCACACTTATATCAGTATGGTTTGACATGCATTATGGTATATGGACACATTCCATTTTTATCAAGGAATCCTAGTGTATGTATGCATAATGTATTCAAAGATGCCAAGGGCTAGAACAAGGTGATTTTTCGATTTCAAGCAAGCCTCTATGTATAGAACTTATATTTTTAGAAATCACTAACCACTACTACCAGAAAGGCCTTCAGTGACACACAAAGTCACCATAACCTCATTGGTGGTGGCCAACTTTAGTTGAAGTCATTAAGGGCTCGATGCTTTAATTTTATTCCCTTTTGAAGCAATACAATGATACTATTTGGGTCATTTCACTTCTACAAATTTGAAGGTGTGGTTTTGTTTTTTTATATTACATTTATCCTTGATCATTAAAGGAATTTGATATAAAGTTAACAACCTAAAAGCAATCTCCCACTTCATTGCATATCCAATTCTCACCAATTTCAATACTATTTGGTGATATAAGCAGTGGACCAAATATTGCTTCTTTGGAGGAGAGTAATTATGCACCGAACCATTAGTCCTTGAATATCCTATTTGTAAGGTGTATCTGATTATTCTAATCTCCTTTTTAAAAGGATTGTAAATCAAGCATAAGTTTTGGTGTTAATGTCTTTTACTGGGAATAAAACTTGACCTAAGCATTGCATTAAAATATCAATCTTTGACAAGCTTATACTGTATTTAAGACTTTAAAAGTGATATTCCTCAAAAACAGAAATCAACAGGTTCCTAATTTCTGCTTGATATTCTCTAATTTCTGTAGAAGTACTCTCTCATCACTATTGTCCACTCTCGTATTTGCAGGCCTAAAAAGTTATTATCAGTATCATTGTTGATCATCTCAAGTGGAACTAAAATGGTATCCAAGATGACACTGAAGATAATGTGTAATTATTATATGGTTATTATAAGATAGAAATCAAAATGATTACAACAAGATTTGTCAATTTTCAATACCTAAATTTCTCATCTATAAAAAAATGCAGTAAAATGCATGTTTGCCAGTTAAAGCAAATATGGAATCTCCAAGGAATATATATGCCAAGCAATACTCCAATCCCTTCATGCAATAGTTATTGGTATTTACTGAACATTTTCAAAAAAAACCTTTGATAATGAAATTATGAAGGAAGAACCTGACAAATGACAAAGATAACACATTTGAGGAACTACCACATCGGTTATCAACAACATGATAACAAAACTTAAAAGGTATCTTAGACTTAAAGTGGTATGTGCTTAAAACAGAGGTCTAATATTTAAACTGGAAAAAGACAAATGCACATGCAAGTAAAATAATATCCTTTTTTGCAGGGACTAACACTACATATTTTCCTCATTTATGGGATACACTGGACTTGCCACTTTAAAGGAAATACTAATCTACATACCTAAAGAGTAGAAAAAGTGATAGCGTGTTTTTTCCCTGCTCATCAAATTCACTTTGGCTCCACAACACCCCTGCTAGCAATAAAATATGCTCTAAGGTCTATATCTAGTTGTTGTAATTGTTCCCTTTTCCTTGCAATATCATGCAAATGTTATTGTATGGAATCCTAATAATTGCTCATCTCAGCATCAACGGATAGAGAAGTTAAATCAGTCTTATGTTGTCTATTAGGTTGTTGCACGTGCTTTATATGTGTAATTCAAACTAGTGATCAAGCACAACATTAGGGAAAACACAAATTCTATCACTACTAAAATTAAATTGTCGAAAGTAGAGAAATTTTTCCACAAATTCAAGAATGCAGTGAAAATATTGAACAAAAAATAATAATCTATGCAAATTTGAGAATAACAAATAATAGATGAATGCAAGTTTGCAATACAAACAGAAGAAAAATAATAGTTATCATCCTTATAGTAGTAAGGAGATGTTTAACATCCTTAAGTGAATTTCAGGTAGCGAGGCCTAAGATGATAAACATTACATAAATTTTTCGGTTGAATGTTCTCTAGCATAACATAAAAAACAACACTAAATAAAACCCCAAAAATTAAGCTTCCAACTTGTTTGAAGATTGTGTCAATGTACCTAATGCATATGACAGAGGAACACCAACCTTGTGAATGTATATTGGTAAGTGGCAAGAGGAAACCCCCATGTAGGGAGAGGGAATCCAAAGAAACCAAAACAGAAATAAGATAAGAAAATTTTATTAATGTCCAACAAAAGACCACAAATATCAGGCCAATAGGACTAAAAATGTGTATCCAAAATGTATACAATTGGGGGTGCAGAGGAAACTCTTATCCTAGTTTATCTGTACATATTCATGAGATCCAGGTTTTCCAACTAAAATTCAACTATTATGAGAGGAAATTTGTGAAAAAACACTCATGAGTGAAGCCTAAGTTGCATGAACAACATTTGACTGCCTGCAAATTTGGGGGGTTTTCTTCATATTTCATCAAAGAAACTAAAATAGTGAAACCAAAAGTCACCATAGTGGAACTGGAAACAGAGTAAACTAAATCTCCTCAATGAATATCGAGTAAAAAATAACAACGATGGGTCGTGTTACGTGGAACCACCCATTTTGTATGGGTTTCCTATGCATGTGGATGTTAATGGGTGTTCTCATCGTGATGGTGATAATCCAACATCAAATAAGCAGTGTTGGGTGCGCATAATCAAGCTACGGAAGTTATGAACACTCTCATACTCATGGAGTAGTAAGAGGGGGAAATAATCATTTATGGGTTTGTTGTAGTGTTTTTTCCCATCAAAAAGTGATTCTAGGCATTTCAAGCATTCATTAAGAAGTATGTTGGGTAGTATCTCTTTGAAGAAACAACACTAAGAACTAATTCCTGGCAAGGAACATACACATGGAAATCATTGGAAACAATATTAAAATTCAATATGAGCACATACAACTGTCCTAGGTTGTTCAGGGCACTATTTTAGATCATTGCAGCTGTAAGCATGCCTTTGAGAATCGTAAGCAAGCCAAAGAAAATTCTGAGATCGTCATCTACAGGTATAATAAAGGTTGTTGCAAGGGTGAAGAAACCCTATTATATGGAATCTTTTTGCAACAAACAATAGTACACATGTGCGTTGAATGTATCAAATATCTTGGATGGGGTATTTTATAGTGCTTCCTTGGAGTATCTCAAATCACATTAGATGCCTGAAAATAGAGATTTGGGGCAATTTGAATAGCAATAAGAGTATTTTTGGGTGTGTTCTAAACAATCTTATCATCAAAACAATACTTCAAACCAATGAATAATGGATCGTAAGGGAATTTGATAAAAAGCATGTTCACATTGTCAGCAACTATTTATACATTTGTATCAATTGGCTTTCCTTTCAACAGATTTCATATCAAATTACTATGTCCATGGAATTAACAAATGGAATGGAGGGTTTAAAACCTATAGCAGACCATCTTGGAGGTCCTCACTTTAGGAACAGGTTTATTCATCAAGCAATAGGTTGGTATCTTTGTAGAAGTAGGTCGTCACTGAAAGGACCTAAAGAATAAATTATGGGCATCCCATTTGAACTAACACCAAAAAAAAGATAATATAGATATTTTTGATGAAAAATTGCTAGGTAGGACTACCTTCCAGGAAAGGCTTGACCTGTAGTGGTTGGGCATAGTTCCTCGTCATAAATACAATGATAAAAGGTAAGAAGATCGGGATAAAAACGTGTGTTAATATTTTGAAGGGGGCGATCTATCATAGCACAAGACTGGGGCTGACCTGTAAATAATTATAAACACTAGGTCTGAACTATGAATAAACTCAACCTAAATTAACTATTATGGTGGATGGGTATAAATATTAGCTTCAGAGTGTCTATTGAAGGTCATTTTCTAGTGCACCTATTCTATTTTTTCACCCTTTTCTAGGGTTAATCCAAGGAGAATCTATATATTCCTATTGCAACATGTTCAAATCAGCAAATTAGTCTTCCTGTACATCTGATCATGAAATATTCACAAACCTATTGTGGCAGCATTTCATTTCTATATCTTAATTCGTTATGATTTAATCTTAGAACTAAGCAGGAAATGTTCCTAATGTGACCCCACTCCCACACCACCTTATCCAACTATTTCCATGTTGTTCTTATCCATATGTGCTTATCCACCCAAGTAAATTTCTGAACGTCTTTGGAATATGGGTATTAATGTGGATCCTTTTCTATGTAATCCACTCCATTGTCCTTGTGTCTTTATTCTTAATATGAATAAAGAAAACCAAAACTTTGGAGCCCACATTGACAACCAATGCACTCATTTCCTCTTCCCATGGGGTGATATTGCAGAGCATAGGTGTGAGTTTGATATAGCAATCTACTTTAGCATAACCAGCTGTGGAAATCCATCCTCCAGGGAAATCACACACTACCATCTTCGGATAACAATCTGGAAGGTGAAACGTTACACACTCCACAAACGAAACACAAATTTGCAAGAAAATATTTATAGTAGTTGACCAATATACTCCTAGCTATGATACATATATTATGTAACAATGATCATAAAAGCATAAAACAATCAAATAAATTGGTCTATATCAAGTAAAAGAATGCAGGAAAAATTATAATGGAAACCAAATAGTAAAAATAATACACATTCAAATCAATAACAATAACACAATCAAAAATTTGTTGATAATACCATTAATGCCAAATAAGACTAACGGAGAAAAAGATAAGGTGCAAATATACAGACTCTCTCCTATGAATGGAAGCACGGATGAATAATTCCATTCATTTCCAAATAAAGGTTGTCAAACTCGATTCCATTGGGTTTGGGTTCGATGGCATCCACAGTATCCTCCTCTTCTATGACGTCCACCACAACCAGGGGATACCTGTCAGATAACCATCTATAAAATGCTCAGACAGCCATGCTCTTTTAGATCCAATTCCAATGACAGTGTCCATGCCCCCTCCCCTCTTTGATATTCTCTTTGTATGTTCACTTATAAACAAACCCCTTCCCTCAAATCATGTCCATGCTTCTTCTCATGGTTCCTGTGAATTTTGAGTCTCGAAGGGGAATTTTATAGTGAAGGAAACGGGGAACAAAAGGGTCAAGATGGAACCCTATGGATGGTGAAAAAGTTATTACATATGGGAATATCCAAACCTATGTCCACCCCTCCCCATCTCCACTACTTTAATCGCCTTTAAAAAGGACGACTCTATTTTCCTTCAAAAGGGAGAGTACACAATATAAAGATTGATGTGAGCGGGCCTACAAAGGCATAATGTGATAATTAGAGTGTCGTCTCTTGTAAATGGAAAGTAAACATATTTAATTAACCTTGATTATCCTATGTACACATTTAAAGGGATCCTTAATCACTTGTTATCTACCTTAGTTATGCCTTTATTTGAAAATAATATGCAATACTCTTATTCAAAGTGGCTCTCGCTAATTTGAAAAATTATTGACATAAAGGAATCATAATATTGGGATATCTATCACTAATAAAGTGATGGGGGATTCCATGGAGCTTATACACATGCTTGCAAAATAAATCACCAACTTTGGAAGTTGTTAACTTGGTAGTAAAGGAAATGAAAAGAGCATACTTGGGTAAATAGTTAATCGCCACAAGGGGAGAATCTTTACCTTCTAAGAGTGAAAAACTAGTGATGAATTCCATATATACCTCTTCTCACTTATGGTTAGTAGTTCCAAATAATAATTTTCATAGCTATAAATATCTGGTTAAATAGGATATAGTTGAGAGTCCATAAGGATGAAAATATAATGATGATAATGAATGTGATGGTTGATAAAAATATTTGTGACATTTTAAATACCATTGAATGGTAACAAGGTATGATAGGAAACAACCCTTTGAGACTTAGCCTATTTATTATAGACCAACACACACTTAATATGTATGATTTACGTTCAATAAATTTGCAGTGACATTGTGTTGGAGAATACTAATATGAGGAACATTTTATGCCTTATTGTTTTGGAAAATATCACATTCTTCTGTAAATTACTCAGTAGCAAATTCCATTATCAACCAACAAAATTTGAGGAGACATTCCTATGAGTTTTGTGCAAACCCACATGACTCACCAATGGACATGTATATAATGAGATGAGATTCAAACAAAAAATGATGGTATGTTAAAGGTTATGGAACCATTATTGGTATTCCATGGCTAGTGTCAATGCTAGTAGGTTCCTTGTTCGAATCATCCTGGGTGGGGTGAACTAATCTACGCCAATGGGTTTATTAGGAATTCCATCAAGGAATGTTGGGAAGCATCCCTTCGATTTTCCCTGCAAAGTTATCCATGGAAAAAAACAATGCTACATTACAGATAATACCTAGGAAATGACAATTTTATTTATACCAAACTAAATTAACCACGAGAAACATGGATGTAGATGTTGAATATCTAAAGTTCTACTTAAAAAATTTAACTTTCAACCAAGGAAACAAAAAATAAAAATACTAAGCATATGTATTGCTACCATCTCAATAAAAAAGATATTTTAAACCTAGTTGTTGGGACCAAGGGACTCAGAAAGAGAATTAAAAAAAATACATTTATGTCCCAAAGTTGATCAGAAAGAAACCAAATGGTACTGCTAAATACATGTTATGTAATATCCCGGAAGTGGTTTAGACATCTTCAAGCTAAATACCAAAAAAATGAACAAAATGCATCTAACGAAGAGTTTCAGTTGCAAAAGTATAGTAAATATGTGTGGTATTGGATGCTTCTTGCATCAAAGTCATCAACAAATAAGGGTTGTTCTAGAAATGACAATATTTATATAAGCATCGACTGGATATGGTTTATACAGGTTAGTTTAAACTTCATACTAAACAACAATCATAACAACATGCATAAGAAGCATTATCAAAAACTTTCAACAGGAATGTTGCTTGCAACAATTTTACTTCACACCCCTTAGAAATAGTTATGCACCAGTCACTAACCTGAATGAACATATTTTTAATGATAAGTTTTGAAGTGACATGAATCCATTTGCAAGGTGAACAAGTGTTGTTTCGTTCAAGAGAGAAAGGTTTTCCAGGATGAGAGCATTCAATGCACAACACACAAGACCTATTGCTTCTAGGGAACAATCAGCCATCTTTCTGCATTGCAATTATCTAGTGATCAAAAAACACCCTCAATAACATAGGTATAAAACTAATGTAAGCACGAGATGTGCTCTGAAAAATATTCTAGTATCCAAGTTATCTGAACTTAACTAATTTAAAACACTAAATAAATTTTACCACTTACCCACAGTCAGCTAGAGAAAGCTCTTTCAAGCCACAACCTAGATAAAAGAGCAGTTTGCTAACAAACTCATCGGTGACACCTATTATCCCTTCCACTGGTAGCACTTCCAATTTTTTAATATTTTTTAATGCAGGAAGAATCTTGAAGGCTTCTAGCTTCTAGAATGACTCCAAATGCAATTCCTTTATTACTTGTGCCAAACTGTCTACTTCTTCAATCAGAATCTTGAAGGTTCCTTTGTTACTTATTCAACCAGTCAGAATACAAACATAAAAAGGGAGGAACTTGATACCAATGATATTGAAATAACACTTGGGGTTTTATCAGTATTGAACCTCTAGATTAATATTTGAACATTATGCAATCAGCTTGGTAAGATATTCCGCCGGTATAAGAGAGAAATCTGGAACACATATTTGTGTTGGAGACCCTATAATGAATAATCCTAAAGTCTAAGGAGTCATTTTATGTGATGCACATAAAGCACTACATATTCTGTCCTTGGTTAAATCAGGAATTCCTTCTAGTGTCTCATTATGTTGAGCATTCTTGCACAAAAGGCTTAAACATAAATCCTATAGCGAAGGAGGTATAACTTGTGTCACAAAGTCTTTGTCACGGGAAGGATTCCATTCAATTAGAGAAGCAGGGTTGTCATTGCCAAAAGGATTTTCTTGACGAGCTTCCAATGATGTTGATATTTCCTCTACCAAGCGCCTGGTAATAGAAAATGGGCCAGGCCAATCTCTTCTCTCTTTATCATTACAAACTGTAGCATTACGCTAGTACCTCTGCTGAGAATATGATGGTTGATCATTTTCCAGTATTAAAATATGCAAAATGTGAAGCCAGCCTTCAGGATATTGCAAGAAACCTATCTCCAGATGTAATCTTATTTTGATAATGAGGAGCAACATTCTCTTCCATTGCATTTAGTTCAACAAGATCAACACCTGGATTTACATATTGTTGAACATTGTCTCCAACCAAAAGAGATGCGCAGTAGATGGAACTGTATTATTCCCTGTTAAGTCCATTTGGTGAGAAGTTTCTTCCACATCTACAGGCATGGTAATTGGAGAAATTTTTTCTTCTGCTTGATTTTGTTCTAAATGTACTTTAACTTCATCATCCTTGTCAGACTCATCCTCAGAGGACCATGAATCCTCCTTCTCATATTCGACCTCAGAAAACTTTGTTTCTTGGGATATTCGATCATTTAATTTCCGCTTCTCTTTCCCTCTACTTCCTATTCTTCCTCGAACTCTAGCTCCAGCTCCAGGATTCCCATCGTCACTTATATCATCTTAATCATTATCAAGAGTATCAGTTTCTTCACAATGTGAAAAATAAGAGCTTAAATTCAATATCCAACATTACCTAACATCCTTAATTACATTCATTATCTTATGTTGACTCTAAGAGAAGGGGTCCTATCAAAAAATTAAGTTTAACTAAGAGAAGAAATCGTATAGACCCATTAGGCCTCAAAGCGATAAAATCAAGCACAGGTATAAACATCAGAAGCGTCCTTGATTAAAAATATGACCGAACTCAATTTTTTATTGTGATTCTACAAGAACAAGCCCTACAGACTAGGTAGGCCTCAAATGATGTTACAAACCAGCGTAAACATAACATCAACAACATTATCGATAAAATATGTGATTAGATTCTTACTAAATTCACCTTTGACTAAATTCTTATTAAATTTGATTTTCAATATTAATTCTAAGAGAAGAGATCACACATACCAGGTAAGCTCAAAGGGCGTCAAAAGCAAGAAAAGGTATAAAAATCGGCAGAACCTTTGATTGAATATCTTGATTAAATTCAATTTTTAATTATGATTCTGAGAGAAGAATCCTGTAGATTACGTGACCATGTATGTTTATAACGAGCTTAAATACAAAAATAAACATAAACATCATAATAATATTCTTCTCTAAGTGTCAGAGAAATTGTGCTTACCCTTTCTTTTTCCTTGACCTCTGTTGCTTTCATTTCCTTTTCCTGTACCTCTCCTCAAACTTCCCTCATTATTCTTCTTGACAAAATAATCTGGTCCATCTACCATGGTTCCGTCACTACCATCGTTTACTATTGCAGTTGAAGGACACTCTTGCTCAAGGTTACTACCTGGAGCGAACGGTACAGTATTTACCCTAGAATTGAGACTCGTGCTTCTCCTAACACTTCTTGTAACGAAAGCGCAGTCGGGATCCCCAATATATCCACTGCCCTTTCGATGACCGCTGACTTTTCTTCAATTCTGTAATGGATTGTTATCCTCAGAATGCGTATATGTTGGGGTTTCCTCTACAACGGAAGGCACTCCTACATCTCGTGACCTGATATTTTCCATAGTGCACAAAATATCAATGTGCCTATCTCACCTATCAATGTACCACTCAAAGTGAAATATCTTAAATCAATCATGACGGGATACAGGGTCCCCTGTTGCTTAAAATTAATGGTATATATCAGGAAATCCATTATAACCAAAACTTCCATATTTGGCGTTGTGATTTCCTCCCATGTAATAAGCTTTAAACCGTGGAATTCAATCAAATTCAACTCTTTTAACCGCTTCCAATTTTCCAGAGTACATGAAGAGATTTATGTCCCCCTCAAAAAGTGTGTGCTAGTAATAATCTGAATTTGGTAATAACTTTCAAATTCTGAGTGTCTCTCGATTCCCAGTCGTTATAATTTATCTGGTATAACTTCCAAATTTAGGGGTAGTTCTAAAGCGGTGCCTCTTAAATATAGGCATATTAAATACCTTTGATTCGTGATTCCAGTAGGCAAGTACTTCAACGTATAGAAACCTTTGAAATCAACATATTTGAGTGACGGTGTGTTACCCAAAATATCTTGTGGGATGGAGATATTGACGTAGTCCCGCAATGATAGATATTGGAGATGCATTAATTCAGAGAAGGAATTGGGAAATTGGGTTGGATTTGAGACACTTGCTTGCTCATTACTTTCTTAAAGGGGGTTAATGATAAAAGATTATTAGTTCATGTTTGAATATTGTAGACAAAAAGTACGCCTTAGGGGTGAATGATTAAATCTTATTAGTTCATCTTTGAATATTGTAGACAAAAAGTACGCCCTACACATTAAAAATAGTAGACCTAAATAGAATATGGAGGGGACCCTAGGTTTGTAATATAGTTATACAAGTCATTGTGTCTTGGTGTTATAAGTCCAACTCATATCTCTAAATGCCTTTGTGATTAACTTGAAGTTCCAAGTAAAAGTCACTCTCAAATAGTACATAGAGACAAGCTTATATATGCAATGTGTGTGTGTGATGTGTGTGTCAATGTGAATTCCCATCTTCTAGTATTATAAGTTGGCAATTTACCTCTATGTTTTCAATCACTATTTTACTATGTAAAATAAATCCCATGGGAATCAAACATTGGTCAATAGTGTAGTGTAATGTTGGAATATTTGATAGGGGCCATAAAACTTGAGCAACTAATTGTTTTTTTCCTTAAAATATGTTCGCTTATAATGCCAAAGATGTAAAAACATTTGATCCACTTCTTAAAAGTAACACTATTAGCATTATTGAAATGCTTGTTGCTTCATTCCATTTTAAACCAAGACCAAAATTTCCTTAAGAGTACAAATAAATTTAGATTTTGTGTTAAGATTGATATCCACTTCTTGTGCCTTGGATGTTCTTAGTAAAAATGAAGGTATGGATAGGGGGGTTGTCCAAAACAACCTTGTAGGGTGACATTTTGTTAGCACCATGATAGTTGGTATTGTACTACCTTTATGCAAATGGGCGGGGGGGGTGGGGGAACTACTAAACCCAATGGCCATATCAGTCAATGTAAAACCCAATGACTAACAATATTTTTATGGTTAACACCTCACAACCTATATTACTTTTTATTAACTCCATTATCTCAAGTCCTGCAGTATCCAGAAGTATTATGACATGCATCATCATCGTGGACAGTGATGTTGTCATCATTGTCATCATTAATTCCATATGGTACACCAACATCATCTTGATCATCATCCTCATTATCATCATCATCGTTAGCATTAAGTACATCATAAACAAAATAAGCATCACCATCGTTAGCATTAAGTACATCATCAATATAATCATCATCATCATTGTCATTATGGTCACTCATATGCCATTAGTGTTCTTAATCACTCATCACCATTAGGATTCATGCCATGTAATTTTTAAGGTCATTTATATGTCGTTAAAATCATTTCGACTGTAATAGGGTCGTTTAGATGTCGTTACAATCAACTAGGATCCAAAAGTGCTACCACATGCAAGATTAGGTGCCATTAGAATCAATTAGGATCCAAAAGTGCTACCATATGCATAGTCATCGTTGGCATCCACATTGTCATCATCATCATACAATATATCAACATCGTGTCGTCGTCGTAGTCGTCATCAATGTCATCATCAATATAATTGTGATAATAATGAGAAAGGAACCCTACTACCTCACAATAATGGATGATATAGTCTTATACTTATCAAATCATATCCATACGCTCCATCATAATTATCGTAATGCATCATCGTCATGTTGTTAGGGCCAATAATATGTCATTAGGGTCTATCAAATGTTGTTGGGGACACTCAAATTCCATTAGAGAAATTTAGGTGACATTAACGTAATTTACCCCTCATTAAAAGTAATCAATTTTCAAAAGTGCCATGATTACGATCATTTAGGTGCCACTATGATAAATCAAGATCCAAATGTATTATCACATGAATCATGATCATCGACATTGACATTGATATATTTGATGCTATGTTGGACGTTTTCCAAACACAATTCCTATCTCTAAACCTAGTGCAATTCCTAGCGCAGTTCCTTTCAAAATTTATGGCATTATTCTAGGCGTTATACCTGGCTCTATACCTAGCGCTATGTTGGATGTTTTCTAGGTGCAATTCATGGCTCTATACTTGGCGCTATGTTTGATATTTTTCCTGTTGAAATTCATGGCGCAATTCCTATCGCTAACCCTATATTAATATATGGTGTTATGTTATTCAGCACATTTTTTTGTAGGTTATTCTAGGAATTATATGGGATAGTTTTTTGGACGCTAATTGGGACGTTAATTGGGATGGTAATTAGGATGATAATTCTGATGATAATTGGGACGATAATTGCGACGTTAATTGGGATGCTATTAGTGTCCAAAATAGTGGTAACTTTTAAAAATGGACACTCATTGGGATGTTAATTGGGACGATAATTAGGATGCTAATTGGAACACTAATTGGCATGTTAATATGGCACGTTAATTGAGACGTTAATAGGGATGTTAATTAGCATCCAAAATAGCGCCAACTTTTAGAAAGGGACGAAAAATAATGCCATTAAAAGCGCCATCCCATGGAAAAGCATCCACTTTGTCCAAAAAAAGATGAAAAATATACTAAAAGTGATATTGGACGCTAAAAAGGAATCTAAAGAGATGCTAATCATAGGGTATTGTTGTAGTGATGCCACATTTCGGCCAAAGCACAGAGGTGAATGCATTTGTTAAATAGTTTTTGGCATCATTCTACGGCGGCTGCCTATGGTTCCACCAAAAAAATTATGTAGATGTCGAGTTGATAATAGTTATTATAGAACTTCCATTTGGAGGCGTATACCCAACGCCATTTTTTTAAAAACACCAAGACACTCTGATGACGAGCAAGTTAAAAGATAAGTATGGTTTGTCTAGGGATACCAGAGGCTTTTTAATATTCTCCATCAATGACCACATTGTTCAGTTCGTAGCTAAGGTTTTAGCTACCAAGTTGGTATAGAAAATGTGATCGAACCAATGTATTGCAGGAATGCTTACAGTGGTTGAACTCTGTCCAACGGGGGTTCAAATGAACTGGTCACACTATCTACTAAATGAATTGCTAGAAAATGCAAAGGAGTCACATGAAAAAGGTATTGTATTCCATTATTCATGGTTTCTTATTCTAATTCCATTTGTCGCATGAGCATAACTAGCGAACTACAAAGAAATATATATACCAGTTCGATGTCGAGGAGACCGATACCAAAATATCTAGTTCGAGAAAGATATAAAGGAGATACAAAGAGACAAATGTACAATTAATTTTTCATGGAGAGGCCCTGCGATATCATGTGATAAAACAGGAAAGAATTAAAGAGGAGACCATTCAGCGATTTAAAAACATTATTAAGTTTATAATTGGACCCCAGAATATCTTGTTGTAGTTGCGACAAGACACACAATTACAATGGTTAGCAACCCAATACCTTCTAGCTAAAGAATAAGTCGAGGTCATTACCTAAGATTGGTCGAAAGAATGGTGAGTCCCAGTCGATGATGACCTATTATCTACAGAAGAATACCTGCAACAGGATGATCCAACGACGCAAAATAATGGAGTATGGGGACAGGAACTACCACCAGCAACATAAGATCCACAAAATTCCCTCAACTCTCCCCAAAATGATTCTAGTGCAACCCAAACAGATCCAGTAATGGGAGATAAGAGGAAGCAGACAAATAATCCTGAGACAAGGCATACGAAAAGGAAGGCTGACAAAATAGCAAGAACTGTAGACCTAACTAGTGACGATTTTATCCTTCTAACAAAAGCAATGATAGAATTCACTACACAAAGCCTGAAGAAAATGGACAATCACCAAACAGAGCTAACATGTAGTATTACAGACTTACTACAGACGCTCTACAAAGTAGTAAAATAAGTATGGGTAGTAGTCGACTATAGACAAAAATTGATAGCAGCGCAAGATTTACCTAGCTCGTCAAAAGAAAGACCAAATGATGTGTCGATACCTATTCCACCAATAAAGAATCAAGTGGTGGGAGAAGCACTTGACTTGGGGACAATAGAGTTAAATATCATGGCCAAGAACTTGGGCCATGTCACCATATATTTTTCTCAAATGTCATTGTATGAAGTTTATGTAATCCATAATGTCATAGTAGTGGAAATGAAGGTCGGAGAAGGCATGTTGATCAACCAATTTAGAGCATCAAATAAGGTTGTTAGTAAGATGAAGAAAATAGTCAAAGAAACTGAGCAAAAATCCAAAACCTGGGAAGAGGACAGTATCTGACTCGACTGTTGAAATATTGTAACTTCGAAGAATATTCTATATGTATTTCTTTGTGGTCCCCGATGGTCCTACCGGGAGAATCACTTGTATTACTTTGTACCCCGATGCTCCTAATCGGAAGAACTAATAAGAGTCATGAGGCAGTCCCCTCTAATTGTAAAGGTGGGTCATTAGCACCCAGTGTGGTTACTTGAGCCTACATGTGTAACTCGAGCCTACATGATTAACTCGAGCCTACATGACAGATGAGTTAACTTAAGTGAACGGATGAATATAAATAGAGGTGTAGTGCTCCTCATTTGGAACACACACTCTCACTTGTGTAGCGCATTAGTGGAGAAGAGAAGTAGCTGGAGAAGGAGGAGGATCAGGCTTTGATCTCCTTGCTGGTTTTATCTTTTATCTTTTATCTTCTTGGGGCATCTATATTGAGGAAGATTTTGCTGGGTTTTTCCCTTTAGGGTTTTCCCAGGATAAATATTTGTGTTCCTTTTGTTGTGCTTGTCTATCTTTCAGTGATCCTGTTTATATGCTTTTGTTATGAAAATGAAATGAAGTACTAATGTCTTAGCCAAGCATATGAAAATTTAACATGGTATCAGAGCCACCCTGAAAGAAGATATTGTGCAGCTAAAGAATCTATGGATTCTTTTTTTTTGGGTCTCTATCCATGATTGATCAGCAAAAGAAGGCTAGACTGACTCTCCATTGAAGGGCGCATCTTTCTGTCGAAGCGGAATTCGATTCCGAGCATTTTCAGTTTTGGTGCGGAAAATTAGGGCTTTCTACAGAAGAAGAATTTTCGAGTGAGCCCAACATAGGATTGTTCTCCTCATAAAAATCTAATTTTAGAGACCTGTATCAAGAAATTTGGTTGAGTGAAACTTTGGGAAAGTCAAACCCTAGTTTGACCCCTATCTGGAAAAACCCTAAATACTAAAGCTGCTAAGTTTTGGTACATTCTCTATATCCTAATATTGGAGAAGGATCAGAAGTTCAAAATTATAGAGACCAAAGATACCATCCTGATTTACACCGTGTCCAAAATTCAGCCTCAGATTCGCTATATTATGGGAGATATGATCCCTCCAACTTAGGGTTCCAGCCTCTTCGAGAATTCATCCCTAAACAGGACACCTGGGGATAATTGTTGTAGCATGGGCTACAGAGGTCCAAAGAGAATTCCTGAAGATGTTCCAGAAATAGCACGGCCTTTAATTTCATTGATCCAAATTTCAGAACCTGAAGATGAACCAGTGATACATGGCATGCCGTACAACTGCACTGTTATGAACAGTCCTGTAACAGGTCACCTTGGGAAAATGATCATAAATTCAAATTGTGGAACCCAATTCTGATGAAACTTGGGCTGTTGGATCAGAAACATGCGAGGTTACCTCAATGAGAAATTTCAGACACAGAGGGTTAGTAATTTTGGATATATCATAGAAACAGTAACAAACATTTCTGCAGAAGAAATTGGAAAACTAGGGCTTCCTGTTCTGGGAGCTTCCCTCCACTGTTTTCAGAAAAGGAGTAAATTGGACAGCTCCATTTGGAGAGATCTATATTTCTATCCAATCAGATCTTAAATATTCCAAGTTTTTAAAATTAGGGTTTCTCTGACAAACCCTAGATCAGCCAGTTCCAGAAGCAGGACAAACACCTCAAATCAATAAGATCTAATATTTTGTTATTTGCATTTGAGGTTCTCATTTCAAAATGATCTATCACATCAGCTTGATGATAAGCTTGGTGAAGTTGAAAACTTCCAAG
>LPNX011028487.1:76052-107214 GCA_001517045.1 Pseudotsuga menziesii
ACTTTCATCTCGACTAATAAGAAGAGAAGAAGAAGATGGGAGCAATTCAAGATCAAGCTCTCACCATTCAAAGAAGATCCCTCAAGCGATGAGGAATATGAAAAACTCAATTCTTGAAGAACCTCTTATTCATCTTATCATTTGGATAAGAAATGATGATTTCATGAATGAAGAAGATGATAAAGCAGAATGATCAAGATGGAGTCTACCCACGAAACAAATAAAAGATAAGTATTCAATTGCCATTTCATGATATTGTTTTGTTATGCATTTGATTGTATTCAGTTGATGTGTTATGCATGATAGATTGATTACATTAATACTACTAATATGCATGCGATGGGTAAGTAGCTCATGGCGCTATACAACTCTCTAGTGCTACTTATCAAACCTCTTTGCTGACATATTGGATTATTGCACAATCTCAATGATGTCACGGTAGAGATAGAAGGCATCTAGAAAGTTTCTGTGAAATATGGATGAATGTTGTATTGGCTAAATAGTTGCATGATGCATAAGAATTTTTCATTATGCATATGTTTTATGAAGTAGTTCTAACCATGCAACTGGTGCATTTGAATTGTAGGAAAGGTCCTATACAACCTCCTACAAGAAAAGAAGGACAAGACTTGTTCCAAAGAACAAGTGATGACAATTCAATAAACATGAATTTGAAGCTCCCAGGGTCAGAAACACCATGATGGAAGAAAGAGCTTTAGAGAGCGGTAGATCCACCTCAGAGGATGAAGACCACCATGGGTATGAGAGATAACTCAAGATGAAGAAAATATCCTATAAAAGAAACTATGATCAAAGAATAACAGTTGATCATGGGGAATGATGTATACGATATGATTTCGAGACATAAAGGGAAGTACATAGTATCCTCCATATGCATCTACAAGAACAAGTGTACAAAGAAAGGTTCGTGATTTGCCTCAGAAAGAATAGACTATGACATGACATACTCTATTGACCAGTATATATCAAGCATAGAACCACCTGTATAGAATGAAGAAGGAAGATAATACTCCACTTCAGGGGGAGTGACTACAGAATATATCTGAGTTCAACACAGTACGACATGATGGACAGCTTCTTGATGGATCGAGACTTTACCAAGAGTAAAGTGGGTTCCAACCTTCAAAGTTGAATGCAGAAGACTAGGATATGTTGATGATCTGACAAGATGAACTCATGAAAGATGTTATGATGAAAGAATACTAGAATGATGTATGGGATATAGTTCCCAAACCATAAGGAAAGAGTATTATATCCTCTAAATGGATATACAAAATAGAGCATGCAGCTGACGGAAGTATCGAGAAGTATAAAGAAAGATTTGTGGCCAGAGGTTTCTTTCAAAAAAAGGGAATTAATTCTAAAGAGACACTTACTCCAGAAAGTAAGGTACACTTCCTTCAGAACTATCATGGTAGTTTCTTCCATGGTGAAGTAAAGACAAGCCTTCCTTAATGGTATGATTGAGAAAGAGTTTTACATCGAATAGTCACGAGGATTTGAAGTTGAAGCCAAATGGAATCACGTATGAAAGTTGAAGAAGGCCCTCTATGGCCTGAAGCAAGCTCCCAGAGCTTGGTATGGAAGAATAGATAGTTTCTTGTCGAGCATGGGATTTACCAAGAATAAAGCTAATCCTAACCTTTATCTCAAGGTTGTAGAAGATGAACTTGTCATCCTATTATTATATGTGGATGACTTATCCTTGACAGGAAATGAGAAACAGATCATGGAAAGCAAGAAGAAACTAGCAGAAGAATTTGAGATGAAAGACCTTGGGTTAATGCATTATTTCCTAGGTTTGGAAGTATGGCAAAGTTCAGAAGAAATCTTTCTCAACCAGGGAAAGTATGCGGTAGAGCTATTGAAGAGATTCAATATGTTGGAATGCAAAGTCATGGCCACACCCATGGACTCCAACATGAAGCTGTTAGCTGATGACTCATCAAAGTTAGTGGCTATGACTCATTACAGACAGATGATTGGGTCATTGATGTACTTAACAAATACTAGACCAGACATTTGTTTTGCCGTGAACACCTTAATTCAATATCTTGTTCAACCAAGACGGGTTCACCTAGTAACTGCAAAGCATGTGATGAGATATATAAAAGGGACTATAGACTTTGGTTTATATTATGATGGTAGCCATGAGTATATATTGTATGGCTACATAGATGCAGATTGGGCTGGAAGTATCTCAAACAGGAAAAGCACATTAGGTAGATGCTTTTGTTTGGGGTCTGCTATGAGTTCATGGTTTAGCAGGAAACAGTCTAGTATTTCTCGTAGCATGGCTGAAGCAAAATACATAGCAGATTGCTCTACTAAGTTGTGAAGCCATATGGCTTCAGAAGATAATATCAGGTCTCTTTGAACTGAAGATGGATACTACATTGATTCTATGTGATAACAAGAGTTGTGATAACATAGAACCCTGTGTTCTGTCGTAACACATAGAAATCTGGTATTTCTACATTCAAGATAAAGATGCAAATGATGATGTTTCAGTATTTACATACTGTAGATACAGATGATGGTGATTAGTATTTCTATAGATAGAGATGAAGATACTGTAGATAGAGATGATGATGATTTCAGTATTCCCATACTGAAGATATAGATGATGTTTCAGTATTTGCATACTGTAGATGCAGATGATGGTGACCTGATGATGCTTTCAGTACTCACATACAGGAGATACAGATGGTGATAGTTCAGTATTCACATACTGAAGATGTAGATGAAGATGGTTTAGATGATGATATGCTGACAAAGCCTCTGTCTCAGGTAAAGTTCAAACACTTTCGAGACAAGCTTGATGTGGTTCAGAAAGACCTTCCTCGAAAGGGGGAGTAGTGATGTTGCGGTGGGATTGTATCATCCCTGGACACTTGCCATAAAGTGACCCGGATACCTCGGTCTTCGAGAATGAAGAGGGATTGTATCATCCCGGGACATATGTCCAGAAGTGATTCGGTGACCTCAGTCCCCGTGAATGTGGTGAGATTGCATCATCCTTGAACTTCGGTTCAAAATGTATACGGAGGTCTCGGCCGCCATGGATGTGGTAGGATTGCATCATCCCTGAACTTCGGTTCAAAATGTATCCAGAGGTCTCGGCCCCTGTGAAAGTGGTGGATTGCACCATCCCTGAACCTCAGTTTAAAATGTATCCAGAGGTCTTGGCCCCCGTGAAAGTGGTAGGAATGCATCATCCCTGAACCTCGGTTCAAAATGTATCCAAAGATCTCAGTCCCCGTGAATGTGGTAGGATTGTATCATCCTTAAACTTCGGTTCAGAACGGATCCAGTGACTTCGGTACTCGAGAACGTGTTTTGATACCGTAATTCCTAGAGGAAGGATTGTCTGAGTTCCACATCTATGTTGATCCTGTAATTCCAAAAGGAAGGATCGTTAGTAACTCCGTAAAGACCTAAATCCTGTAATTCCGAAAGGAAGGATCATTGAATTGATCCCATAATTCGAATAGGAAGGATTGTTTGAGTTCCACAGATGTGTTGATCCTGTAATTCCAATAGGAAGGATTTTCTGAGTTCCACATCTATGTTGATCCCATAATTCCGAAAGGAAGGATCGTTAGTAACTCTGTAAAGACTTAAATCTCGTAATTCCGAAAGGAAGGATCATTGAATTGATCCCGTAATTCCAATAGGAAGGATTGTCTGAGTTCCACAGATGTGTTGATCCCGTAATTCCAATAGGAAGGATTGTCTGAGTTCCACAGATGTGTTGATCCCGTAATTCCAATAGGAAGGATTGTCTGAGTTCCACAAATGTGTTGATCCCTTAATTCCAAAAGGAAGGATCGTTAGTAACTCCGTAAAGAACTAAATCCCATAATTCCGAAAGGAAGGATCGTTAGTAACTCCGTAAAGACCTAAATCCCGTAATTTTGAAAGGAAGGATCATTGGTAACTCCGTAAAGACCTAAATCCCGTAATTTCGAAAGGAAGGATCATGTTGATATTTTGATGATGTTGATGTTTTTATGATGATGATGATGTTTCTGATCGAAAGATCAGATGTTGTTGTTGATGATGATGTTCTCTGATCGAAAGATCATAAGTTTCTGATGATGATGATGTTCTCTGATCAAAATATCGGAATATGATGATGATGATGTTTCTCTGATCAAAAGATCAGAAGTTGCTAATGATGATGTTCTCTGATCGAAATATCAGAATATGATGATGATGATGTTTTCTAATCGGAAGATCAGAAGTTGCTTATGATTATGATGTTGCTGATGATGATGATGTTTTCTGATTGAAAGATCAGAATGCGATGATGATGATGATGTTTCTGATCGAAAGATCAGAATGTGATGATGATGAGATCCTGATGATGATGATGTAATATTATCAAAGTATGATGATGATGACGTACTGATCGAAATATCAGAATATGATGATGAGTTGATGTTAGAGTATGATGATGTTCGGTTGATGATGGTTCTGATCGAAAGATCAGAGGCTGATGATAATGATGAGTCTGATTGAAAGATCAGAGTATGATGATGATGATATTGCTGATCGAAAGGTCAAAGTGCTTAAGATGTTGCTGATCGAAAGGTCAAAGTGCTGAAGATGTTGCTGTTGATTAAAGAGTCAAGATGATGTTGATCGAAGTGGTCAAAGTACTGATGATGCTGAAGACTAAAGATTGAAGATGAAGGCTACATGATGTTGAAAAGCTTCCAATGATTTATAGATGTATCACCCTGATGATGTTGATGATGTCCTCTATCTCTCTCCTATTATTGTTGTTGTTGATGTTGTTATAGAATACCCTTCTCGTTAAGGGGGAGTGTTGAAATATTGTAACTTCGAAGAATATTCTATATGTATTTATTTGTGGTCCCCGATGGTCCTACCGGGAGAATCACTTGTATTACTTTGTACCCCGATGCTCCTAATCGGAAGAACTAATAAGATTCATGAGGCAGTCCCCTCTAATTGTAAAGGTGGGTCATTAGCACCCCAGTGTGGTTACTCGAGCCTACATGATTAACTCGAGCCTGTAACTCGAGCCTACATGATTAACTCGAGCCTACATGACAGATGAGTTAACTTAAGTGAATGGATGAATATAAATAGAGGTGTAGTGCTCCTCATTTGGAACACACACTCTCACTTGTGTAGTGCATTAGTGGAGAAGAGAAGTAGTTAGAGAAGGAGGAGGATCAGGCTTTGATCTCCTTGCTGGTTTTATCTTTTATCTTTTATCTTCTTGGGGCATCTATATTGAGGAAGCTTTTGTTGGGTTTTTCCCTTTAGGGTTTTCCCAGGATAAATCTTTGTGTTCCTTTTGTTGTGCTTGTCTATCTTTCAGTGATCCTGTTTATATGCTTTTGTTATGAAAATGAAATGAAGTACTGATGTCTTAGCCAAGCATATGAAAATTTAACATCGACAAAGCTATAACACTTGCTTGCAGTAATTTTGCAGATGAAGGCATAACAAATGAAATGTTTGTAGAATCGAAGGTCATTCGAATTGGAGAAATCACAAAGGACCTCCAAAAAAGGGTCGCTGAGTTGGAAGCATAGGTAACACCCAGTACACCACAATAGGTGCTTGAAGAAAGAAGGAAAACAACAACAGAGGTCGTGAAGAAGATAGAAGAGGTAGAGGCACTTTGTTCCAAGGTATTTGAACAAGTTTCTCAGATGTGGAAAGCGTTGATCAACGATGCAAAGTTGGAGAATGTCACAGAGAATTTGTGCACTGTTGAGAGAAAGGTGAATCAGATGAAGAATGAGATGAAGAAATTTCCCATAGAAGATAAAATGGCTAAGGTTGTTGAGATGAAGAAACTCCAAAATCAAGTTGCAGTGCTGCGAACTCAACAGCATCAGAGGACTGACAAAGTCGTAGAATTACAAGAAGAGGAAAAAACAATTACAGGAATTATTCATCCTGTACACCAGAAAGTGTGATAGTGCATAGCTCTATCAATGTGCCGCTCTCACCTTTCAATGTAACGCTCAAAGTGAAATCTCTTAAAGCAATCACGACAGAATTCAAGGTCCTCTGCTGCTTAAAATTATAGGTAGATATTGGGCAATCCCTTATAACCAGAACTTCTATATTTGGTGTTGCAATTTCCTCCCATGTAATAAGATTTAGACCTCAATCAAATTCAACTCTTTTAACCGCTTCAAAATTCCCAGAGCACATGAAGAGAGGTATTTCCCCCTCAATAATTTTGTACTAGTAATAATCCCACGTTGGTCATAACTTTTAAATTATGAGTGTCTCCTGATTCCCAGTCGTTGTAATTTATCTGGTATAATTTACAAATTTAGGGGCAATTCTAAAGCAGTGCCTCTTAAATCTAGGAATATTAAATACCTTTTATTTGTAATTTCAGTAGGCAATTACTTCAACTTATAGCAACCTTTGAAATTAACATGTTTGAGTGACAATATGTTACCCAAAATATCTTGTGGGATGGAGAGATTGATGCAGTCCCGCAATGCTAGATATTGGAGATGCATTAGTTCAGAGAAGCGATTGGGAAGTTGGGTTAGATTTGAGACACTTGCTTGCTCATTACTTTCTTAAAGGTAGTGAATGATAAAATATTCATAGTTCATATTTGAATATTGTAGACAAAAAGTAGGCCTTAGGGGTGAATGATAAAATATTATTAGTTCATCTTTGAATATTGTAGACAAAACGTAGGCCCTACACATTAAAAATGGGAGACCTAAATGGAATATGGAGGTGACCCTAGGTTTGTAATATAGTTATACAAGTCATTGTGTCTTGGTGTTATAAGTCCAACTAAAATCTCTAAATTCCTTTGTGATTAATTTAAATTGCCAAGTAAAAGTCACTCTCGAAGAGTACATAGAGACAAGATTAGATATGCAATGTGTGTCTATGTGTGATGTGTGTTTCCATGTGAATGCCCATATTCTAGTATTATAAGTGGGAATTTACCTCTATGTTTTCAATCGCTCTTTTACTATGTAAAATAAATCCCATGGGAATCAAATATTGGTCAACAGTGTAGCATAATGTTAGAATATTTGATAGGGGCTGTTAGCACTCAGAATGTACCCAGGTTGTAAAAGGTGCACCCCGAGGTAATAGAAAAACCACTTTAGGAAGAAATTGGTATTTTCTTCCAGAGAGGGATCTCTCAATACAAATCTTACAATACCAGGTGGTAAACAATATTTAAGGATTTATTTGTTCGGTTGAAACAATCACATATCCATTGGGCATGGAGTCATATACATATAAAAGATCACAAAGATGTATACACAAGACTTATCAAAGGCAAGATAATCACATAATTGCAGTCATTCCATTTATCAAGGTGAAATAGAAAGGACGAGGGAACACCCCATCAATACAGAGCGTCTAAGACGAATTCCATATCAACTTTAGTAGAAAAAATCATATAATACCTGAAACGATGAATAGAGCATAAGCATATGAATTCTAATCATCAAACACTATGTTCCAGATATGAAGAAAAAACAGAATGGAGTGTTACACAGGGGAAAATACAATCACACAAAGAAAGAAAGCACGGACTGCAACATCAATGACACATGAATCTCTGAAAAAGCTCTCATGCATTCATTTTTGGTATTAAAATAAAACAGATATGTTCTCCACAAATCACTTCATTCGATGGGTTCCAACCCCCATCTCATAAAAAGATACAAATTTATAGATAAAACAATAAGTCTGCCCCCAGCAGATCAATAACAGAATGATCGGCGTAAATTAGAGTTTGTAACTGAATTCCTACACCACTAGGAGGTTGTTACAACTCCATTCCTAACAGATCACTAAGTACAAATCAACTGGATAACAAACTTTCATCCAACCGTTCCACGTCTTTGTCCCAACAGCTCCATGTCTTTGCCCCCATCAGCTCCACATCTTTGCTCCAACAGCTACACGTCTTTGCCCCATCAGCTCTTCAGCACCTGACACCTGTTCCTAGGGGGAAAGAATATACTTTTTTTTCCCAAACCTCTCTACAGCTTTCCACTACTCTGAACTTGGGGTGTCACACTCCATCATCTCCTGAATAGCTACCTCGAGCTCCATATATGCTTCATAAGATTTCTTGGGCAATCTGGCTCTGATAACGGCGAACTTCTGCAGGACTTCGAAATCTTCTGTTAACATGTCTACAATGGTTTGCCCTGTCAGGTTCTTCTCCAAGCTATTAAATTTCAAGTGGTCCATGCGAGCCCGGACAAGCAGGTGATGATAATGTTCGGGTGGGAGCATCCTACCTTCTTCGTTCCAGAAGGACGGCAGTCCATCTTTGAACAACTCTTTAAACTCTTGTTTGAACTTAGTGACCTGCACAAGCAGTTCTTCTGACTTCTCTTGGACAATATTCATTAAATGGTGTGTGTGGATGATCTTCTTCGCCGACAGCACTATTGATATTCTGTCCTTTATGCCCATGTCGTGCAACTTTTGGTATGTCAGTGAATTCAAAAAATTTAATGTATTCTGAGCTGTAGTGAGGGGTCTTTTTGCCATGTGTTCATTCACCAGTTTTAGTCTTTGTTGGGCCGACTCTGTTAGTATAAACAATTCATCAATAAAATTCAAGTAATGCCAGAACTTGGTGATCTCTATAGTCAGGGTATCCCAAATAATATGTTTTGCCCCCTGAAGAGGGCCTTTCCCAATGCATTTTTCTTTTAGCTCTTCGAGCTTTTTCTGTAATTGACTCTTGTCCTGCAAGATCTGTTTTCTGCTTTCACTCATATTGGTTAATTCGGCCTTTACTTTTTCATTCTCGGCTTTCAACTCCTTAATAGCTTCCTCCTTCAAACTCACTTGGGACATAGACACCAACAGGTCATCTGCAGAAAAATCAGTTAATGGCTTCTGGATGTTTACAATAGATAAGTCATCACCGGTAGGGGTTTGGCTCATTAGCTCTTCCATAATCTCCTTTTCCTCAGTCTGATCTTTCTTCATCACGGAGATTTGGGATAGCATCTCCTCCCTCTCGGTCTCCCACCTATCCTTTTCCTCTTGCAGCTCTCCAGCCTTTCCTTTGTATTCCATCATCTCCTGATGGATTTTATCTTTCTCCTCCTGGAGAGCTAGCAATTCAGCTGATTGGACATGTTCTGAGCCTGGTATCTTCAACTTCTTCTTCAAAACCTGGAGCGCATTATCTTTCTCTTCCAGCAAGTTCTTGACAGCCTGGGTATTGTCTGGGCTAGCAATGTCCGCATGCAGTTTTCTGATCTGAATAACATTTGCCTTATTTTCCACTTTATCATGCTTTAACTGGACTTCCAATTTGTCTACCAACACCTGTAATTTGTTTATCCTCACCATGGCCTGCAGTAAATCTGAGTAGAGGATGTCACTGGTTTGTTTATGCAGTTGAATCTTGTCTGGGGTGCTGATTTTGTCCAGCCTGACTTCTATCTCAAACATCCTCTTGTCATTCACTATGGCCAGCTTAAAAGTATTTTTCTCAGCATCTCTAGCCGAAACTAGCGATGTTTTTGAACTGTACAAGTTTCTTACCCTCGGGAGCAGACTTCTCGTTTCCTCTAGGGACTGCTTCCTCTTTTCCATGTAGTTCGCCTTGAGCTCTTCTCTTGACTTAAATAAGGGGTTGGGTTCTGGACTATCTACACCACATTCTAAACCTTTAAAGGAGAATTGATTGACTTGCACGGTCTTCACGGGGACTAAGGCAGCTTTTTTGAAAACATCAGACACTTCTTCATCTACAGTCTCACCTCCTCCGAGCAGCCTTGCCTTTTTATGGGACGCATCTTTGTCCACTTCCATACTCTCAGCATCGGACAAACTCCTCTTAACCGCAACACTAACACGCTCTGTGATTTGGATTGCTGTACCAGGTGCAGGATGTGTCTCTTCATCGGACTTTGACTCGTCAGTAAACTGCAGTAAATTAGCCATTTCAGCTAACCCCTCAACAGCTCGATGTTCAAATGGCTTGTTCCTATTAGCTTGTTTTCTCAATGAGATCACTTGGTGGGGGTCATAATTCACATTTGGTTCTTTCATAAAATCCATATTTTCTAGCAACTTTTTTACAAAAACCAAGACACCCTTGCTTTTAAAAATGAAGGTGCCAACCTTAAACGGAAACTTGATGTTCGAAGACTTCTTGAAAGCACAAAAATGTTCCTCCTCAGACAGCAATCTCTGTCTCATGAATTCCAATGCGAAGATTCTCAGGGTCAAGAAAGAAGGTAGCCTATAAGGCTGACCAGTGAAGCCATATATTCTCAACACGGTATAATCTATGTACAAAAACCAGTGTCCAACCCGATCCTCTGGTGAAGACTGCATTAAGCTCCTCATTTCATCCAGGAAACGGGGTAATTCCTCATTGAACGGCATTTTGTACATCTCAGACATGATCGAATTGGCAAATTCGAACATGCTAATTTGTTTTGGTAAATCAGGAGAGCACAGAGTACTCAGAAACTTCAACTCAGAGATATTGGAACATAGTAGCATATTAAGCAAATAAGTCTGGAACCTGAAAACCCGGACCTTGGGGAACTCGCTTAGCTGAAGGTGAATTGCTTCAGCCAGGTATTCGTCTAAATTAAAAACTGGGGTTGACTGAGACTCAGAAACAGGGGAACTCATTCTCAACAAAAATCCGAGAACGACCTCACCCACCCGACAATCCTCATCTAGGCCTAGTACTTGACACACTAAAGAAATGACCAATTGAACTTCACTCTTGAAAATATGTACAGGTAGGGCATGAATACACCATCTAAAGACTGACCATCCTTTAAAACACTCAACAGGAATTTACAGCGGGTTTCGGCTTCGCACTTCTTGTACAATTCGACTAGGATTGACTCATTTATCACTTCACGACTATCTGGGTAATTTTCTGGCAAACTAAGGATTTCTCGGATGACCGCAGCATCGACTCTACACAATACTTTGGATGCAGACCGACTGACAATAATTCTTTGAGACGGAGAATAATTCACAGCACACCACTCTGCGAACTCTGGGAAATGGAGGGTTTGCTCAATGGTGAAATAGTACAAGAAAGACTTGCACACGTTCAACACATCATTCCCTCCCGAATGGTAATGCCATAATCTCTCTTTGCTAACAGACACGCTTTCCACAGAGAGGAAGGGGTCGCATACATTCCTATCCCTGTCTACTAAGAATTCTTCTCTATCATCTACGACTTGACCCGACATTTGAGCTTCTTTTCCCTGGTTCATTACTAAATTTCACATATTTACTGGGTTTCAGTTTTACCTGGTTTACTGTGGAAGCGTGTGCCCGGAGCGTGTCTGCACCTGACGAATAGAATCTGGGCACTGACAAATGGAAGCCGACAGATAGACCAGTCCTTTTCGCCCATTCCCAATGAATAAAATAACAATGATGTGGGTCAATGTTACTTTTATAGGCCGCTTTTATCCCTGGAGCCTACCACAATTCGCCACATGGATGATCATTTACTTTCCGCAACCACCATCTACTATCAGCCGCGCGTCTTTCTCCTCTGGATTCATTACCAACCGTTGATCTATTCTTTGCAATTTTCTGGCCCTCGGATCGCATGCCACGTATCTTTTTCCACCAGGCATTTTGGTGATAAACACCGTGCAAGTCTCCCTCCCGAAATCGCTCATGACCGTATATGTGACGTGCTTCCCCCTTCACCGTCGGATCAAACGCCACGTCCCACATTCCGCTGAGCCCTTTGACTTTAACCATCGTGCAACTCTGAGTCCCGGAATCATCCACATCCATCGATCTGACATACCTTTACCGATGGGCCGTTGGATCATGTGGCGTTTACCAAATTCTGCTGGGCTCCTTCGCTTTAACCTTCGAGCAACTTTGATCAGCGGAATTATTCCCAGCCGTCGATGCGATATGCCTTTAACCACGCGCCGTCGGATCATCTGCCACGTACCCGATTCTGCTGGGCAATTCAGGATTATCTACCATGCACGTTCATCTTCCAGAATCCTTTCCAGCCGTTGATGTGATTGCCCGGCATTTGTCAGCCGTCAGATCTGTTGACATCTCCCAATTCCGCTGGCAGCCTCGGACTTATCTCTCGCGCAATTTCACCCCCTGAAATCCATAATGGCCGTCGATCCACTTCGCCTCTGATCCTCGGCCATCGGATTAATCACCACACACACATTCCGCTGGACGCTTTCGGCTTATCCGCCGTGCAGGTTCCGGTTACGGAATCAATCCCATGCATTGATGTGACCCGATTCTGCCCCTCCACTGTCAGATCGAGAGGAGTATACCTGATTCCGCCAGCCTCCATTTCCTTAACTAACTCGTGCTTTCACAAGGAGGATTTGATGTGAGCCGTGGATCTGCTTAGGACAACTTTATAACCTTTGATCTGTGCCGCTGGTTAAAAGCCCGAACCTGTCTTATCCTCCTCGCATGTTTCAAAGAGCGAAGGGAATACCAGCCATTGATTTGCTCTCCTCTTTCATCACGGCCTAGGATCTTTACTAACTTGGACGATCTTTTGGTTATCATCCCACCTTTACATTATATCCTTAAACCAAAGTATTTAAACAACATAATATTACCTCCACCATGGTCTTATTTCTGCTTTGCTAAATACAGGTGTTAACAGGGGCCATAAAACTTGAGCAACTAATTGTGTTTTTTCTTAAGAGATGTTCTCTTATAAGTCCAAATATGTAAAAATATTTCATCCACTTCTTCAAAGTAACACTATGAGCATTATTAAAATGCTTGTTGCTTCATTCCATTTTAAACCAAGACCAAAATGTCCTTAAGAGGACAAAGAAAGTTAGCTTTTGTGTTAATATTGATATCCACTTCTTATGCCTTGGATATTCTTAGTTAAAATGAGGGTATGGATGTGGGGGTTGTCCAAAACAACCTTGTAGGGTGACATTTTGGTAGCATCAAGATAAGTGGCATTGTACTACCATTTTGCGAAGTGGGGGGTGGGGGAACTACTAAACCCAATGGCTATATTAGTCAATGTAAAACCCAATGGCTCACAATATTTTTATGGTTAACACCTCACAAACTATATTACTTGTTATTAACTCCAATATATCAATTCATGCAGTATCCAAAAGTATTATAGCATGCATCATCATCGTGGACATGGACATTGTCATCATTATCATCATTAATGCCATATGGTACATCAACATCATCTTGATCATCATCCTCATTATTATCATCATTGTCAGCATTAAGTACATCATCAACAAAATCATCATCATCATTTTCATTATGGTCACTCATATGCCATTAGAGTTCTTAATCACTCATCTCCATTAGGATTCATGTCATGTAATTGTTAAGGTCATTTATATGTCGTTACAGTTATTTCGATGATAATAGGGTCATTTAGATGTCGTCACAGACATTTGAGTTCCATTAGAAGCAATTAGGATCCAAAAGTGCTACCACATGCATAATCATCATTGACATCCACATTGTCATCATCATCATCATACAATAAATAAACATCATTGTCGTCATCGTAGTCATCATCAATATAATTGTGATAATAATGAGCAAGGAACCCTACTACCTCACAAGAATGGATGATATATTCTTATACTTATCAAATCATATCCATACGCTCCATCATAATTATCGTAATGCATCATCGCCATGTTGTTAGGGCCAATCAGATGCTATTAGGGTCAATCAAATGTTGTTGGGGACACTCAAATTCCATTAGAGAAATTTAGGTGACATTAAGGTAATTTACCCCTCATTAAGATTAATCAATATCCAAAAGTTCCATGATTACGATCATTTAGGTTCCACTATGATAAATCAAGATACAAAAGTACTATCACATGAATCATGATCATTGACATTGACATTGATATATTTGACGTTATGTGAAACGTTTTCCAAACACAATTCCTATCCCTAAACCTAGTGCAATTCCTAGCGCGGTTCCTTTCAAAATTTATGGCATTATTCTAGCCATTATATCTGGCTCTATACCAGGTGCTATGTTGGATGTTTCTAGGCACAATTCATGGCTCTATACTTGGCGCTATGTTGGATGTTTTTCCTATTGAAATTCATGGTGCAATTCTTGTCTCTAACCCTAGATTAATATATGGTGCTATGTTATTCAAGACATTTTTATAGAGGCTATTCTAGGCATTATATGGGATGGTTTTTTGGACACTAATTGGGACGTTAATTGGGATGATATTTGGGATGATAATTGTGATGCTAATTGGGACGATAATTGGGACTTAATTGGGATGCTAATTAGTGTCCAAAAAAGTGCCAACTTTTAAAAACAGACACTAATTGGGATGCTAGTTGGGACGCTAATTTGGATGTTAATTGCGACGTTAATTGGGATGCTAATTGGGACGCTAATTAGGACGTTAATTGGGATTCTAATTAGCATCCAAAATAGCACCAACTTTTAAAAATGGATGAAAATAACACCATTAAAAGATTCATCCCGTGGAAAAGCATCCACTTTGTCCAAAAAATGATAAAACATACACTAAACGTGATAGTGGATGCTAAAAAGGAAGCTAAAAGAGACGTTAATCATAGGGTTTTGTTGTAGTTATGTCGCATTTCATCCAAAGCACAGAGGTGAATGCATGTGTTAAACAATTGTTGGTATCATTCCACGGTGGCTTCCTATGGTTCAACCAAAAAACTTCTGTAGATGTCGAGTTGATAGTAGTGATTAGAGAACTTCCATTTGCAGGCGTAGACAAAATGCCATTTTTCAAAAAATACTAAGACACTCTGATGACAAACAAGTTAAAATATAAGTATGATTTTTCTAGAGATACCAAATGCTTTTTAATATTCTCCATCAATGACCACATTGTTTGGTTCACAGCTAATATTTTAGCTACCAAGTTGGTACAGAAGATGCAACTAAACCAATGTATTGCAAGATCAATTACAGCTGTTGAACTCTGTATGGAGGGGGTTCAAATGAACTGGTTGTACTATCTACTAAATGAATTGCTAGCAAATGTGAAGGAGTCACATGAAAAATGTATTGCATTCCATTATTAATGGTTGCTTATTCTAATTTAGTTTGTCGCATGGGCAGAACCAACAAACAACTAAGGGGTAGATATACCAATTTGATGTCAAGGAGCTCGATACCAGAATATCTAGTTCAAGAAAGATATAAAGGAGAGACAAAGAGATAAAAATGTACAATTCATTTTGCATGGAGAGGCCCTGTGATATCATGTGAGAAAGCAGGAAAGAATTACATAGGATACCATTAAGCGATTTAAAAACATTATTAAGTTTATAAATGGGACCCATAATATCTTGTTACAGCTATGAAAAGACCCACAATTCCAATAGTTAGCAACCCAATCGTTGTTATATGAAGAAGTCGAGGCCATTACCCAATATTGGCCAAGAGAATGGTGAGTCCCTGTCGTTGATGACCTACTATCTATAGAAGAATACCTGCGACAAGATGATCCAACGATGCATAAGGATCGAGAACAGGGAGAGGACCCACTGCCAATAGCATAAGATCCACAAAATTCTCCAAACCCTCCCCAAAATGATTCTAGTGAAACCCCAACAAATCCAATAGTGGGAGATAAGAGGAAGTAGACAAAGTAGCCTAAGACAATGCATAAGAAAAGGAAGGATAAAAAAACAGCGAGAAATGTCGACCTTACTAGCAACGATTTTACCCTTCTTATGGAATAAATGATAGAAGTCACTACACAGACCCTGAATAAAATGGACAAGCACCAAACAAAGATAACATATAGTATTACAAAATTACTATAGACGCTCTGCAAAGCAGTAAAATAAGTATGGGTAGTAGTCAACTACATACCACAATTGACAACAATGCAAGACTTACCTGGCTCATCAAAAGACCAACCGACTGATGTGTCGATACCTATTCCACCAATAAAGACTCAACTAGTGGGAGAAGCACTTGACTTAGGGACAACAAAGTTGAATACCATGGCCAAGAAATTGGGTCATGTCACCGTAGATTTTTCTCAAATGTCGTTGTATGAAGTTTATCCAATCCATAATGGCGCGGTCATGGAAATGAAGGTCAGAGAAGGCGCATTGATCAACAAACTTAGAGAATCAAATAATATTGTTAGTAAGATGGAGAAAATAGTCAAAGAAACTGATCATAAATACAAAATCTGGGAAGAGGAAAGTATTTGACTCGACAAAGTTGTAACACTTGCTTGTACTAATTTTACAGATGAAATGTTTGGAGAATCCAAGGTCATTCGACTTGGAGAAATCGCAGAGGAACTCCGCAAAAAGTTCGCAGAGTTGGAAGCACATGTAACACCCAGGACACCACAATAGGTTCTTGAAGAAAGAAGGAAGACAACAACAGAGGGTGCAAAAAAGATAGAAGAGGAAAAGGCACTATGTACCAAGGTAGTTGAACAAGTTTCTCAGACGTGGGAAGTGTTGATCAATGATGCAGAGTTGGAGAAAGTCATAGAGTAGCTGCACACTGCTGAGATAGAGGTTAATTAGATGAAGAATGATGAAGAAATTTTCCTTAGTTGATAAAATGGCTAAGGTTGTTGAGATGAAGAAACTACAACATCAAGTCGCAGCGTTGCAAAATCAACAGCAGCAAAGGACTGACAAAGTCGCGGAATTACAGGAAAAGGAAGAAAGAGTTACAGGAATTACTCGTCCTGTACACCTGAAAGTCTGATAAGTAGTAGAGTTAGCAGGACTTACAACGTCAAAACACATCAGTTTCGACCTTGTGGAAAATTTATAGAAGGCGGAGGAAGAGGTGCAACGGGAAACAGAGCAGATAGTGAAGATATTTCAGGATTTTCAAAGTAAGTTCGTCACAACATAAGTTTTAGATATGTGTGGCTCAGGATGAGCCATAGGTGAGTGTTGGGGGCCTGTTGGCCCTAGGAAAAGATAGGCAGAATTCTGGATTAGGAATATGAATATTTCAGTCGCATGACAGAGGAAGCTGCGACGGAAGCAGCTGTGGGAGAAAGAGATACGACAGAAGAAGTGGTTGTAGAGGAAAATCTGCGACAGAAATTGTTGCAAGGGAAGAGTTCGAGACAGAAGGGAATCTACGATGATAGAAACTGCTATGGAAAGAACCATGATAGAAGAATACATGCAGCGGTTGAAAAATACATCCCGAGAACTCATGGGTAAGAAGTAAATTAGGATAAAGCATGCTTTAGGGAATAAAGAATATTTGTATTTTGGGCCAATAGTGTCTACTAATAGTTGTAACTGAATGTAAGAGAATAGGAATGGAATCATGTCGGCTAACATAATGGATTCGGTTGACTGTGACGTGTAAGAATCTATAAAAGAGGGGACCCAAGTTGTGTGTGGGTTACATACTTAGACAGATACACTCTCAGCCGGTCTGTGTTAGTCATTTTTTCTGTTGTCTATTTGTAGATTTCTTGATATGTAGAGAAGAAAGAGTCGATACAGGATGTGTGCGGACCGACACTAGGGTGAAGAGAGGAAACTTCAGAGACCTGAGACTAGAGAGCATGAAAGGAGAGATAAGTCTGTATAGATTGTAGAGAATATCTAGAACATATTCTACAATATAAATGCGTAGACGAAAGGTTCCATATATTTTTCATGCCATATGAATAGCACCTTTGTGGTTTTTCTAGAATGGGTTTCCACGTTAAATGTTATCTATGTGTATATTTGATGAATGTGCTTATGTCGAGTGAATGCATGATTATGTCGCACTATTTTTAGTTGGAATCACTAATAAGGAATTATGTTAACTGTTCTAATATATGCCAACAGACAAGTAGAGTAATGTATTGAATGCAAAAAATAAGAGTAAGTAATATAACCACTAGCTGTGTTCGAGCAAGATAGTAAAGTGACAAGGAAGAGGAAATCACCACACAACTACAGAAACCGGGTTCTAGTAGTTACCCATAAGAGATATCTCGAGGGATATGGCATCTGCGTCGCATGTGTTGTTGTCTAAGCCCTGCTTTATCGGGCCGATATCTTGGGCTTTGTTGATGGATAAACAAGGGTTTGAACCTGGTTCGAAGGGAGAAATTCCAACCACACCTCCATGTCCAAATAGTAATGCATCAACCCAAGGTTTTTCATCTCAAACTCTGAAGCAATATATTTCTTGTATGCTTCAATCAGATGCTCTCCTCTTGTAATGAATAAGTCATCAACATATAGAAAAAGAATGAGTGGATCACCTCCAACCATAATGAAGTATAGGTTGTGATCAACCTCACTCTTGTGAAACCCAATCGAAAGAAAATATGAATCAATTCTCGAATACCAAGCCTGAGGGGCTTGCTTCAGACCATACAAGGCCTTTTTCATACTACACACATGAGATTCACTCTCATGAATCTCAAAACCTTGTGGTTGCTACAGATATACCTCCTCTTCTAGAAGACCATTAATGAAAGCGGTCTTCACATCCATCTAATGAATCTTCCAACCCATCTATGCAACAATGGATATCATTTCTCTAATCGAAGAAAATATAGCAACCATTGCAAAGGTCTCATAAAAATCAACTCCCTCTACCTGTGAGAACTCACATGCTACAAACCAATATTTATACTTCTTGATGTTTCCATCTGCAGCATGCTTTATTTTATAGATCCACTTGGAGGTCATAACTGACTTCTCCTCTAGTCTCGGAACAATATCCCCCACACCACTCCTCATGATGGAATTGTACTCTTCCATCATGAAATCTCTCCAACCCTAATGTGTGGATTCCTCCTCATAAGTAGTAGGCTCGGACTCATGCAAGTTGGTCACCAATGCCATGTAATTGGAAATATCTCTAGTGCCATGGTCTCTCTAACCTCCCTTCTATGTGGCGTCACATACTCCTCAAATTCCTTCACAAGCTCCCTAAGCCAACTTGGATTTCTCTTGTTGGAAGTAGCTTCCTATGGCAGACCCTCCTCTGCATCCTCATCTAACGACTGGCTCCCTAGAGAAGTACTTGTGGTCTGAGATATTGTGCCTGGTGAACCTGAACCTATACCATGAGTCCCTGAATCACATAAAGGTGAAACATGTGAACCTATGATTTGTGATCCTATCCCTGTACCAGTATTCCCTGAAACTGATGAACCTGTAACCTGTGAACCAGTCACCCCTAAGACCTATGACCCTATTCCCTAACTCACTCAACTCTATGATGCTATCACCTGTGGAGTAGTAACCTGTTGTTGATCCTCCTTTCACTCTCGATACTTTCTAAAGGCTTGCTCCTACTCAAATATAACCACTCTCCTCACCACAAGTTTTCTCTATGTAGTAAGGTATATGCAAAAAACCTTTGAAGTCTCATCATAGCCAACAAAAATACCACTCTCTCCAGTAGCCTCCAATTTTTTCCTTTTCTCAGAAGGGACATGGGAATATGTAGGGCATACAAAAATGTGGAAGTGGCCTATGTTAGGATTCTTCCTAGTGAACGTATCCTCAGGATATTTGCACCACAAGGAATGTTGTAGACTCTAAACAAAAAAAATCTCTACTGCAGGCCTCATCCTATAAAAAGAAAGGAAGACTCTGAACATGCAACATAGCTGCTCTAGTTTCACCCATTATCGCACGGTTTTTCCTTTCAGCAACTCCATTATGTTGTGGAGTATAAGAAACTGTCAACTTCCTCCCAATACCCTCATGTCTACAACACTCATCAAATTCATTGGAGGTACCCTCACCCTCATTATCTGATCTAAGCACCTTGATATTCTTTCATGTCTAGTTCTCCACGAGAGCTTTGAACTCTTGAAACTGAATCAAGACCTCCTCTGAATTCTTACTTCTAAGAAAGTAGATCCAAGTCTTCCTCGAATAATCATCGATGAATGTGATGTAGCTTGCAAAACCTATCAAAGAGGACGGATGACATGGGACCACATAATTCTGAATGAATCAAATCAAACACTCCCCCTTATATGCTATCACTGCTCAAAAAAGTAGTTTTTATATACTTTCCCAAAGTACACCCTCTGCATAAACCACTCTTCTCTATGTTGAGATATGGAAAACATGTAGTCATATCTCTTAGCATCCTCAAAGTTTAATGATGAAGGTGGGCCATTCTCATGTGCCATAACTCACACAACTCACTACTTCTCTCTATGTGTTCTAGTGCATGATGTGGTTGGAAGAGAATCTTTTACAGTTTCCATCATCTAACTCCAATTGCATATGAAGCAGATGTTCCCTCTGCTTTGGGAAATATATGCACTTTCCCATCTAGGACATATACCCCAAAGTATATGTCCTCAATCATGGAAACTGAAACAATATTCTTCTTCATCCCAAGGACATATAAAACATCCCTCAATAGCATAGGCTCCATGGAATCCCTATCAAAGTAGACTGTCCCATGCCCAACTATTCTCACCACTGTATCATCACCCAACAAAACCTCCAACTCCAATTTTGTCTCAGAAATCTCTAAGAACATGTCTCGAACACCTTCCATATGACTCGAATATGCACTGTCAATGTACAATGTGGAGGAATTAATGGAAGCTCTCAGTGAATGCCCAACAATCATAGAATTCTTTGTTTGGTCCTCCATATCCATGTTGGTGATGGATGAAGCTCTCTCTCTACAACCACCATCAAAGAGAGAAAAAACTCTATCGAATATAGCATCATATGCATCAATCTTCACAAATGTTGTTTTCTGAAGTTTCTTCTTCTTCTTGTTTTCGCATTGTCTATCATAATTCCCAAACTTCTGACAAGCAAATCATTTCACTTTGCTCATGTCCTTCTTCTCACCATCCTGCTTCTTGGTTTCCCCCTTGGAACCCTTCTTTAACCTCGTATTCTTACCCTTTGCTGCTAATGCCACATTCTTCTTATATTCCTTGTTGTTAGATGTACTCCCCTGTACATACCCTCTTTGGGTCTCCTATTGAATGAAATCTTGCCAAAGACGATCCCATTAAGGCATGTGCTCACGAGAAACCATTGACTCCATAAATACATCCCAAGGTTTCATCACACCATTCAAGATTGTACGTACCAACTTGACACCCTGTATCACCTCCCCAACAACTCCAAGCTCATCACGAACCTGTGTGATCCTGGTGAGGTAAGCAGTCATGTTCTCACCCATGTTTATCTAAAAACTCTTTAACTTCTCCCTTAACACCATTTTCCATTTTTCATTGTAGTTTTGGTAAAGGTTAGTCAAAGCAGTCCGCATTTGATAAGCATGGTATTTACCTGATACATGTAGAATCACATGGTCTTTTATTGCATCAAGAAAGATTATTTTATCCTTAATGTCCTTGTTTTCAAATACGACTTTAGTTGTTGCATCTAGAAAAGAAATCACTAGATTTGGTGTTGTACTATTTAATATCTCCCATAGTTCAATATCATTTAGTATCAACACTATTCTAGCTTCCCACGGGCTAAAATTTACCATCCCATCCAACCTGTCTTCTATCCTAATAATGGTAACCATAATCACAAATCAGTCCAAGAACTTGTTTCTTCTCAAAAACTTGTTTTCCCTTACCTCTCCAAGTCTGAAATTTATTTCTGAGTTTTATTTTCAGCCTTTACTTGTGCTATGATACCATGAAATTTTTTGTAACCCCAACCCGGTTTCAATTTTAGTTCGCTGCATATAGTTTAATTCCCAACCCCGATATGCATGTTAATTTAAAAATAAAAATAAAAATTACTTGAAACTTGAAACACATGAGATAATTTCAACTTTTGCAAACTCACAAATTTTTCTAGAAATCTAACTTTTCAATCTCATAAAAATATTTTATCCACACACACAATAAAAATGACTTGGTATTTTTTACCAAAATGGTCCAGGATAAAACCCTGAAGGGAAAACCTGTATGAGAGAATTTTATTATTTCTTAAGGAAAAATACAAATCAAAACAACAGTTCTTATCTCCCTTATTTCTTCTCAAATAATGTGCCAAAATCACTCTAAACCAATTGTACGACCTGCCTGAAAATATGAAAATTATTGCCTCGATTTTTGTGTTGTACAGTCCACACATGTGGTTATATGAACTGTTTTTCCTCCTCAAAATTTGTGTTTCTTGTGTGGCATGTTAACAGAATTAAATTTTATCCAAATCACCTCGAAATTCGTGCAAGAATTTCCTCGATTTGCACGTTGTACGGACTGTATGGATTTACTATTATACGACCTTGCCTCGAAATCCTTGCCTATTGTACAGTATTGTATGGTCTTGTCTCGCTTTATATGCCTATTGTACAGTTTTTCCTTGGAAAATGTTCCAAACACTTTCTCCTCCTCCTTCTTGGAATTTGTGCAAGGGTTTCACTCTCTCTTCTCTCTTGCTCTCCTCTCCAAAAACTCTCTCTTTGGAATGTGAACAATGAATTATCACTTTTATTTCCCTAGCATTTTGTTTGAATAATCACCATTTGAAAATCTATGGCCAAGATTAAAACATAACTAGATGAGATCTAAAGCCAAGATCAAATATCACTTTTCTCATTAAAAAACATTCAAATACATTTTAAATCATAAATGAGACATTTAATGCATACCCACTTTTAATTCTGATTAAAGTCACATTTAAACTTTATAACTCAACTTCATTGTATAAAGAGACTTTATAATCATAAAGTCAATCTCACTTTATAAAAATACTAGGGACTACATTTAAAGTGTTCTTCTCCACCCCAAGGCACCAATGAATGGACAAACACTTCCTAGGTAAAATTTCAACATGAATTGCTTATGAGAAGACTTCAGTTGACTAAACTGATTTTGAAGTGTTAAAGCTTCACTTAAAATAACAATGTATGTCTCATTTAAATCTTCAGTTAAATAACAATGTATGCCAATGTATGCTTCAGTTAAATATCAATGTATGCTTCAGTTAAAGTATTAGTGTATGCATCAATTAATTAAAGGAGAAATCAGTGATCACTTCAATAAAATCAACTAGCATGATTTCAGTTAAGAATAGTTAACTAAAGTGTTAATCAAAAGGAATCAGTTAACTAAAGTGTTTTGCATGACAACACTTTGGTCAAACTAAAAGAGGACACTTGAGTTACACATTTTGCATGATGACACTTAAATTAGCTTGTTAACTAAGTGATCCAACATCTACTAAAGAGGCGGGTTCACTCTGAAGACAATCAAGCATGATTTAATGTCAAAGAAGAAAGGCATAGCACATTGACTATGAAGGATTGAATAAACCAAGGTACACAACAAATAACCAAGAAGGAAATTCTCTATAGTTTGCATGGATGGATAATTCCCCATGCAGGGATTTTCTACACCTTCCATGGCAATGATCCTTGGTAGTTATTAATGTGTTGGACACATTAGAAATATCACCCATTTGATCTCTATTCTATATTGCCCAATATTCTATTATCTTGCACCTGGGGTGTAGAAAGCAATATGTTGTTGTAAAAGACATTTTCTTCTATCTATCCTAATTATACCATGAAGATTTGTTGGGGGTTTTCATCCTCATACTTTTCATGGTTTTCCCTAGGGTACATCATGTGTTATGGATGAATGTTTTATGTGATTGAATGTTCTATTGATTCAAGTATTCAGTGTCTCTGCACTTAAAGAATTAAAGATTAAAGCTCAACATATTTGCACCAAATTCAACATGGTATCAGATCTCAAGGTATGAAGGAGATTATTTTTGCAAGCAAACTAGAATCCTACATAGATCCTAAAAAGTTGAGAATAAGTACTTGAAGGAAATAGCAACGATATCTATAAGATTGGAAGATCGATTGGAAGGAACTTCAAATTTCAACACTTGGAAGGCCATGGGTTTAAACATCCTATAGGAACATAACTTGGATAGCTACGTGTCCACTGTGGTTGATGTTTGGGTACACAGGGTACTCCCAAAAGACCGAACACCTTGAGCAACCGCTTCACGCAAATAGATCACAAATCAACACACCGATGTTTGTCACGTGGTTAAACCCTCGAGAGGGAAACAATCCATGGCCCCAGCCAAATAGCTACTTGGAGAAATTTATTATGCAAAAGAAAGAAAGTTACATGAGCTTCTCATAATCGATCAACTAGCCAAGGACCCTCTATGCTCTTTAAATAGAGATCATGGACCAATCGGGTGTTAAGCCATGGATCAATGGTAAGTATGATCTAAGAGAAGTTGAACCGTCGGATCACTCTATGTCTAGAACATATCGTGACCGTCATATTAGAATATTTACAAATGCATACTAATGCATACTAAAGAAACACACTTTTACCTAACGGATATATTACACAAGTTGATCTTAACTAAATCTTAAGTGTCTAAATATCCTAACATCCCCCCTTAAGAACAACTTGGGATAGGATTGAAGGATTTACAAAATTGACACTATTAGGAGAAAGAAGGAGGAATTAGAGCCTATCCCCCCTTAAGGACACATTCCTGAACTCTTAACATAGACCGAAATTTAGAAAACTTTGCTTCTGTAAGAGAGTTGGTGAATATGTCTGGAACTTGATCATCTGTAGGGAAATAAAGAACTTCAATAACACTATCATGAATAAGATTTCTGATGAAGTGCATGTGTAGCTCAATGTGTTTGTTGCGCTAACGTAGAACTGGATCTTTGGCAAGCTTGATGGCGCTTTGATTGTCGCACCAAAGTGGAGTAGGCTGCTGCTACTTGAATCCAAACTCTGAAAGGATCTGTCGAAGCCATAAAGCTTCCTGACTGGCATTAACTACGGCTCGATATTCTGCTTCTGTTGAAGAAAGAGCAAGCGCTTGTTGTTTCTTACAAGCCCAAGTGATAGGTCCATATCCTAGACTGAAAACATAACCTGCAGTAGACTTTCGATCATCAGGATCGTCGGCCCAATCTGAATCAGTGAAACCAACCAACAAAGGTTTCCAATTAACTATGTAATTTGCACAATTTATGGCCTCAGCCCAATATTGAAGACTTAGTCCCTTAGATTGGATCATATAATTATCCATTTCTTTTAAAATGCGGTTCTTCCGTTCAACTACACCATTTTGTTGTGGTGTATATGCAACAGTGTGCTGTTGTTGGATTCCTTGTTCAGTGCAAAAAATAGTGAACTTGTTGTTAACATATTCTCCTCCATTGTCAGATCTTAACTTAATAATTTGATGACCAAATTGTTTTTCAACAAGGGCCTTGTAGGCCAAGAACATGTTAAATACTTCGCTCTTAAGTTTTAGGAAGTAAACCCAAGTGCGTCTGGAGTAGTCATCAATGAAAGTTAAGAAATATTTGAAACCAGAAAAGGAAGCAGATGGAAGAGGGCCACACAAGTCACTATGCACAAGCTCCAAGGGAACCGAGGCATGCCAAGAGGCACGTTTGTCAAAACTGTCCCGATGATGTTTTTCGAGTAAACAACCGAAACAAACACCATCCTTGCAAGATACCAGCGGAAGACCAGTCACCATATTGTCTTTACATAGTTATTGCAATGAGCGATAATTTAAGTGACCAAATCGCTCATGCCAAAGTTTGCTCAAGTTATCACTATGAGCAACAAAAACTGAAGGAAAAGATGGATCATCACCAACAAATATTTGTTTGGTGTTACATTCATGCATAGTAGAAAAGATGGATTTATCCTTAGCCATGTGATAAGATGCTCCAGAATCAATGAGCCATTCAATTGAAGTAAAAGAAGAAGATGCAGTATAAGAGTAACCAGAAGCACAAAGTGCATGTCCATGAGAGGTAGATTCTGAAGACGAATCTAGGCTAATGTGGTGCTTTTTCATTGTTGCTTCCAAGGCTTCCATCTTCTTAAAACACTTAGATTCATCATGATTATCTTTCCCACAAAAATTGCAATGACGCTCAGTCTTCTTTCCTTTTTGCTTGGATCCTTTGTCATTTTTTAAAGAAAGAGCTGACTGAGAAGGTTTGGGACCCTTGTTGTTTTGCTTATTATTGTGAAAATTCTGTTTCTTGGGAGGCTTGGACTTTTCTTTCTGTTGGGACAATAAGGCTTTCCCAGATGTATCTACATTGTTAATGATTCCAAGATGAATGAGCTTATCTTTCTCTCTAATTAAGGAATCACAAAAGGATTCAAGGCTAGGCTCTTGATAGCTAGCTGCAGTCAAGGATTCTTTCATGGAGTAGAATGTAGATACAAAAACAGAATATGTCGGTCCAAGTTTTGAAAGAATATGATAAATACATTGTTTGTCTTCTTTCTTAATCTTTCATTCTGCACATAATAGTCTAAGAGTTTTATACTTAGATAAATAGTCTTGAATGTATGAAAAATCATTTGGATTCAAGGAAAGCAACTCATTCTCAAGTTGATGACCCTGAATTTCATTGTGTTTATCAAACACAGATTCCAACTTTTCCCAAGCGAGATTAGGTTCATCAATTCCAGATATGTGGAATCGCAAATCAATAGAGATTGACATCCCAATCAATCCATGAGCTTCATCTCATCTATTTTCCCATTTAATTTTCTTATCATCATCAGTGGGTTCTATTTCTTTCCCTGAGGTTATCCTGAAAAGTCCCCTACTTCGCAGAACATCCTCCATACGAGATTTCCATGAGAAATAGTTAGAACTTGTAAGTATAATATCACAAGGGGCGGCCATACTGTAAAATAATGGCTGAAAGAACAGAAACTAACTGTCTGGATGCAAAGAGCTCAAAAAAATATGCGGTTTTTTAAAAGAAACGACACTTAAAACTGATTCTGGATGATGAAGTTATGCTTGATCAAAGAAAACGTTGAAGATGTCCGCAATAGTGACGTGGCAGACTATTAAGGTCATCGAGACTATCAGTGACTATCTAATAGTCGAGTGAGTTATAGTCAAGATTGTTGGGGAGTATTCAAACCTCTTGGAGAGGTCAGATAGCCATATAGTTGGCTAGTAGGATATCGTAAGATAGAAAAGAAACATGAAACCACTTTGAAAGTGATCGGGCCTTAGAGAACATTATAGAGGATGGAAACTCACAAAGAAATTCTCTATACCATAGAATATTTTAGAATTCAACAAGCAAATGTTGAAGTTTAACAAAAGAAATGTGAGATTTTCTTTTTGCAAGAAAATTACACATTTAATGTGTTAAGGTTTGGTATGATTGCAAATCAATGGTTTTTAGTTAACGAAAACTACATGAGTCTAAATAGGTAGCTCATAGCTTCCTTAATGTATTCAATACATAGTAGACATGTTATATGTCATGTTCCAAGTCAAATCAGGTCTGAGATTAGACATAGACATTAAGCACGTGCCTAGGTACCTTCGAGGTACTATTTCTTATGGACTCAGTTTTGCCTCCAGTAGTGAGGTAAAGTTACTTGGTTATTCCAACTTAATTTAGGATGGTAATATTGTGGTTAGTACTACAAAAGCAAGGTTTAATACGGCTAATACTACATAAGCAAATTGTATTTCAGCTAGTACTACATAAGCAAAGTATATTTCGGCTAGTACTACCTGCCGAGAAGTAGTATGGTTTGAGAAGCTACTTGTTGGGTTAAAAGCTTGAGTTTATATTGATTCACCGTGACAATCAAAGTTGCATCAATCTTTCTGAAAACTCTAGGTTTCATGATAAGTTGAAACCCATTTGGATCAAGCATCACTTCATTGGTCCAGAGATGTAATACTTTATAAATTGAGCACATAGATCTATAGACAAACACACAACTCACAAAGTAGACCACACAATTTACTCAGTAATTGAAGAATGAAACAGTGCAAAAATGGCTTGCAACTGTGAATGCTTTCATTAATCAAAAAAATAATCAGATAATAATTACAATGAAGTGCAATGGCTTTAATAGCCACATGAAATTCGAATCCAATTGAGGAAATTTGAATTGATAGACTCTAATTGACTGTAGGTAACTAAGACCTTGTCTAAATCACTATCGGAGGACTCAATAGTTAACTGACCTTGTCTATACCATAACCGAAGTTCATCAGAGCTCTAAAACACAACTCAAGTGTTACATTTAGTGTTGACTAAGGCTAACTGACTATGGTAGGTGAGAAATGTGCCCCTCCTGAGTGCAGTCAATTAAATCTAGCGCTAACTAAATGTAGAGGACTAGAACTAAATGTAATTGACTCCTAACTTAGCTTAACTAGTCATCAGCTGAATTGAACCAACATTGGTTGGTTTTGGCACTCCCATTGGCTTCCTAAATTGTAGGGATTGGTCTAGGAGGCTCCTAAACTGATGCAATTAAGTGCAATCAGTGGCAATAAGCCTCAATTAGTGTTCCCCACACTTTAGTAACTGAAACATGTGCCCCAATTAGGCCAAGTCGACCCAATGGTGCTAATGATTATAAATAGACTGGATAGACTCCCGATTTAGACATGACTCCTGATTTAGACATATGACCAAATTTGGACAAGGGAGGATTAATAATCCTAACACCCCCTAAATGCTAACTTGGACAATCTATGGGCCCTAGTAACTAAGACCATAGGTCACCCATTACATCAAGTAAAATAAAGTAACTGCTTAATACAAGGAGCTAGGGAAAAAACCACATGGGAAAAAATCCCCCCCTTTATCTGAGTAGGTAGAATCAGGTCTCAAGTTTGAAAAACTTGAAAATATGTTGTTGCAATCTTCATCTCTATGAGGTAGCGAAGCAACATGCATGGTGTGCTGTGCACAGGTATTCTGGGGCCTGGCATGTAGACTTCTCCTTCTTCTCCAAAAATGATGATCGGAGGAAGGAGGAATGTAAGCTTTGTCTCTTGCTGAATGAAGAGGTGTATGATCATATCCATTCTTTTGAATGTAGTGAGACTGAGCCCTTTCCATATAGCATCTTATAGGGATTCTATTGCATCTCCCTCAAAGAGGTAAGATTGCATGGCATAGTGTAAGGGTCTTTCCTTTCTAAGTGTCAGGTGAGTTTCCAGTCATCTTCCTAGCTTCCAGTTTGGAAGTAGGGACTGAATCTAGATCCGAGTCACCCTGAATCTCAATCTCATAAACTGATAAAGATGGATCTGCAATACTAGTAGAAGCTGTAAAAGAAGTAGATGCAATGATTTTACCTTCCCTTGCAAGTGGCTGCTGAGAGTGCACTGGTTCTGAAGGAGGCATGAAATGTGAGAACTCATATGCTTTTGAAGCATGATTTGCAATACCCTTTGCTATGATGCTACCAGTAGAGATATATGTGATCTCCACTGAGTCAGGACCAAAGATCACTCGCTTTGGAGATCTAGTATGGGTCATTTGATAGACAGATAACAGGTTTGAAGCTAGGGAGGGAACAAATAGCACATCTTTGAACCTTCCATGTTCAAGCTTGATAGAGCCCTTCCCCTTTGTTTTGACTTTACTATTATTGCCCATCTGAATACTAGGAACATCAAGGGACTAAAAAGAAGAGAATGATTCTCTGGATGCAGCCATATGGTTGGAAGCTGCAGAATCAATGAGGAAGACATGTGATGATGTGCAGCAAGCCTTCAGTGCATGGCCTTTCCTTTGGTATTCTTCATCTTCTTCTTCTTCTTCAGAGTCATCCTTCCTTGCGCTAGTAGGTACATAAATGTTATGTTTCTTCAAAAGAAGAGCCATTTCATCAAGTTGTCTTCTTATACAGGAGCTTTCTGAATGAAAGCCCCTTTCACAGTGAGAGCAGAGGACCTTTCCTTTGCCATTCTTCTTGCTTCTCTTCGAACCTGAAGGTTCTTTTGACTGCTCTTTCTTCACAGGAGACTCATCCCTTTGCTTGCCTTTGTCATTCGCTACCTTATCTCCTCTTGCAACCAGAGCTAGATCTTTGGGAGATCGAATGATCCCCATTTGGATCAATTTATCATTCTCAGAAATAAGAGGTTGGATGAAGGCATTAAGAGTGGGCATCTTCCAATTTGGAGTAGTGAGCCTTACTGTTTGGAAGGTGGATACAAAGAGTGAATAGTCTGCATTGAGCTTTGTGAGAATGGCAAGGATGAGCTGATCTTCATCCTTCTCCACTTTGCATTGCTTCAACTGATATATCGGGTTCTTGAACTTTGTGAAGAATTCATTTAGTGATTCGAAATTGGATGGATTAAGAGTGATCAGATCATTTTCTAGCTGATGGATCCTCATCTCATCATGCTTATCAAATAAGGAGGCAAGCTTGTCCCAAACCTCTTTAGGAGTCTTCAATTCTTGGATGTGGAATCGAAGATCTCTAGAGACTAAGGAGAGCAAGTGTCCATGGGCTTCATCAAGCCTGTTCATGTACTTAGCTTTGTCTTTATCTGAAGCTGGCTCTGCCTTTGTTTCTTCTATGAGTCTGAAGAGCTGCTTGGTGCGGAGCATTATCACCATGTCTTCCTTCCACTGGTGATAGTTGAAGGGAGTGAGAGGCTCCATTGGATGAGCCATTTTGAATGTAATAAGAAGGACAGAGTTGTTGTAGCGAATGCAGTGAGAAGAAAGGGCTTCTTGTAGCGAATGCTGTAAGAAAATATGATAACCTGTCACACAATAAAACATACAAAGTAAGGTCGACAGTCTGCACTTTTGGAATTTCCTTCACACCCAGCATAGTTGATCAAGCAAGCTTGATCAACAATTTCCTAACTTGGGATATTAAGTGGTAAATTCTTTGCTTCTGGTGCAGTATTGGAAGGAGCAATTTGCTCAAAAAAAAAATGAACTAGCTGGAGATATGAGGAGGAGAGGTGTCTTGTCCACCGAGACTCTAATACCATATAAATTGAGCACATAGATCTATAGACAAATACAACTTACAAAGTAGATCACACAATTTACTTAGCAATTGAAGAATGAAACAGTGCAAAACTGGCTTGCAGCTGTGAATGCTTTCATTAATAAAAAAAGTAATCAGATAATAATTACAATGAAGTACAATGGCTTTAATAGCCACATGACATTCGAATCCACATGAGAAAATTCGAATTGATAGACTCTACTTGACTGTAGGTAACTAAGACCTTATCTAAATCACTATCGGAGGACTCAATAGTTAACTAACCTTGTCTAAACCATAACCGGAGTTCATCGGAGCTCTAAAACACAACTCAAGTGTTACATTCA
>LPNX011028487.1:107649-130433 GCA_001517045.1 Pseudotsuga menziesii
CGATCGGGAGAGATCGTTGGATGCGTAATTTGATTCCGCATCCAACAAGTACCCACACTGCATACTTTTGACGGACCCCGCTACCCCAAAAACAAGAAATACCTGAAAAAACGTGATGATGATGTCANAGGGGGGATTAATAATACTAACATACTTCAGTACATTGCTACTAAAAGGAAGATTGTAGAATTGTTAACAGAGCCTCTGTCGGTGACGAAGTATAGGTACTTCTAAGACAAGCTTGGTATGGCATAGAATGTCTCCCTCGCTGAGAGGGAGTGTTGAAAGTACAACATCATGAGTCATTATCCAAGTCAATATCGTGTGCATCCATGATTGGTCCTTATGTGTTGAGGTAGGGAGCCTAAGTTCGACTCAAGAACTTGGAGTAGAATTCTTGAATTGGACTCAAGAATGACTAAATCTTTAGTTGTAAAAGGTTATTCCTCATGTGTTGAAGTGAATGATTTGATATATCAAATTGATGATGTTGTAAAGTCTTCTTGGACAAGGCTCCGGACTTGTGTGTCAAGTCACATTCTCATGTGGACCTCTAGTTATAGTAGGTACCAATGGGGTGGACCTCTAGTTATAAAGGTAAATGCTTTGCATGTTGAACCATTAATGTTGTGTGATGTATTACTAACCATGGTCATCAATTGCTATTAAGTCTCCTTTAGAAACTGGCCACCTCTAGAGTGAATTACTTTCGCATATGATCATTTGGTCCGAGAGTAATATGTTATGATCATAGCATTAGACAAATCTTCTTAGTATAATCCAATATGATAGATAAAATAATGTTAGCACATATTGACCATGCAGCAAAGATAAGAGATAAAGATAAATATATAGAGAACAAGAGAACTCGAATTGCTTATGAGAAGACTTCAGTTGACTAAAGTAAACTCGAATTGTTAAAGCTTCAGTTAAAATAACAATGTATGTCTCAGTTAAAGCTTCAATTATATAACAATGTATGCCTCGGTTAAAGCTTCATATAAATATCAATGTATGCTTCAGTTAAAGTATTAATTAAATAACTCATTGATCACTTCAGTAAAATCAATCAACATGATTTATGTTAAGAATAGTTAACTAAAGTGTTAATCAAAAGAAATTAGTTAACTAAAGTGTTTTGCATGATGGCACTTTAGTTAAACTAAAAGACGGCACTTAAGTTATGACACTTGAGTTACACCTATTGCATGATGATACTTAAGTTAGCTTGTTAACTAAGTGATCCAACATCTAGCTAAAAGGCGACTTCGCTATGAGGACAGTTGAACATGATTTAATGTCAAAGAAGAAGGGCATAGTGCATTGATTATGTAGAATTGAAGAAACTAAGGTGCACAACAATTATCCAAGAAGGAAATTTGCTATAGTTTGCATGGCAAGATAATTCCCCATGCAGTGATTCGCTACACCTTGCATGGTAGTGATTCTTGCTAGTTATTAATGTGTTGGACACATTGGAAAGCTCATCCGGTTGAGTTCTATTATCTATTGCTCAGTATTCTCTTATCTTGCACCAGGGGTGCCGAAAGCAATCTATTGTTGTAATAATGCATTCTCTATTATCTATCATAATCATACTCTAAAGATTTGTTGGGGTTTTTCATCCTCATAGTTTTCAGGGTTTTCTCTAGGATACATCATGTGTTATGGTTGAATGTTTTATGTGATTGAAAGTTTTATTGATTCAAGTATTCGGTATCTTTGCACTTAAAAGAATTAAAGATCAAAGATCAACATACTTGCACAAAATTCAACATTATTCAACCATTTTTCCATTTATTTACCTTTTTTTTTCGCTTAAAATTTTAAAATATCAAATCTGGAAATTGTATTACACAAATGATATTAAATCAAATTTGATCCCAGCCCTTATTGTTCCTTTAAAACTTGTTTCAGAGTTGTTGTAATAATCTCAGCAACTCTGAAGAAAATAACAGAAAATATAATCATTCAATTTTAGATCTGGGCATCCTTTAAATCATTTTAAAATATTTGCATAAGGTTGTTTTCCATTTAAATCTAGAAATTACATCGAGATCGTATCATAAAACTATATTCGTAATTATCTTTAATTATCTCATTTCCTCAACCGTTAGTAAGACTAATCACTTGTAGGGAAACTTCCCTTGGCTGCAAAGGTCATTTAACTAAAAGCAGAAAAGGGATTAATGAAATGACATTGGCCTACCTCGTAGCTCCCATTATCTCCCACCTAGTGAATTAGGGATTTTCCATAATGGATGTGAGAATAAGTTGTAACATCTCCCATGACATGTTCCACCACATTGTTATTCTTCAATTTTGTGAGGGTTTGAAGATGGAATTTAATATTTGTTGTAGAACACTTGATATTAACTAAAAATATATCATATAATATGTCATATCAAAACCCAAGAAATTCTTTATCAAATGGCACTAATCTAGCATAAATGTAAGCACCCTTTCAAAAGTTATCACCTCTAAAAGACTCGTGGCCATCACCAAAAAACCCAAATAAATACAGAATTTAAAGTGGAATATCTCCTTCATCTAAACTTTGATTCAAGCTGTTTTTAAGTCATGTATTTTTGCAAGTAAACTACAAATCTACAATTAGTTTTAGGAAATTCTGCTAAAAAATATTCGAAAACTAAACCTATTGTTGTAGCCCTCATTTTTCCCTTTGAAAACTTGCAAAATAGAAGGGAATAAAATCTCTCTTTTAGGCTCCAAAAAATGCTTTGATACCACGTGTTATGTACATTTGATCTTAATGTGCAAACACACAAGTTATCCAAGAATTGATATAAAACCTCCTTATTTTATATAAAGAAATCCAATCATGTTCACTCACATGTTCAAGGCGGTAGACTCCAATTGAGTAGACCTAATTACAATATGCTTCATAAGTCCTCCATAAAGCATCTCATTCCTTTGCTTCTACTTCTTTATACAATTTATATCTAACTTCTTGAGCACTTTCTAATAGGTGGAACCTTCTAGTAAGCCTTCTTACAATTATTGATTTTCACACTATATCTACTTCATAAGCCATATTTAATAGAGATGACCTTAATACATAACATCCTATCTATCTACTTAAGAGGGTTATATTAAGACCCTATCAATCTGGTAGGAAATGTTCATTGGTACCCAAAGAATACTTGAAAGGAGGAAAGCAATGCATCGAGATGCCAACTAATTAGAGAAGGCTAGAAACATCTAAATGCCAACAACCATGAATTTATAGAATTGAAATACATAAAAAGAAATAAAATTATAGATATATAATAAAATAGAAATGCGGTATACAAAATAGATCAATTTAGTGTCTAGCTACATCATGGCCTTAAAATTATTATTATTATTATTAAAATTGAATAAACATTATTAATTGCAAAATAGAATAAAAATTAAGAGAAATGAGATATAAAAAATAAAAATACGATCGCAAAAATAAAATAGAATAGAAATAGCAAATGAAATAAATATTTCCAACAAACAAACACACATACATGTTGTATGTGTATTAATTGGGCCTAACTCTAATGGTTGAGAAGAATAATTTTCATCATGGCCACATGAGCTCAAATCTTGCTTGTGACATACACTCTTTGTAAGCCATGAAGGTATCTATACACTTCTACGTTGTCTTAGGAAAGTAGTGATATATTTGTATTCAAAAATTTTGTGTTGGTAATAGGAGTAATATAAGAACATTTTGTATATATTAATATATAGTAATGTTTCATAATTATAGAAAGTTGCTCATATTGTAGAATTTTGACAAGTATTTGAGTTCTTGAAATGAGATCCCTTGTATTAATGCACATCTTGATTGTGCTAAAATTGGGCAACATATCTAAGAGCTCATTAGATTGCATTTGTAGTGAATTGATTTCAATATGGGGTTCTTAAGTTTGTTTTGCAACACATCAATTTCACCACGTTGTTCTTAATTTTACTTTACGAGGTTCTTTAGTGTATTTTTATGGTGCATTGATTTCAACGTGGGTCCTTCAATTTGTTTTTACAATGCAATGATTTGAACTTGAGGTCCTTGAGTTCATTTTTACGGTACATCGATTTCAATGTGTGGTCTTTAAGTTTTCTTCTAAAGTGCATTGATTTAAGTGTGGATTCCTTAAGCTTGTTTAAGATTGTTTTTATTAAGCATTGATTTTAAAATCCCGCTCATAAGTTTCTTTGTATGGTGATCAACTTCAACATGGTAATTTGTTTATTTCTATGGTGCATTGATTTTGGCATGGTAATTTTATAATATATTTATAGTAATAATTATTACATTTATATCATAACAAATACAATAATACAAGTTCAATGAGCTAGCTCGAGTGGTTGAGTGTTTTGAGTTTTATGCATGATATTTCTGTTGGAATATTAGACAATACTGAGAGGGGGGGGTGAATCAGTATTGTTAACTTTTATAATTTAAAACCACTTTTAACATTAATCATTAACACACAGAATCAACAAGAAACATAGAACATAGATTTTATCGTGGAACCCAATTGGAAAAACCACCAATACATCCTATTACTGCAAAATTATATTTACAAATAGTTTGTGCCTACTACAACAGACAAGGATGGTACAACACCCCATTTACCAACAGCTATTAAAAGGAGGCTACGACCCCCTAGTTTTATCAGCTACTACTGAAAGGATGCTACAACACCCTATTTACCAGCTGCTACTGAAAGGATGCTACAACACCCTATTTACCAGCTGCTACTAGAAGGAGGCTATGACCTCCTGGTTTTATCAGCTGCTATTGAAAGGATGCTACAACACCCTATTTACCAGCTACTACTGGAAGGAGGCTACGACCCTCTGCAGGCTTGTTGTCTGCCCTAGCGCCACCCTACCACCCTAGTTTGATTTCTTTAGACTTCCAGATCTTCTTGGTTCTTCAATTTTGTCACTGATCTTTCATCACTTCCTTGGTCTCTTACTTCTATTGCTGCTACATTGATCTAGACACTAGAGAACCCCATCTTTTCTCTTTGAACTTCAGTTTAAATACTTCCTCCATACCTTTATAGCCTCATATTTTTTCAATACTCACAACCTTTCCCTCTAAAGATGTGCCTCTTCATTAAATGTTATTCTGGACACTCATATCCATTCATAAACACGCCTTTTCAAAAATAATGTCTATGTTATTATTAAAAACACGCTCTGTTTTTGTTAGTCACATCCTTAGTCGTTCATCCTTACTTGATTGTACAGTCTTTTAGTTAGGTTCTATGTTTAGCAAAGTCGCTAAGTCTAGTAACCCAACCAAAAGATTGTATCGACGACATTGTCTCCTTTTCTCGACATATCGACGCATAGGTCGATTGTATCGACAACATTGTCACCTTTTCTTGACGTATCAGCATATTGGCGCATTGTCACATGTTCTCAACGTATTGGCACATTGTCACCTTTTCTCGGCGTATCAACGCATCGATCGATTGTATCGACAACATTGTCTAAGTCATCGGTTGTCTCGACTGCATTATCCCTTTTCTTTTGATTTCGGGGCATGCATCTGTTTCGATGAAAAACTCCAAGTTGACCCAAACACTCAACAACCTTTGTTATCGGCAATGTTTTCTCAACCTCTCCGATCATTTCAGCGCCCACTTGCGAGTCACCTCCAACGATGTCGACGGATTTCTTTCAATTGTGCTGAAACAATATTTTCCCAACCTCTCTGATCGTTTCGACACCCACTCGCGAGTCAACTCCGACGGTGTCGATGGATTTCTTTCAGTGGTGCCGAAACAATATTTCTTAACCTCTCTGATCGTTTCGACGAGACTGGATGAGTTACGCCGACATGGATGATTCAGCGGACCGTTTCGGAGAGACTTAGTCAAATTCCAAAATTACCATGTGGTTTCCTAGCCTCATCACACATGCCACATCACCACTTCCTTTGACATTAATGAACTTCTTTGACATCAATGACAACTAAACTCAACAATTTCAAGGTTGATCCCCTAGCACGAGACTCCTATTGTATGCATCACTTTGATGTCCCAACCAAATTAGGTACCATAATCAATGTCTACAAGTTTACACTAAGTATTGTCTACAAAATAGAGGAAATGTTCACTTCATTTTGTTATGTAGCTTCTTGACTCTTCAAATTTATCCACTTACCCATGTATTTAGAAATCTATTTTGAAATAGACGATTTTGTTTGCATTAAATTTCCTCCAAGATTCTAATATCAACTTGTCTTACTGGAATATGAAAACTTCATTCTAAATAGATAATTGTGTAACAAATCCATCTAAGCTGATGACACAGTAGAGTCCAATCTTTTTCTAGCAAGACCAATGCAAAGAATCATCATGCAATCTTTTTCTAGGAAGACCAATGCAAAGCATCATCGTCCCAGATAGAATCCAATATTTTTGCAATAAGACCAATGCAAAGCATCATGCAATGTCTTGGATAGAATGGTCCAAAGCCCAAGTAGCTTAACCTTCTCATCTTTGAATTTTCAAAAAACCGCTCAATTTTAAAGTTAGAATTGATTTTTAAAGCATTTCTATGAATTATGCTCGTAAAGCTAAAAAGCATAAAAAAATGTATTGCTTTATAGCAAAAGCAATAAAAATAAACTTAATATTCAAAAAGGTATCTTTCATTTCAAGTCACGAAAGGGCCGTACCACAGAGATTGGACTTCCTTTTGACTTTATTAAAACAAAGGGCTGCACCACAAAGATTGGACAATTAAATGCATGTTGAAACTAACAAATTGATAAAGTAGGTTCTTTAATGACTCGACATATAGCACATGCTTTAGTCATTTTTGTTTCAACTTTTCCTCCACAAACTCCTATATAAAAGTAGATAATTCTTCCAGTCAAATTTTATCTAATATATTAAGACTGCTTGGCGAACTGATAATCTGATTAGGAGCTTATCTTTTTTTATCATCCTGTGTCAAGTGGCCTCAACTCTAATATAATCTCTATAATTGCATTACAGCCTTGATCGTGCAAAAAAAATGCCAGAGGGAAAGAATTGTCAAATAGAGAAGGATAGAAAATTGTAAAGAGGATTCATCACAAAAATCTCACAGGATCAGTGATTCACATGCGAGCAGAAATTCCAAAATTGAAAAGCACAGATACCTCAAACCATAGAGAGCATCTAGAAGAATCATGAGCTCTTTACAGATAGATAACCCAAGCAGGAACATCGTAGAATATATTTTACAATAATTAAAGCAGTACACCGCAGCTTTATACAACCTTGTCATCCTTGCCCTTTCCATTCTCAATCCTACTTTGATTTGGAGAAAGCTCTGTTACTTCAGAAATTGATTGCTTAGTCACTTCAGAGCTTGATTGTGCAAACGAGGGAGGGGTATTGTCCAACTGTGCAGGTTCCGCAGCTACAAGTTTTAGACAAGTAAAACACCAGATGAAAAATGCAAATACTGGTCCAGAAACACTAGAAAACATAATCATGTTAAAAGGCTATCAAACTTTAAAATGTGCAGCACTGCCAGGATTATTATACCTGAACCTTTAGGCTTCTCTTCTGAAACTAATGCTTTTATTTCATCTTCGGAAACTTTCAAGTAATCTTCAGTAGAGTATGCTTCTCTGCCAAGAGGCCCATCTGCAGAAATACAATCAGAAAAATAAAAAATGATGAGGGAATCAAAAGCATGCATTGAAGTTTTAAATGCCTACAAAGGACAACTTATATGCAATCATCCTACAGATTATCAACCTGAATTAGCACACCAACATGTGATGTTGATGCCAATATAGCTTAGCAAATAAAACTAGCATCTAGTGTGAATTTCCATATTGCTTCAAAAAGTAAGATGAGCCGAAATTACATTACTGCATTCGATAGAGAACAAACAATTCCCAGTACTTTCACTCGTTATTGGTACCATAGACAGATTAATCCCTGACGTCAAGAAAGTGAAAAATAGCTGCAGATATAAGTAACAATAGTATGACTGCAAATTCTAGTTAAATTGCCCAGTATTGGTAACACAGACTGAACAAGTGCAAGCATTAAAAGTCCCGAGGAGAGTGGGCAAACAGGGAGATTCCCAATGATATTAGAAGTGACCACGATGGTATATTCTATGTACCAGATATTCTATAGCCCATCTTTCTGTAGGTAAAGGGTATTTACTAAACTGTGGTTTTGAAACCAAAAATAAAAATTAGAACATGGATAAAGCTAGACATAAATCTATACATCTCAAACTAAAGGTTCATTTTCAATTGTTCAACTGAAGTTACTTTATCATAGCCCAGAGCTAATAGATGATTTTCTTAGAAATAAGGAATCATATTCTTTGGAAATAGAATTTGACCTCATAATAACAACATGAGTTGGTACCCCTGCAAAGTAGAAACTAGTTCTCATGCCTCTACTACTAACAGGACGTTGATGAATTGATACCTAGCACATTTTTTATTTCCATCTAACAAAAGGTATATCTTCTTTCCAACCTTATCAGAAAAACTACTTCAGTTCAGCCTTTGGCATAACTAGATCATTCATGTTTTGCTGAAGACTACTCAAATATCTATTGGTTTTCATAAGAGAATTACCACTTATCCTGTGAGAGGAGTGGGTTCCATTTCCTTCCAAATGACATTCTTGAGGACTGATGTTTTATTTGTTCTTGGGTTGAAGAAAAATCTTCTTTCAGTTTCTTGTATGGCAGATCAGTAATGAAGAGATGCATTTGAAGGACAGCATTGCACCATCAATGATTGTAGTCTATTTAGTCCGAGGTCATTGGCCAGACAGGTGCATGAAGGTGTCCTTTACGAGTTACGTGCTGACCCTATGGCACTTATATATTCCAGTGAGAAACTAGATGAACCTTCTGGATTTGGGGAGGCATATGCTGTGCATGCATGGTGGGATGCCATGGAGATTTATTAAAAACTATTGTGGAATCAAGGAGTGATTCTAAGCTTGCAGTCGATGTGAGTATTGTAGAGTACAGTGACAGGATTGTAGGACTCTCTCAGTGAGAAGTAGTTGAACTTGATGAGACTATTGCTCCAGTTGCCAAAGGATTCTCTCATGATGAGGGAATTCACTGTGATGAGGTTGTAGCTTCAATTGCCGGAGGTTTTGAGATACATGGGCAAGATACCCATGATCACACCAAGTTGACAGTTTTGGCCTGTAATATTAAGGGATGACGGAGATTGGCAGGTTGTTGTTGATCCAAAGTTATGATCCTTCAGGCTTACAAGTGGCCAAGATTCTTCGAAGATTCGAGACATTGTGATGGCATCTTATGTTGTTGAATACAATGACTTCTATGGCTTACAGATTATACATTTCCAATGCAAAGGAAGACAGTGGTAAGAAGAGGTAAAGTTTTCTAATTCAGAAGCTCTCCCTCGGAGATTGTTGTTCCATAGATCACAATGTAACGTATTGCCGCCTAATTTGCACCTCGGGTCACGTGGCAGAAATCTTCAAGCCATTGGGTGCGACCTTGGGGGCAAGCAAGAGTCAAGTGTTGTCACTTGATCTTGACTCCTCCGTCTAGGCTCTCTCCTAGCAAAGCCAATGGGGGTGGTCCTTAGTAAAATAATCTAAGGCTGTTTTAATCTATGAAAATAACACAACTAATCTAAGAGATGTAATGATTTAAAATATTGCACCTAAGATAAATCTGCAAAAAATTTAACTTGTCAGCATGTAAATGACATTCACTCAACACATCAATTAATTTAAATGCTCAGAAATAAATGATACGATAAAGACCAATGTTGTTGGAGTGCTTGCGTGAATGAGGGTTGCTAGTGATGTCTCAATAAATATTGCAGATGTCTCAGTTGGTTTGTTTTAAATTAATTAGATGAGTAATTAAGGGGTGGGTTGATTGTTGGTCAATTTTATTAAAAATGTGGTAATGATCTAATTATTAAGGAAATAGGGAATTCCAAATACCCGAGGGGTACATGGAATCTGTCCAAATTTACTAGGAAGTGGCTTTCACAGTGATGTGTGGGCTAGATGGAGTTGTGGGGTTGTGTTCAACACTACACCAACAAAGATGTAGCCTAACAGGGCCCCACGGTCACTGATTGTTGGTCAATTTTATTAAAAATGTGGTAATGATCTAATTATTAAGGAAATAGGGGATTCCAAATACCCGAGGGGTACATGGAATTTGTCCAAATTTACTAAGAAGTGGCTTTCACAGTGATGTGTGGGCTAGATGGAGTTGTGGGGTTGTGTTCAACACTACACCAACAAAGATGTAGCCTAACAGGGCCCCACGGTCACTTTCTAGTAGTTCCCGCTTCACTTGAAGAATTTCCCCACTAACGAGCAATTTCAAGTAAGTGTCGAATTTCACTTTTCGGGTTAATTGAAGTGTTAGACTAATTACTAGTCACTCCAATCCCTTTCTGATTGTCCCACCAATCCAGCCAATGGCCTGCAATGTTCACAAGAGCATACGGGAATTGAAGCCTTGTTTATTTTAAGGATTTTAAACTTAAATGTGAGTTGTTTAAATCACAATACTGATACTCTCGTTTCCAAGAACATGGTCGGATTTGTTAATTTTAATGCAGGAAAGTAAAAACTTAAAAATAAAAAATATAAATAAAATGAAAAAATAAAAAAATGACGTGAATCCCCATTGGGGGATGGGATGTGGGCACTTGGCTACCCACTTGCCTCTCTTTTTTACAATGATTACAATGAAGAATATTTGTGTTCCTATGTAGGATAGGAAACACAAATTTACAAGTTTTAAGGCCTTAGAAAAATGTCCACAGAAGAAAGAGTGAGAAGAGGGGTCTCTGAATGGCTTAGATCTTCAAAACTTCGCCAGAGTGCCTCTCTACTCTATCACCTTTTGCTGCAAAACAGCGAGTAATTAAGAGCCAAAGATGCTAGATAATCATTCAAAAGCATAAAAATTTTGACAAAATTTTCAAGTACTTTAAAGATAGAAAATTTTAAATGCCAAATTAGTACTTTTTAGAAGCTAGATTCTATAAAATATTACTTTTTAAAATCAGATCTGAACTTTCAAGTGCATATGTAAATCAGATTGATAAGATATTCTCTAATATATTAAAGAGATTTAACTAAGCACTAAGAACTAGTAACCAAAAAGAAGCTTGAAATTTAAGTCGAAAAGGTATCACCAAGCTAGAACGATAAGCAACGAAAGGAAAAGAGATGTCTACAAAGTGTTGCCAATGGGATGAAGTCTTTTCTTCAAGAAATACTGAAGAAGAAGTAGAGCTAACATGCTCATCCAAACCTCCAGCTTAGGCAACCTGTAAAACTCTACAAAACTTGCAATGGAGATTAAATGTCGGTGTTACCCAATAAGAGATACTAAACGAAAATATGAATTCAAGCAAGAATAATCATAAATTCATAAGCATTCTATTACAAATAACAATAACAAGCAACCATGAAAGTATTACTTCCTATCTTACTAGAACACAGTTCCCTTCAAAAGCCAGCAATCCCGAACATATACAAGCTTGCGAAAATCTACATATTACCTCAATATTGCATAAAAGAACATACATCCGAACACCATAGACCACACTTGCATCAACCTCCAAAGCCTTTTATTAATCAATGATGAAAAAATTACAACAAAGTACAAGCAGAGGTTCTACACTTCCTAATGCAAATCAAGGAATGAGTGCCTGCTTAAATAGAAAAGCAAGCAAGAGAGGGGGTACATTTCCTCAAGGATGCGCTAGAGTGGATAGAGGTGGCAGTGAGTTGGATCACGGGTGGCACAAGAGTTGGAATGTGGCAACATCTCAATGCAGAGATAACACTTACCCAAACTCTGAGTTTTTTTCCAAAGCAATGATCTTTTCCACATATGCTTGCGCCCCTTCTTGGAGAGGATATTTCCAAACTCAAAAAACTCTCTAAAACAGCAACATCTAACTTGCTAAACATGCCCAAGTACTTGCCACTTTACTTTGCCAAGTCACAAAAATTGATTTCAGCAAGTTTCTTTTAATTATTTAATTGCCAAACTTTTAATTATCTCATTTTTTGGTCTTTTTTGGGTTTTCGAGTAATAATTAATTTGGGAGATAAATAATTACTCAAAAATTTAGGAAAGTGGATTTAGAGGTTAAGTGGATGCTATGGGTTAGAAAATGAGCACCCCCATGGAAAAAACAACCTCCTAGCCCCACTTTTATGACTTTTTAAACTTTTACAATTAACTTATTAAAAATAAGCCTGTAAATACGAAGAAAAAAAAAATATTTTTTTTCCGAAAATTAAAAAAAAACTATGGGGGACTTGGGACATGTTTATAATGACTCAAAATAATGATTAACATGGTAATATACATCGACACATAGGTTTTAATAACCTCCCAAGGCCTAACCACCAAGGCAATTATTCCAGCTTTGGAGGTTTGGGTGAAAAACTCGGAAATTATTTATCACTTAAAATTGATAAATAATTAACAAGGAAAAAACACCTTGGAATAATGCAATGATAATTAAGCCCTAGGAAACCAAACATTTTACATAAAGTCATCATGCTTACTCATTTTATTACAATTCCCCATGGGTATGAAGATGTTAAAAAAAAAGGGCTAAAAAGGCCTGCATGGACTTCTGAACTTGAAAATTGAACAAGTAATTGTTCGTCTTTGGCGGCTCATTTAGAATTCCAACTTAGTGCAACTCAGTTGGTAACATCTGACTCCAACTGTGGGATGTGTGGTTGATCCGAATTCTATGGAAGTCGATCATAAGAGAAACCAAGAATCTCTGGTTCCTGAATAAAACTAGGATAAGCCAATCACATATATATATATATATATATAACCAAATAAAATAACAAGTTGCATTTTATGATACAAGATAATATACAACAAATGAATTAAAAAATACTTCTATGTACACAATTATTATACAAAAAGAAAAGATTAAGCTAGGAAATAAAATGCAGAGGAAGGGTTAGAAATCCATGATACAAAGATGCCCCCATGGGCATCAAATGCTGTCACTGAAAAATGGCTTTAGAAGTTGCTCGTTCACTAAGAGAGTCTACTTTTCAACATCCATGTCACTTAAATAAAATGAATTGACACCGGCTATGTCATGGATGATGTAGCGACCCATCCATAAGTTGTCAATTTTTCGTGTTTTCCAGGCTTTTCTTTCCGCTTGTCCCATAGTAACATTATATCTTCCTTCTGAAAGGTCCTAAGCTTAGATGACCTGTCAAAATTCCTTTTGACTTTATCCTGATTTCTGATATTCTTCTCAACTACTTTTCTTCTAACTTCATCCAACTCTACCAACTCATGAATTCTGCTCTGATCTAATCTTGAATCCTGCAGAGTCTGATACACTAGTAACTTGAGATGAGTTGGTAAAGTCACATTCGTGTCGTAGACTAACTCAAAAGGAGACTTCTCAGTTGCACTTTTCTTAGTGATCCTATCCTCCCAAAGTGCAAATTTGATTTTACTATCCCAAGACTTCTTATTATCACCAATAATCTTTTTAATAATGGTCATCAAATTCTTGTTACTTGACTCAGCAAGACCATTTCCCTGGGGATAGTAATTCGAGGAATGAAATAAGATAATGCCATACTTAAAACAAAACGATGACATTGCTACTGAATTGAAAGCTTTGGCATTATCAGTGGTTATCTTAGCAGGCACCCCAAATCTAGTAATGATTTTATCTTCAAGGAAATCCTTGACTACTTTCTCGGGTGTTGCTTTAGTAAGTATGGCCTCTACTCACTTGGTAAAATAATCAGTTGCGGTCAAAATCCAAGTGTAACCATTACTTGAATTATCCTTAAATTTACCAATGAAATCAAGACCCCATTGCTGAAAAGGGGCTTGGAATACAACTGGCTTCAAAGGTAATGCAACAATTTTTTGTTTTCTTGTGAATAGATGACATTTCCGACAACTCCTAATAGACTTGTGCACATCAGTGAATAAGGTGGGCCAATAGTATCCTGCTCTAAGAATTTTGTGGGCTGTTGTTTTAACTGCAAAGTGGCTACTACAAAATCTTGAGTGGAACTCTTCTACAAGTCTTTTAGACTCTTCTTCATCTACACATTTAAGCATGAGACCATCTAGGTTTTTCCAACCCAAACCATCTTGGGTAAGACAATACTTAGTTACTTGTAATCTTAACGACCTTCTTTTGTGGCTGACTAAGTGTTCTGGACAAGTTAGGTTGAGGGTATAGAAAACTATATCTAAATACCATTGTTGTTGGTCAAGACATTGAAGCTCTATTGAACTGGCTGATGCTAATAAACTGTTTTGACAAATCATGCCTAAGGCTTGCTCATTTTCCTCTATCATCATTTTGGCCAAACCTTGCCCTTTGAATTTGATCAATTTAGTGGGTTTAATCTGTAAGTCATACTCTTGGATCTTTGATACCCACTTTCCTCTTATACCAAGGCAATCCTGCTGGGATAAAATGTCTTTTACTATTGAATGGGGAACATAACCAACTACTTTAGAATACTCAACGTAAATTCTAAAGTGTTTTTAAGACTTAACAAGGGCATAGACTTGTTTTTCCATTATAGTGTACTTTAGCTCCCAATTCTGTAAGGACCTACTCATAAAAGCAATTGGTTGTTCCTAACCCTCTTTGTTCTTTTGCAACAAAACTCCGGCAATTGTATCCTCTAAGGCAAATGAAAAAATCTAGAAGTCTTTGGAGTAGTCCGAGCTCGTCAAAACTGGGGATCTTGTTATACAATCCTTTATACTTCTAAAAGCTTCTTTTCCCTCTCTATCCCATCCAAACTTAGATCCTTTTTAAGGAGCCTTTGCATAGGTTTCATCAACTCGGCTAAGTTTGGCATGAACCTTCTTATGAAATTGATTTGACCATTAAAAGACTGTAAGAATTTCTTGTTATGGGGCAAAGGGACTTTCTTTATGGCTTCTACTCTTTCAGGTTCTATCTTCACACCACCCTTGGAAATAATGTGCCCAAGCAACTTGCCTTCATCTATCCCTAAGACTGATTTGGCAGGATTCAAAGAAATGCCAAACTTTCTGCATCTTTCAAAAACCTTCCTGAGATGGCCTATATGATCTGATATTTCTTTTGAAAATATTGTAAGGTCATCTTGATAAATTTCAATTATCTTTCCAATCAACTCATTGAAAGCATAATCCTAGCCCTTTGGAATGTTGCACCCGCATTCAAAAGACCAAAGGGCATCCTCAAATATTCAAACGTTCCCCCAGGTGAAGTGAAAGTTGTTTTCTGTCAATCTTCTTTTTTAACAAGGACTTGATTATACCCTGCGAATCCGTCCAACATAGACATCATCTTCAACCAGTTACCCTTTGTAGTAATGTTTCCATATCTGGCAAGGGCTAATTCTCTTTTATGCATGAGATATTCAAATTTCGGAAATTAATGCATATGCTCAGTTGTCCATTCTTTTTTCTAACTACAACCAAGTTTGAGCACCATGATGAATGTCTTGTTAGCGCAATGATGTTGGTTGCCAACATTTTCTACAACTCTTGTTGGACCATGGGGGCTAACTTGGGGTTTATTCTTCTAAGCTTTTGTCGAAAGGGCTTGGTATCTAGCCTCAAAGGAATTGTGTGCTGAAATACATCATCCCGATAAGCCTCTAATTCATCATATGTAAAAGCAAACACATCTCTAAACTCTTTTAGCAACTCTACCAAGTTTTTTCTCTCCTCAGAAGTTCATTTTCCAATTTTTATTTTTCTTGGCTCTTCTTTAGTGCAAATGTTTATTTCTATGTAATCCTCCCATTTCCTGGTTTCTTTCTTTTTATATCTATCCTTCCTATCAAAAAAAAATTCCCATTCAACCACCTTCTTAGGGACAGGATTACTAGGTTGATCATCCTCCTCTTTCTTGTAAGACTCTTCCTCCTGAAAGCTGACCTGAAAGTCTGAAAATTCTTTCATGTTATTGACGAATTTTATAATTTGCTTGTCATCTTTAAACACTTGACAATGATTAAGGTTGTCTAGGGCAGAAGGTCTGAAATTTATTTCAGATTTTCCATTCCCCTTTATCAACTCTTCAGTGAATTCTAATGTGGAAGTTGCTACAGCAAGCTTGTATGCTTCATTGTTTTCTAACTAAGGCACTGCAATGAGGTTTAAAGCACTAAAATACTCCAAGGTGTCCCATACAACATTCCTATAATTTTTTATTATTTCACTCTTACATGCAAATGAGTTCTTAACTTGGGAAACAATCAAAGATGATGAATGAGTTCTTGACTTGGGAAACAATCAAATTCGAATCATCTTTAATACTTAGCACCCTAATGCCCAGGTCTTTTGCAATCTCAAGACCTAGCAGAAGAGCTTCAAATTCAGCCACATTATTTGATGCATCAAATTCAATTCAATAAGCAAAGTTAAACTTTTTATCCGATGGTGAACTTAAGACAATCCCTGCCCCTTTTCCTAACTTAGAGAAAGCTCCATCAAAACTCATTATCCATAGCTCATCAGCCTCTTCATCATTAACCTTCTCCCTGATAGGTATAAGGTAGTTTGCATAGATAGCATGGTTTCCAAGGCTATATGTTTCACAGATGTATTCATTATTCAGCTCATCAAGCTTTTCAACATGATACTTCCTTTCCTTTTCCCTATACAGTTTAACATGTGCATCTTCAGAAGCTGGAATCATAGCATAACTCCAATCCATCTGGATAGACCCGCCTAGGGAAGCAACCCACTTTCTTGATAACAACATTCCCCATACATTAGGCACATCTATGACTACTATGTCCATGGTCACACCAATGTCTGGGTATGCAGCTAATTGGACTGGGAAATTCAAAATTATACCCACGACATCGATTTCCCTTGGGTCCATGGCACATACGTTTTGATATGGCCTTGTGATCTTTAAACCCATTTTCTCCATAACTTTCTTGGTCATGATGTTAGATGATGCACCTGAATCAAGCATACAGTTATGCAATAACTTATCATTTGCAATCAGCGAAATGTAGAAGGCAGGATGGCCTTCCTTGTTTGGGATCTCTACTATGCAAAACAATAGGAGTATCTTCATTAAAGTTGTTTTGTTTCTTAGCAAGACTTTCAGTAGACTTGTTCGTAACTATTTCTTTTGGTTTGTTGGCTATGTTTTCCTTGGGCTTCTCAGTAATTACTTCTTTAGGATTCTCAACAATCTTTTCCTTAGGTCCCTCTAAGGTTTCATGAAAATATCTGTTTGACTAGGAATTTTCAGGATCTCAATTACTGGGACATGAATTTTAGCACTTGACAACCAATTACCCAAATCAATTTTCAGATCTACATAGGGAGAAATGTTTACCATTGGAATGTGTTGATCTAATTTGGTTGGGATCACACTCTTTCTTCTTTGATAGACCATGCCTTTGTACTTCTCAATGATTTGCTCAGGAGTAGGTTTTTCACCAAAAATCTGTGTTGCATCATCCTTCTCCTAACTATATTCCCTTGCTTGTTTCCATTTTTCTTTTGAGATAGGATGGACATTCCTGACATTGTTTATATAGTCAAGGTATCTAGGATAACCCACGAAATTACTTGTCTCAATCTGCTCTTGTTCCATATTGTAACAAAATTTTGGGCAAGTAGACTCGTCATGGAACTCTTCACAAGGTCTGCAATAGGAAGGAACCTCATCAACCATGTTGTTTGATTCAAGTTGGTTAGGAGGTCTCTGCTCTTGGGGAGAATACTACTTCTTCCATTCTTGATTTGGCCTTGGTTGAAAACTTCTTTGATTTTGACTAACATGATGCTTCTCCATGGCCATTAATCTATTTTGCATAGCATTCATTTGGAAAGTATGATTTACCATCATTTGTTTCATTAATTCTGTCATCTCCTTGATGGATTCCTTAGTCTGATCTTTCCTTTCTGGTTCAACTGCTTTTCCCTTGGAATCATGCAGTTTGGGAATGGAAGCACTACCTCTAGAAAAACCAGGTAGATTGGATTTTCCAAATGCTTGCATGTTTTTGTCTATCTTTTCGACAATTTCCATAGCAGCATGTAGAGCTCTTGGCTCCTTATCTCTGAGCTGATATCTCATCTCACCTTCGAAAGCTTCTATGTAGTAGATGAGAATTGATGCATCGAGAGGTTTAATATCTTTATGAAGTCTTGAAACCAAATCAGTGTTTTTTTTATTAAACTCCTCGATTGTCTCATTCTCTTTCTTCTTAGCTTCAGTCAAGGCAGCCAACAGGTGTCGATTATCTTTCTTGTCACCCCATCTTGAATTGAAAGTTGTCTCAAACTCTACGAAAGTTTTGATGCCGTTATCAGCCAAATTGGTGAACCATTCAAATGCATCAGCTTCTAAGGATAAGGAAAAGAGCCTCATCTTTACATCTTCAAAATTCACATTATGGCACCACTTGGCGTAACACTACGTAAAAGACAATACGTGAGACTTCGCCATTATAGTATCATTGCCATGAAAAGAAGGAACTTTTTCAATGGGGTTATCAAGGATTTGATGAGCATAACCAGCAATGCCGGCAAAGTCCAAGGGTTTAAAACGGCCGCCCATGCTGGTAGGTGAATTACTTGATTGAGGATTATCAATAAATAAAAGTTGAATGTCAAGGATTGACTCTGATCTAAGATTTTCAAGGATTCTACAAGAAGCTAGCTTGCTTTTCCTCCTATGATAGACATGTTCACGCTCAGGGATGAAATGGAGCAAGCCTTCATAGTTTCTTCTTGTTGAATTCCTTGGTAAAAGTTAAAAATAGTGGAGTCGCCAAATGATCTGAGTAAAATTATTCAAATTACAACATTCATTAAACAAAGCATAAAAAACAAAAAGAGAACTCAAAGTCGTATTCCGGGAATAGAAAGATTTATCCCCGACAACAACGCCAAAATGCTACCGCCTAATTCGCACCTAGAGGCAGGTGGCAAAAATCTTCAAGCCACTAAGTGCGGCTTTGGGGGCAAGAAAGAGTCAAGTGATGTCACTTGATCTTGACTCCTTCGTCTAGGCTCTCCCCTAACGAAGCCAAGGGAGGTGGTCCCTAGTAAAATAATCTAAGGTTGTTTCAATCTATGAAAATAAAACAACTAATCTAGGAGATCTAATGATATAAAATATTGCAACTAACATAAATCTGCAAAAAATTAATTAAATCACCTACATGTAAATGGCATTCACTCAACACATCAATTAATTTAAATGCTCATAAATAAATGATACGATAAAGACCAGTGCTATTGGAGTGATTGCGTGAATGAGGGTTGTTAGTGATGTTTGTTACCAACTTTTTGTACCATAGTTGGGTTACCTGAGGAGCCGCCAATTGACAAACATGTCCAATGTTTGATTCCAGTGTATCAGTTGATTCGTCTTTATGTCTAGCCAATTTTGGCTAGCCAGTTTTTCATTTGAATAATTTTGACCATGGCCCCGCGGGGTTTGTAATAAAATGTGCTAGTAGGGTGTTTTGAGTGGTTCGGTCTCCTAAGACGTAGAATCTCAACTAAGGTATTCCATGGAGTTTTTTGCCCTTGACAATTATGCTTTGCCTATAGCCGAGTATAATTGACGAGGTTTTCTCCCGCTTCCTCCAAAGCTGGAATGCCCGATTTTGAATTCTGGGCCTTGGGGGGTTATTAGAGCCCAACTAAGTGTATATAAACCTACTAGGCATTATTAGAATTGTTGGAATATAATCCGTCAGGATTATACGTTATTGTAAATATTAGGAATATGAAGAGACTCTCGGATGTGTGATCCCAAGAGTCACTGTAAATGTATAAATAAAGGCATTCTATGGAGAAATAAACAATTCGGGAGTTATTCCACCTGACAGTGGTATTAGAGCTCCATAACTCCTGCCTGTTTTCAGTTCTGGCAGCCTGTATGCTTGCCAGTGCATTGCCAAACTGCTAGCCCATTAATGTGCCTGCTCTCTGCTCAGGGTTGAACGTTCTAGACATTCTGTACGCACTCAGAATCATTATCATTTTGCTGCCCACCTACTTGTTCCTCATTAGTCTGCATCCGAGCGTTTCTCTTCCAACCTATGTGCATTCATTGTATGTGTTATAGTCACAGACCTGAGTTGAGGAATAACTAGCAGCTAAGGTATGAAACAATCCGTTGGATGATATGTTATTAATTATTTCCTCGAACCTCTGCACATTTTCGATTGTTCTTTGCCAGAAAATTGAAGTGCTCAAAACACTGTTATACCTAACCCTAATTCCTAGTTGCACTCTCTCTTCTTACCATTCAATTTTTACCCATCGCGTCTCCACCTAGAGTTTCACAATAGTAATAGTATTGTGTGTTTTGAGTGTGAGCTGCTTTCCATGGGTGGACAACGACCTACATCGTCTATTATTCCTGTAACTCTCAAAGTTTATGACAGTCTCCCATTAAAACTTTCTTTGTGAATGCGTTCTCTCATAGAGATCTAAGGGATTGTAGCAGTGAAATATTGGTGAAGCCCATGGAGTCCATATATCGCTCTCCCAAGTGCGTGGGCGCTTTCCAGCTTGTAATCTAATTCTGATATCTCTTGTGAAAACTGCGAAAAGGCTGTTGCGATTTGAGGCTCTCAATATATTGTTGCTTGGAGACTGAAGGTTATGCACAAAAGATCATTCTTTTGCTGCTATGAGAGGTTGATACTAAAGCCGTGATGACTCTTGATGTTGTGAGTTCTTTGAAGAATGATAACTGAAGATTGCTGGTGGAAAATCTATAGCTGAAGATTCACGGTGTGGAGGAGCTGTTGCGTGAAGAGTTTCTTTTCTGCGAATTGAAGTTGCATATCAGACCTTCAAGGACCATGAAAGTTGATTATTGATGTCGCTGCGATCGTTTTGGAGAATGTAGATTCACATCATCATACAATTGTGTGAAGTGTGACTGCGTTGGTTGAAGCTATCCTGCTGCTGCGAGTCCAGTGAAGACCAGTGACAGAAGGTTCACGCCAGTCCTCATCTGTGTGAAGGTAAATTATTATTGTTGTATTCACTTGTGACCGTTGGAAAGTTCATAACACCTAATTTATGCCCTAATTCCTGTGCGTAGAGTTTTCTGGGAAAGTCCGCAAATATTTTCATATGTAGGATATGGGTGCTACGTATTGAAGAGGCCCGTGACTTTTGTATTGAAGCTTTGAGTTTGAATGTATGTGTATGGGAGTGCTGGGGTTTCTCCTTTCAATTTAAAGCTGTGCTTTGAGCTCGAAACTGTGACCAGTATAGGAGAAGATTGTTGGTGTTTGCTGTGACCGCTTTGAAGACTGATTATCATTGGCATTGTTGTAAAGCTTGAGGAATGTGGCAGAGACTTAGACCTGCACCTTTACTCTTTCTTCTTTTTCTCCTACTGTTTTAGTTGCTTAGAATCACTTTGCTTTGCTCAAAAAGCAAAGAACCACACCAAAGACCAATCCAAAGTTCATCCCAAAGGAGAAAGCAGCATGAGAGGCAGAGGAAGAAGAGACTTCAGAGGTAGAGGAGACAAAAACAACTCCAGCAAAAGATCAGATTTGAAGTGCAAGCGTTGTGGAAAGATTGGACACACAGCAGATCAGTGTTGGGCTTCGTGGGACTCCATCAAAGACAGACATAACCAGAAGAAAGATGACAATAAGAACCAAGATGCTAGTAAATCTTCAGATTCTGCTCATTGTATTGTTGCACATTGTAATCTTGGTATTAATGACATGACTTCACTTTCATCTTACACAGATTGTTGGCTACTTGATACTGGTGCAACATCACACATGACTTTTAGAAAAGACTGTTTTGAAGAACTTAATGAAACAATAAATGGCATAGTTTACTTTGCAGATAAGTCAAGTCTTAAACCAAAGGGAATGGGCACCATTCGGCTGAAGATGCCTAGATTCCCTGATTTCTTGTTGAAGAATGTTCTCTATCTTCCAAAGTTGCAGAGAAGCCTGTTGTCCTTGGTGCAGATTCGATAGCAAGGCCATTCCATCCACATGTTTGATGGAATCGTAGAAATAAGAAAGTCCTCTGACAACCAAGTCATCATGACTGGATACGAAGATGGGAAGCTGCTGAAGCTAAAGGGTTCATCTGCAAGGGTTCAGAACTATGCCTACTTCTCTCAGCATGGAGAAGGTAATTTGTCATCAAGTTTATTGTGGCATGCAAGATTTGGTCATTTGAATTATAACAGTCTTCGTTTGTTGAAAAAGAATGGTGTATTTGGTGTGCCCACCATTCCCAAAGAGAAGAGCAAATGTGATGCATGTATATTAGGGAAACACAGTAAGCTGCCATTCCATGAATCTAATTTCAGAGCAAGTAGGAAATTAGAATTAGTGCATTCTGATTTATGTGGCCCAATGCCAACTCCTTCTGCCAATGGGAATAAGTATTTTATGACCTTTGTTGATGACTACTCAAGAATGTGCTGGATTTACTCATTAAAGACAAAATCAGAAGCATTTCAAACATTCAAGGACTTTCATGCATTGACAGAAAAACAAGCACAATCTAAAATTGGTACACTTCGTACTGACAATGGGAAAGAATACACGTCAAATGCTTTTGAAGATTATCTTCGCCAACATGGAATTGCACATCAAACTACAGTTCCCTACAATGCTCAACAAAACGGTGTAGCAGAAAGAATGAACAGAACCATAATGAATATGGTACGATCAATGATGTTTTTTAAGAATGTAAAACTAATGTTTTGGGGTGATGCA
>LPNX011028487.1:130763-220680 GCA_001517045.1 Pseudotsuga menziesii
TGAAGGAATTGACAATGAAGAAACGTTTTCTCCTACAGCAAAATGGGCTACCATCCGTACCTTACTCTCTTTAGCTGCTCAGAATGGGTGGAAAGTTCATCAGATGGATGTGAAGACTGCTTTCTTGAATGGAGACTTGAAAGAGAATGTCTTCATGTCTCAGCCAAAAGGCTTTGTTGTGAAAGGAAAAGAACAAAAGGTATGCAAGCTTGTCAAATCCTTGTATGGCCTAAAACAAGGGAGCAGTATAAGCGTTCACCAAATCGCCCCCGACTCGCCGGAATCCGGCAGACCAATTTTGGTGTAAATCATACTTTCGAGGAATTAAATCGTAATTTTAATCATTTGGGTAGTTTTAAAATGCCCGATTTAGTATAGAAAGAGCTAATAAAATTAGTAGAATTCCAAAATAATGAAATAAACAATTTCACAGCAAACATTTGACTGATTTTAATAAAAAATCGGCCGTAAAAACGAGGCGATTTGGTGAACGCTTATCCTACGCGTAAAACAAGCGCCTCGCACATGGTATGAAAAATTAACCGAGCATCTTTTGAAGTTAAATTTCGAACATTTTGATCTTGATGATGCAACACTGTTTATAAAGAAAGTTGAAAGATCTGTTGTGTATCTTGTGGTGTACGTAGATGATCTTTTGATGACAGAGAACAATGAGAGCTATATAGCATCCATAAAGAAAGATTTGAAAAAGATCTTTGAAATGACAGATATGGGACATCTCCACTATTACTTAGGAATTGAAGTCACTCAACATCCTAAGTACATATTCCTATCTCAGAAAAAATATGTTGGAGAACTAATAGACAAATTTTGCATGACAGAATGCAACCCTATCTTTACTGCAATGGAACAGAAAATGAAGCTCACATCAAGCGAAGGAAAAGAATTTGAAGATGCGACCAAGTATCGACAACTTGTAGGAAGACTTATCTACCTTACAACAACTAGACCAGATATTTCTTATGTTGTTGGCATACTTTCAAGGTTCATGCATAAACCTTGTGAAGGACACTGGTCAGCTGCAAAAAGAGTTTTAAGATACTTGAAGGGGACTCAAGACATTGGACTCAAGTACTCTAAGGTGGATGACTTCAAACTTATTGGGTACTCAGACTCAGATTTTGATGGCAATAAGGAGACAGGAGTATCAACTTCTGGATACACTATGAGTCTTGGATCAGCAGCTGTCTCATGGAGATCACACAAACAGTCAGTTCCGGTAGATTCAACAACAGAAGCAAAATATGTGGCTGCAGCTGAAGCAACGAAAGAAATAGTATGGCTCAAGAAGATACTTGAAGATTTGCAAGAAAAACAAGAGAACTCCACTCCATTATTGATCGACAATACTTCTGCAATCAAGCTAGCTAAGAATCTCAAATTCCATGATCGAACCAAACACATCAACACAAAGTATCATTTGATTCGACATCATGTAGAGGCCAAGACAGTCCATCTTCGACATTGTTCCACAAATGATCAAATTGCAGACATCTTCACCAAAGCGCTTGGACGAGAAAAGTTTGAAAGATTCAGAAACATGCTCGGACTTACTAACACCCCTTCGGATTAAGGGGGGGATTGTTGGAATATAATCCGTCAGAATTATACGTTATTGTAAATATTAGGAATATGAAGAGACTCTTGGATGTGTGATCCCAAGAATCACTGTAAATTTATAAATAAAGGCATTCTATGGAGAAATAAACAATTCGGGAGTTATTCCACCTGACAAGAATAAAACATGGTCATGTCCCAAGTCAATAGGACCATCAAAAAAATTTCCAAAAATATTTTACCGGATGCGTTAAAAAATTATTTTAATTTTTTAATTTTTTTATTATTTCTCTAAAATTTTTAATTAATTTTTCCACAAGCTAAATGGAAAAATCCCGTTTGTAATAAGTTAATCATCCAGACCCCGTTTTCAGAGATTGAAGGCTCTAACCTTAAGCCAAAAATCATTCTTGATCGACCAGCCAATCAAATCCAACTTTCAGATCATCAATCAGACACATAATGCTCATTTTCTCAAAAAAGTCATTTTTGGGAAAAAAAATGATTATTTTGGAGAAAATTCAAAACTCTGCAAATTAATCCAAATTCAGTGAAATAAAAGGCTAAATGACATGTCAATGGGCATTTATGATGATTGGAGTTATCATAACTCAGCTTCAATCAGCATTTAGTGAGCAATAAAGATATATTCAGTTAACGGACTTGTCATCTCCAGCTAAACTCCCGAATTGGATGAGATGGAGAGCATTCATTGATTTGATGATTTGATCGAGGCAAGGACTGATGATTACACCGGCAGTGACTCCTCCAGACCTAGCAGCAGCTCTTCCTTACCTAGTCCACGCCTCTCTTCAGCCTGTTCACGCCTCTCTCTTCATCCTCACACCCCTCTTCCTCATGAGGGCGTCATCCACACGTGTGGCTCCATCTGGGCTTGGATTTCAGTGGTTAGGGTTGGAGTGGGGGCGCCTTGCCTAGGTGGAGGCCTCCCCTCACTCTTAACTCTTTAGTTGCGGTCTGGAGCTCTCAGTTATTTGCCGCGGTGGTTAGGTCTGGTTTTCTGGTTTTAGGGTTTTGGGTTCTTCTTTCATTGTATAAATAGAGGCTTCTTTAACTCTATTGAAATGGAACTTTTGGGTTAAAGTTACTCTGAGAAAATTATATCAAGCATTTTGCTTTGACTTTGTTAATAAAGATATTCGACTTTAGAGGTCTATGGGCTTTTGATTGTGCTGGATTCCTCATGGTTGAGGTGATATTGTCTCTAACTCATCTCATTTAAATACTTGTATGTGATTAAATATTTTTCTAGCTCAAGAAGGCCATTGTTGGCACAGTAGAATAGCCATTTGTAGTTTCAATTTGGTTATTTATGCAAAGTAAATCGATATTTTGATGGACATGAGTAGTAAGTAATACAAAATGTTGATCTTGATTTGATTTGCCTAACATACTAGCATATATTTTATCTCACTTCTTGTTTTAAGTTTTGATGTGATTCAGGCTTCACAGGTTGTAGAAGGGTGTGAGCTCAACTGCTTCTATCTCATTCTTCAAAACAACCATTTGAATTTAACATTTTTAATTGCAGGACCTACAGGGTTCGTCATCTTTTGCTTCAAAAGAAAGCTGGGAGTAACTCTCTCTCTCTTGTGTTCCATCCACGAGATAATGTTCTTTTGGTTACCGGTTACTTAGGAGGCCCTAGTTTACTTCTTTCAATCCTTAGGCTTCCTTCCCATTGTCTTGTTTGGCTTGCCTTTCCTTCTTCTTCTTCGCTGCCCTCTTTTTCCTTAGTTTTCACCCCTTTTTTTAGCTTTGGACAGCCCTCTTTTTCACCTTTATGGCAGCCCTCTTTTTACCTTTTCTCTCTGTCCTCTCTCTTTCCTCCTCTTTCATCGCTGGTTTTTACCCCTCTTTCAGAGTCTAGTTTGTAGTTTTTTGTCTTTAAAATTTCGATTAATGCATAACGTTTGAACTATTCAAAGCTCTTATTTGCAGGAAGAATCGAGAAAAACCCAAAGGCCTTAAGCAAGCAAAGGAGCAAGCAAGAACAAAAAGACAAAACTTCCCTCTTCTCTCCATCCCTTTCTCTCCTTGTTCTTCCAAGACAAAGGCAAAAAAGCAAAGCCATCAAAATTGTAAAAATTAATAAAACAGCGAGTGGGATTATGGCTCCCACACCCTTCTTCCCCCATTTGGGGGAAGCTTGTATCGTCTCATTGTCATGCTTTTCATTTTTTTATTTAAACTGCTAATGGTAGTGTTACCACCTAAGTTGTACTTAGTGGTTTTTTATCAAGTGAGCCTGGTGAACCGGACAAGGATAACTTGTTCGGACTTCAGAAGACCTTCAGTCTTGCTTCTGGGAAACTTTGTTGTACTATAACACATGTTCATACCCCCATGGGGGAATTGTAATAAATGTTCTAGCATGATAGTGTCTGTAAAAGACTCAGTCTCTTAGACTTTATTTGTCAATCCAATCAACCCAAGGTGTTTTTTTCCTTGGTTATTATTGGTTGTTGAATAAACGATTGATAATTTCTGAGTTTTTCACTCCATACCTCCAAAGTTGGGGTGGTCAGCTTGGCCTTTAGGCCTATTGAGGTTATTAGAGTCTATGTGTCAATGTATAAACATGCTAGGCATCATGGTCGAGTCATATGAACATGTCTAAGTCTCCCTAGGTTTTTTCAATTTTTTTAATTTTTTAATTTTTTCAGTGTTTTTTATTAAAATTTAATTTTTCCAAAACTTAGGCCATTTTTTAATAGTTTAATTGGAAAAATTGGTTTTGTAAAAGTGGGCTCGGAAGTTAGATTCAGTCATGTAGGTGCTCATTTTCAAGTTAAGAGCACCCAGTAAACCTATAGACCCACTATTTCCTAGTTTTGAGTGATTTTTCATCACTCAGGTCAGAAAGCCCCAAAAAGTCAATTATTGATTATTTTAATTAATAAATTGATGAATAATGGAGCAAATCCAAAATCCTAGATCAGTGGATTCTCAACGGATTTGATTGAAATCAGTCAGATCTGAACCAAATTGACTGGATCTGACAAATCCTTGACTGAAGGAGGTGATCTGGACAGATCTAGAGTTGAACTTCAGCATCCTTTATGGGGAATTTCGCCCTCCCTCTCTCCTCCACATGTGTGGGCTCATCTGGATGAGTTTTGGTGGATGCTTCAGTCAACAGGTTGAGGTGTCAGTCAAATCAGCTCTCCGATTGATAGTTGCACTCAGTGAGACTCAGATCAGGCTCAGTTAGACACAGATCAGGCATTGATGGACTCTCCTTCAGCTACAGTGGTCTATCTCCTTGGGATTTGCACCCCCTCTGGGCTAGGGTTTCAATTTTGTGTATAAATAAGGCTCAGGCTGCCTCTTCCAAGCTAGTTAGAGTTGGATTGAGGAGCCATTGCTGTTGTAATACTGTGTAATATCTTTTTCTATTGGAATAAAGTGAAGCTTTGGAGGCAAGATGGTGTCATGTCATTGTATGTGTGGATGAGCATTGCCATGTTTTACTAAGGTAACCTATATCTATGTTCATAATTTGCTGATTGTTTGTGGATCCATTGCTAAGATTGATAATAAGTTTATTATAATCTTGGTAGGAAAGGAGTTTGTTAATAAGTTTATTGGCCATCTCTTTCCTTTTTGATGCATGTTTAGAGATCTAGATTCAGCATGTTTTATAAGTTTATATGCATGTTATTCCGAAATCTCTATGTATGTATTAGCCGGATCTCACAAGTATTTTGGCAAGTCTTTGGATTCAGTTGCAGGTTCCTAGCTTGGAGAGGATGTTGATCTAGTTTGCTTCTTCACTCTCTCCAAAACCATTCAAAGGCATAGTCCCTCGACATTCCACCGGAAAGCTCCACGGTTGATCTTCAAGGCTTCCAGCAAAAATGCTCTACTTTTCCTCTTCCTCCTTCAATTTTTTCTAAAATCAGTCCGGTTACTTGTTTGCATGTTTAAAATTGTTTAGATCTATCAATTTCAGGGTTTATTTTACGTATATCTTGCTGCCTTAAAGCTCATAAACTAGATCTCATTCCTAAAAGAAAATTTACAAGCATTCTAGATCTAGTTTTAGGGAAAATTGTCATTTTTCAAGGCTGTGAAAGTAGATCTAAAGCTTGTTAAATGCATGGTTGTTTCCTTAGAATCTAAAAAGTTATATTCAACAATTTAAGTGCTTCATATTGGCTGCCCCCAAAGAAGGCCAAGATCCCAAGGAAAGCTTGCTTTCCTTAATTCTTTTTCCGCTTCATTAAAAACTAGTTTTAACTTAGAATTTTTGGGTAAAAAGTTTGTTCATCCAAAAGTACTTTTGGGCATATTTAACTGTGATAAGCTTGCTCGTTATTAGCAAGTGTAACAGAAAAGAGGAGGCGGCGCTGTCCGAAAAGCATTTTTGGATCATTCAAAACCACCCCCAGGGGGTCTCTGTCTTTCAAAAATTTCAAATTTTTGCAATTTGTAAACCTTTGGTCTCATTCCATATAAGGACTAAGTGGATTAATTTCAGTTTGCTGATATTGTAATTACTGCTAATAAAAAGAAAAATCTTTTCGAATAGGCTCTTTCGAGCCTATTCACCATCCCCCCTGGGGGGATTTGCGTCTGTGTCATTTTTTACTTTTTGCTCATCTTTTTTCAATCTAGTGTAGTTGTAATCTGCAAGGTAGTATAATTTGACTTATAATCATTGCCATATTCCATATCTAGTGGTTTCAAAGTAATTTTAATAATTACCCCACGAGCCTCCTTTTGAGCCCAAAGGTGAAGAAAGGGTCATGGTAGTCTAATTAGAACACTGTTGTTTGCATTTCTGTTTATTCTTCATCTGCTATCATCAATTGTTTTAGTAATCATAATAAAATCAACCCCTCCTTGATTCCCCGATTGAGGTCCACTTGGACCGAAAGAGGTTCCTGGAGGGTTTTCTTTTTAACAAGAACACCTCTTTTAAAATTTACTAAAAATAACAAAGACTCCGGTGTGTATGCTCTGTACTTGGCTGCGGTTCGTCCGATCAGTCAAGCTACATCAAAAGCACTTGAGTGACTAGATTAATTAGTCTTCACCTCCCAAATTGACAAACCATCAGGCGAAAATCCAACGCCTCGAACAAACTATAAGCGGTGGCAAAATACCCAAAGGAGTGGGAACAATTGGAAAGTGACCTCGAGGCGTCGATCTCTATCACGCCCTGACGAGTGCGTTATGAACAATAGTCTTTGAGACTCCATTCCAGCCCACAAACACCTTGCGGGTAGCCGTGAAAGTTCACTTTTGGACATACTCCAAGTGCCCCTCAGGTATATCTGGATTCCCCTTTTCGCCTAATTTAATTCATTCACATTCCACATTAATTTAAAATCTACCAAGAGACATTTGCAAAACATTCATTCAAGCGCATGCAAGCACATTATTTTCTCTGTTAACTCCATTTAAGACACTGGTGATTTATTTTGATCAATTCTTTCAATTATATATATATATTGAGTGTCAATACTGTGCTTATATGCTTTAAATCTTGCATCTTGTTATCTTTTGTTTCCACTAGTTAATTTCAAAACTCCTAAACAACTTAATCAATCTAACACCGTCACACTAAATAATTTTGCCTTAGTAACTTAATAGGGTCTACCTCTCTTGGCTTCGTTAGGAGTTGAGCCTAAACGGAGGAGTCAAGAACAAGGTGACAGCCTTGACTCGAGACTTGCCCCCAAGGACACACCGAGTGGCTTGAAGATTTCTGCCACGTAACCCAGGTGTGTGAAAGGTGGCAACAGGTAGAATAGGGTAGGATAAGTTGCTTAATCATAATCAAGTAGTGCATGTTTTGATTGATTTATTCTCCATAGAAAATGAAGTAAAAGTTGTGTTTTGATTGTTTAATTAAACGTGGCATAATTTTTCATTGTATACTAACCCCCTTGCTTTCCCGATTAGGGCCCTAAAAAGCCTGAAAGAGACTCTCGGGTAGTTAGATTGTTTATGTTTTATTTCTTTTTAAGTTTAACAATCTAAGTAAGACTCTTGAACTTGCAGTAACACAAGTCAAGAGCACTCTCTATCGAAGAGCATTCATAGAACTGCATACCCCTGCATTAGGCATCTTAGATTAGCTAAGTCTCTAAAACCACTGTCATAAGACGAGGTCAAGAGCGCTCTCTGTCGGAGAGTCCTAATTAATTAATTTAATAAAACTTGCAACACACACCCCTTAATTAATTAACCTCGTTCTCTCTTTGCCGGAATATGCTCCGACCGATGTCAAATCGGAGTACCCAGAAACGGCACCGAATCTTTAATCTTGCAAGAATAACTTAATAAAATTTAACACCCCATAACCAACGCACCGGCGTTGTAGAAAATTTTCCAAAGTACTTCCTAGTAGAGGCGTCGGAATCCCGTTGTCTAAGCTTCTCAGCTAGCTGGTCAATCTTCGCGATACCAACCTAGGACACTGGGCGGGCTCGACATGTCTTCAACGGAGTGAACTTAGAATATTCTCCCGACTTTTGACAAACCTTCGTTGACACCTTAATCAAGAGCACATAAAATCCTTAAAACCTACCAAGAGCATTCGCACAATCTAATATTCACTAGTTTGATTTCTAGACTTATTATTTTCTTTGCGCATTTCAATATCATTGACTCCATAAGGCACTGGTCCTTGATTAAATCTGCATAATTATCTTATTTTGATCAATTGTCTATGGTTTATTATAATTTCTATCTCTGAATGCTTAATTAAAGTCTGGAATTTTTACTTATCTTTTTAATATCTTGTTAGCAACATGGATTGCTTTTGATTATGTGTCATACCCATAATAAATAAACATCTTTAACTATAACAACTCCTTAATAACACCCATCCGCATCCATAACTAATTAAAATACTTTAACCACATTGAGCCTAAGAAAACTCTTTGTTAGGGACTACCCCCCTTGGCTTCGTTAGGAGTTAGCCTAAATGGAGGAGCTAAGAGTAGGTGACAGTACCTAGCTCTGTGCTTGCCCCCAAGGTCACACCTCTCCCACTTTCCTAAGTGAGGAGACAGCTTTCATTAGATTTCTACTGCTGGTGTGCAATCGGCAGAGAACAATGTCTCAATAAGTATTGCAGTTGTCTAAGTTGGTTCGTTTTAAATTAATTAGATGAGTAATAAATGAGTGGGTTGATTGTTGGTCAATTTTATTAAAAATGTGGTAATGACCTAATTATTAAGGGAATAGGGGATTGCAAATATACCCGACGGATACATGGAATATGTCTAGATTTACTAGGAAGTGGCTCTCACAATGACGTGTGGGCTAGATTGAGTTGTGGGGTTGTGTTCAACACTACACCAACAAGGGTGTAGCCTAACGAGGTACCACGGTCACTTTCTAGTAGTTCCCCCTTCACTTGAAGAATTTCCCCACAAACGAGTAATTTCAAGTAAGTGTCGGATTTTCACTTTTGGGGTTAATTGAAGAGTTAGACTAATTACTGGTCACTCCAATCCCTTTCTGATTGTCCCACCGATCCAGCCAATGGCCTGCAGTGTTCACAAGAGCATACGGGAATTGAAGCCTTGTTTATTTTAAGGATTTTAAACTTAAATGTGAGCTGCTTAAATCACAATACCGATACTCTTGTTTCCAAGAACACGGTCGGATTTGTTAATTTAAATGCAGAAAAGTAAAAACTTAAAAAACAAAATAAAAAAAATAAAAAAATAAAAACTAGACGTGAATCCTCCTTAGGGGTATGGGATGTGGGCACTTGGCTGCCCACTTGCCTCTCTTTTTTACAATGATTACAATGAAGAATATTTGTGTTCCTTTGTAGGATAGGAAACGCAAATTTACAAGTTTTAAGGCCTTAGAAAAATGGCCACAAAAGAAAGAGTGAGAAGAGCGGTCTCCGAATGGCTTAGATCTTAAAAATTTCGCCAAAGTACCTCTCTACTCTATCACCTTTTGTTGCAAAACAATGAGTAATTATGAGACAAAGATGCTAGATAATCATTTAAAAGCATAAATATTTTGACAAAATTTTCAAGTACTTTAAAGATAGAAAATTTTAAATGCCAAACTAGTACTTGTTAAAAGCTAGATCCTATAAAATATTACTTTTTAAAATTGTTGTCACCTTTCACACACCTGGGGAGGAACGTGGCAAAAATATTCAAGCCACTCGGTGTGTCCTTGGGGGCAAGTCTCGAGTCAAGGCTGTCACCTTGTTCTTGACTCCTCCGTTTAGGCCAACACCTAACGAAGCCAAGGGGGGTAAACCCTATTTAGTTGCTAAGGTTGTTAAGGCTTAGTGAGATGGTGATGAATGAATTATTTAAGAGTTTGATGAAAGTAAATACTAACACAAGATATTGCAACAAAATTAAAACATAACAACATAAAGATCAATATATGATATATAAAGCATGTGGAAACAGATAATTATATCAAGTAACGAACCAGTGCCAAAATGGAGTCCACAGATAAAAGTGTTGTTGTATTGCTGAAAGAAAAATGTTGCAGGTGCTCTTGGTCAAATTTTAAATTAATGTGGGGATGAGTTGATTAACTTAAGGGAAAAGGGAACTCCAAATATACCGAAGGTACGAGGAGTACATCCAAAATCTTAATCTGATGCGACTCCCCGCAAGGAATATGTGGCCTGGTTGAAGTCTCTGAGACGTGTTCAACACTACACCAACAAGGGTGTAGCCTAACAGTGTCTTGAGGTCACTACCCAGTTGTTCCCGCTTCCTTTGTGGATTTTTCCACTGCAATGGATTAACTCGAGGCATTGGATTTTCACCTGGGAGGTTAATTGAGGCATTAAAACTTAATTAATCTAGTCACCCATGTTGCTTTTAATGCAGCCAATTCTTCGGTCGAACCGCAGTGGTGCAGAGCATACACAACAGAGTCTAAAATTTTTAAGGATTTTATGATTGGTTTTCTTTGTTAAGAAATGCAAAAGGTGACTTCTAAGATTCTCTTTCGGTTCAAGTGAACCTCAATCGGGAAAGCGAGGAGGGGTATATTTTATTTATGTTTTTCTCAAGTGATATTAGAATTAAAGTGCAAAAATGAAACAAAAAAAGGTTATCTAATTAATCTACCACGAATCTCTTTCCCCTTTCGGGTCACTCAGGAAATCGTGGGGTAAGTAGTAGTGTTACTTTGAATATTGAAAGATATAAATAGTATTGCAATATTAGACAAAGTATAGTATCCTGCAAATGAATAAAGAAAACTAAACTAGAGCAAAAATAACAACAACAAAAAAAACTGCAAAAAGGGACACCGATGCGGATCTCCCCTGGGGGGATGGGGAGTAGGCTCGAAAGAACCTACTCAAGTTATTTTTTATTACGTTCGGTTACAATGCTTAATGGAAAATACCACTTGGTTCTTATATAGGACGAACCCAAGGGCTTACAAAACAATCCAAAAGTGAACACGGAAGATGGGGAAACTCCTGGGGAGCTCCGGATGGCACAAAAGTCAGTTTTCGAACAGCATCTACTCATCTTTTGGGACAAACCTGCTCAAAACCAGCAAGTTATTAACCCCAAAAGATGCTCAAAAACACTTTAAGAGTGTCTTTGAACATCTAAAAAAATTTCCAAGTCCAAAAGAGATAAAAAAAAATGCAAAGAAATGACCAAGGAAAGCAAGCTTTCCTTGGGATCTTGTCTTTGCCTTTTGGGCAGCCAAATACGATGTGCACTTATATGCAAGATTCAACTTTAAATTTTAGGGAAAATACTTTCAAATGACAAGTTAAGAATATGCTTCAAATTTGCATGCAAAGGAAAGTAGATTTAACTAGATCTACTTAACGAAAGATGAATCTTTTGTACAAAACTTTCAGATCTAGACTATGAACTTTTAGAAGATAGATCTATGTTTAATTCAACTCTAAGATGATAGATCTAAACAAATAAAAGTTATGAACCAAGTAACCAAGTAGATTTTAAATTTTTTTTAAAGGAGAAAGAGAAGAGGACAAGCTTGTAGCTGTGAAGATCAACCAAAGAGCTTCCGATGGAAGCAGTTGGACTATGTAGAATGAAAAGATGAAGATGATAAGAAACAAACTTGTTCAAAACCTTCTCCACGGAAACCTGTAACTAGCACAAATAAAACTTGCAGAGAGATTTGTGAGATCCAATGATATACATATAAAAGACTAGAGCAACATTATAATAAACTTATTGAAAATGCTAGATCTTGATCTTTACATACATATGAACAATAGAATCTATAAATAAACTTATTTAAAGACTCTTTCCTTTCGATTGGGAGCGATCCTGACAAGGTTAGATTCACAAATCAAGCAAGAAAAAAAATGCACCAAATACAGGTTACCTCAAGCATGAGCAACAATATTCATCCAACTAAATGCCTTACACCATCTAGCCTCCAAAGCTTTTCTTTATTCACAATGAAAAAATATAACAGTATTACAAGGGCAACAGCTCTTCATCCAACTCTAACTAGTTTGGAATAAGAGGGTTGTGCTTTATTTATAACCAGAGCAGGCCCCTGGGGGGGGCTACCAACACTGAAGAAAGACTCAGAGTGTAACTGAGCTTGAACTAAGTTGAAGTGAAGAGGGACTGAAAGGTGAATGACACCTCTCCTACTTAACTCACCATCACCCGCCAACACACCAAACATTAACCACCAACCAAGCTTGGCATCAAACCTCCACATGTGCGACTTCATGAAGGTTGGTGAAGTGGGTGATGTCACCCAATAGCATGATTCGCTAGCCACCAAAAGGAATAACCCAAAGTTTAAATCACACCAACTTTTAATACATGATGTTACGTTGAATAGGGTCCACACCTCACGCGAGTTTTAAGAGGTGACGTCAAGAGGGTGACGTCAACCTCAATACCCACTCCATGCTAACAAATATAACCAAAGTTTGATAAGCATTAAGTTTTAGAGAAGCTCGCATGGCATGGGAGACCCATTCCATGTCATTTCCCCACTTCAATATTTTAATCTTATCACTTTTTCAAACTTTGACCAAGGTGCCAATTTGTTGAAATTTAACATTAAAATGCCAATTTAAAGCATTCTTAGCTGAATAATACTCCACGGGGTGTTCCAGTCGCCCGACTGATATGAAAAGTAGTCACTAGGGTAAAGAGGACGCTCTGAGTGTGAAAACGAGTGTCCTCGCGCCAAAAACGGACTCCGCATCTAACTTTTATTACATTTTGAAATTTTTTAATTAAACCATTAAAAAATGGCCTAATTTTGCGGAAAAATAAAATTTTCTCGAAAAAGGACGAAACTCTAGGGGGGCCTAGCACATGTCCATACGACTCAATTTGAATGCCTAGCATGTTGAAAAACACTAACACGAAGGCTCTAATAACCTTCTAAAGTCTAAACACCAAGATGACTACCCCAACTTTGGAGGTGTGAGTAAAAAACTCAGAAATTATTAGTCGTTTGTTCAACAACCAATAATAACCAAGGGAAAAAACACTCTGGGCTAGTCGGCTTTATGCTCAAGTCTGGAAAGCCGAGCCTTTTATAAAAATTATCATGCTAGGACAATTTTTACAATTTCCCCAAGGGGGTATGAACATGTGTTACAAAAAAAAAATTAAAAGTTCTTAGAAGAAGCCTGAATGACTTCTGAACTTTGAAGAATGAACAATGATGTTTGTTCGCCTCATCCGGCTCACTAGATACCACCAAGTATGACTTAGTAGGTAACATCTGGCTCCATCTAGGGACACGTGCTCTGACTGATCTTATAATCAAAAAGAGGATGTGAGAACTCCAGAATCTCTGGGTTCTGCACAAAAACTAAAGCCCATCAATAACACATATATAAAAGGAAACCAATAGGGAAACTAAGCTATTGCACAAAGTTAGTATGAAATATAATGTACAAAAAGAAAGACTATTTCACAACACTAATATACATCAAAGACCTTCAAAGTTAGTACTATGATACAACATCTATAATACAACAATATGATACATGAATAAAATACATGCAAGGATAAGTTTAGAAATAGGCCTTGATACCACCAATGCCAATAAAGGCGTCAAACCGTCTCAATGAAGAACATCTTGAGTAGAAGACCATTTACTGGAAGGTTTAATCCAGTGTTACAAACATCGCCGATATATCGGCAACATCGCGATATATCGCGATGTCAACTCACTGGCGATATATCGGCAATATATCACCCCAATATTTTCCCCGATTTTTTGGCGATTTTTTCCCGATTTGATCGCGATATTTGCTGATTTTTTCTAATATATAGCGATATTTGCCGATTTTATCACGATATTTGCCGATTTTATGGCGATATTTGGCGATTTTTTCGAATATATAATAACTTTTTGAATTTTTGTGTTTTTTAAATATTTTTGTATTTTTTATTTTGCCGATATATTGCCAATGTTTGCCGACATTTTCGCCGATAAATCCGATAATTTCTTTTTGGACCCTCGGCGATATATTCGCCGACACGATATTTGTAACATTGGTTTAATCTTTCCCCTTCCAGGTCATTTAGATGAAAACAATTAGTGTCTACTACTTCGACAATGATATAAGGTCCCATCCATAGTGTTGATTTTTGTACCTAGGAAAGTGTTCCCTAGGTGACTTTAGCGTTAGTCACTTGAAAGGGGAAAATAAAGTGACCCTTGCATTAAATGACTTGAGATGAGCATTTAATATGACTTTAGAGAATAAAGACACTTTTTGATCAATTTAAGTGGGTGAATGAATTTAATATTTATGAGATTTAAATGTGAGCATTTAATCTCATCCGCCGATCTAATCTAATCTCAACCGTTGAATTAGATGAACCCTAGGGTTCTCACCAAAAAGGCAAGGAAAGGCCATTTCGGTCACTTTTGCAGATTGAAGTGAAAGAGAGAGTTGAGAGAGAGTTTCCATTTTTCTGAGAAAGAGAAAAAATTTGCAGCACACAAATAGAGGGAAAGGACAACAGCAGAGAAGGCACAAAAATTGAGGAGAGGACAGCAACATTTATTGCTGGTCCGTACAGTCCATATGGTACGGTTTTCAGTACAGTAGGCACGATTTTCGAGAAAAAAATTATGGGCACAGATTTTGAGGTCCGGACGGTGCTATCCGTACAATTTGTATAGTCCGTACAATGGCACGAAAAACGAGGTAGAAAATAGGGAAAAAAATTGAGTTTGATTTTTCCTGTTTGGCACGGAAAACGAGGCAAAAATTTTCTTTTCCAGGTTGAGATAATTTGGTCTGAAAATTTTTGAGTTTTGTTGTAAATTTCCTCATAATAAAAATACTCTCTCCTAACAGGTTTTCCCCTTGTGGGTTTTTCTTGGGCAAGTTGCAAAAAATTACTATGTCTGAAAATTTCATCTTGTGCATTTAATTTTTTTTATGTCATTAAAGTTGAGTTACAGCAGTGTTTATTTCAGTCTGAAATTTTATGTAATTTCCAGCCTTGTGCATTTCTGGGTTGGGCATTAAACTGAGATAATTTTGACATTTAAACCAATGGCTGAAACTGAGAAAAACTAACATGGTATCAGATCTGAGTGGGGCAGAAAATTAATTTTTGCAGATAGAAAAGTATTATCCAGATTTCAGAGATTTTCTTTAGACAGTAACAACATTTTGTTGAAACTTGTTTTTTGATAAATATGACTTCAACTGGTCTGAGAATGGAGGATAGGCTTGATGGGGTTGGGAATTTTATTCCGTGGAAAGCTAGGATTTTGCTTGTGTTGGAGGAAAATGAGTTGTGGGAGGAGGTAGTCAGAAATACTACAACTAATCCCATTGTTATTCCCGCTTCCACTGATGCGGTAGCATTGGCTGCCTTCAACAAGAAAGATATTAAGGCCAGGAGGCTTATTCTTGATGTTGTTAAAGACCATGTGATTCCACACATTTCAGGGAAGGATCATGCACATGAAATGTGGAGTGCTTTGACCGGCTTATTTCAGAGTTCAAACGAGAATAGGAAGATGGTTTTGAGGGAGAAGCTGAAGAGTATCAGGATGGTCAAAGGAGAGGTTATGTTGACTTACCTTACTAGGATCTCTCAGGTGAGAGATGAGCTTGCATCATTTGGGGAGGTTGTTCCTAATGCATAGCTAGTGCGGACAGCCATGAATTTGTCAAAGCCTTGGGTTGTGTTTGTGGAGGCTTTGGCAGCTAGGGAGACCTTACCTACATCGGACAGGGTATGTGATGATTTTGTCTAGGAGGAGACTCGGAGGGGTCTTGTGCAGGGCAATGCTTCTACTAATAGGGAGGATGAGGAGGATATGGCCTTGACTGCAAAGGGGAAGAAGAAGAACAAGAAGGGTGGGGCCAAGCACCAGGATGGGCAGAAGAAGGATCTGAGCACTATAAAATGCTTTGCTTGTCAAAAGATGGGACACTATGCTGGGCAGTGTCCGAACAAGAAGAAGAAGCAGCAGAAAACAGCGGCTTTAGCAGAGGTTGATGATTTTGCAGCGAGATTTCAGAGAGTGTTTTCTCTATGCACTGGACATATTGATAGAGAGAGAGCATCTATTATCATCAGTGCAGATGTTGATAGAGAGGGAAGTTTCCTTGTTGACAAACCATTCCTACAGTGCATCTACTTCCAGAACTTGGTATATTGATAGCGGAGCTTCGAGCCACAGGATAGGTGCTCATGAGATGTTCTCCGAGCTTTCAAAGACAGAGATTGATGTGGAGGTGGTGTTGGGAGATGATTCAGCTGTCAAAGCAGTTGGGCATGGGACCATTACCTTTCAGAGGGAGTCCATGAGTCCCATGGTGTTGAGAGATGTATTGTATGTACCTGGGCTGAAAAAGAAACTAGTTTCAGTTTCCATGATTAAGGATCGAGGTCTTGGGGTGTCCTTCCTAGATGGACATGTGCGTGTGTTTCCCAAGACTGGGGGACCATCTGCTTCATTTTCCAATGGAGTTAGATGTGGGAAACTATACAGGCTCTTATTTCAACCTCAGCATGCCTTGGCACATAGCAACGGCAGTGAGCTTTGTGAGCTTTGGCATTGGAGGATGGCTCACTTGCATCATCCAGCTTTGGGGTTGTTGAGACATATGGTTAAAGGTTTACCTGAGTTCAGCTCAGAGCATAGTGATGTTTGCAGGGGGTGTGCTTTGGGAAAGTACACCAAGACTGCTTTTCCTAGCAGTGATAGTAGGTCAGCAGGGGTTCTTGACTTGATACATTCAGATTTGTGTGGAACGATGTCATATGTTTCCTTGAGAGGATATGAATACTATGTGACATTCATCTATCATCATTCCAAGAGGACCTGGATTTACTTCTTGAAGAGCAAGAAATCTGAGGAAGTCTTGCAGAGGTTCCAATAGTTCAAAGCTCTTGTAGAGAACTAGACAGGGAGGAAGATACGGGTTCTCAGATTGGATAACATGGGTGAGTATACCTCCAAGGAGTTTGATGGATAATGCAAACAGGAGGGTATCAGGAGGGAGTTGACAATTCCTTACACTCCAATGCAGAATGGAGTGGTGGAAAGGAAGAATAGGTCTATTGTTGGAGCAGCCCGAGCTATGTTACATGACCAGTCACTTCCTTTCTTTCTTTAGGTTGAGGCATGCAGTACAGCTGTATATCTTCAGAACAGGAGGTCCACATCGTATTGTGAGGAACATGACACCTGAGGAGTGTTTCACAGGAAAGAAGCCTGAGGTCAGCCATTTTCACATATTTGGCAGTTTGACTTACTCGCATGTCCCTTCTGAGAAGAGGACAAAGTTAAAGCCCACTGCAGAGAAGGGCATCTTTGTGGGCTATGATGAGAATTCGAAGCCCTTCCGTGTTTACCTTCCAAGTTCCTTCTTAGAGGAAAGTTGTTGTGAGAAGGAATGTGAAGTTTGAGAAGGAGCAGGCCTTCAAGAAGTCTAGAGAGTTGGAGCAGGGAAAGCAGCAAGTTCCTGCACCTCAGGTTGTTTCACAGGTACCATCAGTACAACAGACAGGTTCACAGGTTTCCAGAGTTACTGGACCACACAGTATGGGCACAAGTTCACCAGTTGCAGTGGTTCAGCTAGTAGGGTCTTCAGGGACAGGTTTTGGGTCTCAGATTACAAGTTCACCATATAGAGGATCAGGATCACATAGTTCACCAGTTGTTGGTACACCAACTACTGGTTCACAGGTTATTGGGGTTTCTACCTCTAGTAGTTCATCAGATGAGGACAGACCAGTGTGGGAGCAACCTTCAGGGAAGAAGAAGCCTAAGTGGCTTCAAGAGACCTTGAAGGAAGCTCAAGAGTGGGACACCCAAGGAGCCAGTCAAGGCTATTCAGATGCCAGACAGATTGAACATGGCATTAGTGGCTACTTTACGTGATTCAGAGTCTTCTACTTTTGAGGAGGCCTCCCAGCATCATGTTTGGCAAGATTCCATGATAGATGAGTACCATTCCATTATGAAAAACGATGTATGGGAGATAGTTCCGAGACCTGAGGGGAAGTCAGTGGTGACTTCTCGGTGGCTTTACAAGCTAAAGCATACTGCGAATGGTAGTGTGGAGAAGTACAAGGATAGGTTTGTAGCGCAGGGATTTTCACAGATTGAGGGAGTGGATTATGATGAGACCTTTACGTCGATTGCTTGGTATACTTCGATCAAGGCATTGATTTCCATTGCGGCGGAAATGGGTTGGAAGATCCATCAGATGGATGTGAAGACCGCATTTCTCAATGGAATCATTCAGGAGGAGATTTATGTTGAGCAGCCTCAGGGCTTTGAGATTCATGAGAGAGAGTCTCATGTTTGCAGGCTAAAGAAAGCCTTGTATGGGCTGAAGCAAGCTCCTAGAGCTCGGTACTCTAGGATCGATTCTTACTTGCAGCAGATGGGGTTTCAGAGGAGTGAAGTAGATCCGAATCTCTATTTCATCATGGTTGGATATGATTTGCTTATTCTTTTGTTATATGTTGATGACTTATTTATCACAGGAAAAGAGAGACCCATTGCAACTTGCAAGAAAGATCTTGCTTCAGAGTATGAGATGACCAATATTGGGTTGATGCACTATTTTCTGGGATTGGAGGTTTGGCAGGAGCTTGGACATATTTTCCTGGGACAGGGAAAGTATGATGTTGATATTCTGAGGAGATTTAGGATGGAGGATTGCAGGTTGATGTTGACACCGATGGTCACCAACTGGAAGAAGCTTCATGCTTCTAAGGGAGAGTTGGTGGATCCTACATTATACCGTCAGCTCATTGGTTCTTTGATGTATCTAGTCAACTCTCGACCAAATTTGTGTTTTGCGATGAACACTCTCAATCAGTTCATGGTTGAGCCTAGGAGAGTGCATTGGGTAGCCGCAAAACATGTGTTGTGTTACCTTGTAGGGACAGTGGAGTATGGTCTGGACTACAGGAGGTCGGATGGGATCAGGTTGATTGGCTTCACAGATTCAGATTGGGTAGACAGTGTGGCAAACTGAAAGAGCACTTCCAGATGCTGTTTCAGTTTGGGCTCGACAGCAGTGTCATGGTTCAGTCGGAAGCAAAAACCCGTTGCTTTGAGTTCCGCAGAGGCCGAGTATATGGCATCCAGTCATGCCAGTTACGAGGCGCCGTGGCTTCGCAAGTTGCTAGTGAATTTATTTGGTCAGGAGCTGAGGCCTACGATGATCTACTGTGACAATCAGAGTTGCATCCAGCTCTCTGAGAATCCAGTATTTCATGACCGGTCAAAGCATATTGAGATCATGTATCATTTCATCCAAGATTATGTTCAGAGAGGAGCAGTGACTTTACAGTACATTTCCACTGATGAGCAGGTTGCAGATATCCTGACGAAATCTTTGGGGAGGGGCAAATTTGTCTTCTTCAGAGACAAGTTGGGAGTGGTGCAGAACACCTTCCTCGGGAAGAGGGAGTGTTGATTTTTGTATCTAGGAAAGTGTTCCCCTAGGTGACTTTAGCCTTAATCACTTAAAAGGGGAAAATAAAGTGACCCTTGCATTAAATGACTTGAGATGAGCATTTAATATGACTTTAGAGAATAAAGTCACTTTTTGATAAATTTAAGTGGGTGAATGAATTTAATATCTATGAGATTTAAATGTGAGCATTTAATCTCATCCACCGATCTAATCTAATCTCAACCGTTGGATTAGATGAACCCTAGGGTTCTCACCAAAAAGGCAAGGAAAGGCCATTTCGGTCACTTTTGCAGATTGAAGTGAAGGAGAGAGCTGAGAGAGAAAGTTTCCATTTTTCTAAGAAAGAAAAAAAAATTGCAGCACGCAAATCGAGGGAAAGGAAAACAGCAGAGAGGGCACGAAAATCAAGGAGAGGACAGTAGCATTTATTGTTGGTCCGTACAGTCTATACGATACGGTTTTCAGTACAATAGGGACGATTTTTTAGGCAAATTTTTGGGCATGATTTTCTAGGCAAATTTTTGGGCACGATTTTCGAGAAAAATAATCCTAGGCACGGATTTCGAGGTCCGTACGGTACAATCCGTACAACGGCACAAAAATCGAGGCAGAATACAAGAAAAAAACTGAGTTTGATTTTTCTTGTTTGGCACGAAAAACGAGGCAAAAATTTTCTCTTCCAGGTTGAGATAAGTTGGTCTGAAAATTTCTAAGTTTTGCTGTAAATTTCCTGATAATAAAAATACTCTCTCTCTCTCCTAACAAGTTTTCCCCTTGTGGGTTTTTCCTGGGCAAGTTGCCAAAAATTATTGTCTGAAAATTTCATAGTGTGCATTTAATTTTTTTTCTATCATTAAAGTTGAGTTACAACAATGTTTATTTCAGTCTGAAATTTTATGTAATTTCCAGCCTTATGCATTTTTGGGTTGGGTATTAAACTGAGATAATTTTTTACATTTAAACTGGTGGCTGAAACTAAGAAAAACTTATACATAGGCTGTCAAACTTTCCATGTTTTCCCGGTTTTTCACTCCATTTGTCCCATAACAACACTGTGTCACCTATTTGAAAAGATCCAGGTCTAGCAGTCTTATCAAAAGTCCTCTTGATTTTATCTGAATTTATGATACTCTGGTCAAGGGACTTCCTTTTGTTTTCATCTAACTCAATCAATTGATTAACTTTGTTCTTAATGGCATCCTGATCTGAGCTAAAGTTCTGGAGAAGCTGTTACATTGGAAGCTTTAAATGGAATGGTAAGGTGACATCTAGGCCATAGAAAAGCTTGAAAGGACTCTTTCTCGTTGAATTCTTCTTAGTAACTCTAACAGCCCATAACACATACTTAATCTTACTATCCCATGCTTTCTTATTATCACCAATTGTTTTCTTGATTATGGTCATTAAGTTTTTATTACTTGACTCAGCTAGACCATTTCCTTGAGGATAATAGTTGGCTGAATGTGATAATACAATGCCATACTTGAAACAAAAGGATGATATCTCTGAAGAACTAAAGCATGGGCCATTATCTGTGATAATTCTGGCTGGCACACCGAATCTTGTGATAATCATATCCTCTAGGAAATCCATGACTACAGCATCAGTTGCTTTCTTGGTGGGTATTGCCTCTACCCACTTAGTGAAATAATTTGTGGCGATAAGTATCCAAGAATTACCATTGCTTAACTTGTCTTTAAGTTTAAACTTACCGATGAAATCAAGCCCCCACTGCTGAAAAGGGGCTTGGACTATTATTGGTTTTAAGTGCAAAGCTTTCATTTTTTGCTTCCTAGTGAACAACTGAGACTGAGGGCAAATTCTGACGAACTTATGCTCGTCTGAAAAAAGGTTCGGCCAATAGTAACTTGCTCTAAGGATTTTGTGGCCGGTTGTTCTTGCTGCAAAATGTCCACCACAAAATCCTACATGGAACTCAACCGTGAGTCTTTTGGACTTTAGTTCATCAACACATCTAAGTATTAAGCCATACGGGTTTCTCAACCCAAACCATCCTTTGTTAAACAATACTTAGTTGCTTTTAACCTTAATGCTCTACGTTTATGGCCAAGTAGGTGATCGAGGCATGTAAGGTTATGAAGGAAGAAGATGATGTCTGAATACCAAGGCTGTTTCTCTTATTTCCAAGTACGTTTGCATTTATTTTATTTTTCTAAGGCTCAATCTGATTGTCACAACCAAGCCCTCATTCTAAAACCCTAGTTTGTAGATCTGACAGATCTGGTGAGTCTTTTAAGATGGCATCAAAGCCCACTTGCCAATAATTGAATAAACCCTAGATTTCAAATTTCATTAAAATTGGACTCCATTTGCCCTGGGTTCTAACACTAGTCTCTCTAGGTGCAACACCCTCCTTTGGTGGGTGGTCTATTTTTCAAATCTATCAGTTGGGTATGCTTGAACCCACTTCAATTTCACAAATCTACCCTTCAAGCATCCCTATCTAATCATTCCTTACCCTGATCTACCTTTTTGGGTTCAGTTTGTCCTCTTTTGCATAAACCTTGGTTGGATCTCATTAGGGTTTCCTTATTTTTGGCTAGATCTCTCTAGATTTATGTTACTTAACTATTTGTGGTAAATTTCCAATCAAGTTGGGTTATTTTTCCTATTTACTAAGCCTTCCCAACTTTACCCTAACCTCTATACCACATCTCTTCTTTAGATCTAGACTTCCTTACTCATTATCTCTCCTCTTTCATTCATTGCATAACCTTAGGAGTGTCTTGAGTAGGTGCGCTAGCCCTCCTAGGCTAGTAGGGACTCCCCCTTGATCATTCTCTAGGTTAATCTAAACCGACAAGAGCTCATCCGGTGTGACAACTACCTTTCATGCATAGTGGACGAGGCCCTTGCGGTGTCACCGGTTAGCTACCTCACCTCTACCGTCCCAGATAGGATATCTCTAGTGGGTAGCTACACTGTGTGATAACAGGGCCAATCTAGATTGCCATGTGGGAGCCTCCAGTTGGTCCACATGTCACAATCTGATAAGTCCACCTCGACCTGCCAACTGGGATGCCAACTCATCACTACCACATCACCTACAACTTACTATGTATCCATCTGTGGAACAACCACGTCGACATACAGGCCACATGTCACTCTTCCAGTAGTGCCATGTGGCATCCACTTTTGCACTTTTTGCATGTTTGGACAGAACTTCAAAACGTGATCTCTCGGGCATACAATGCCTGTTTGAGACGAAACAAATGTGGCCGAAAAGGTCTCAACTATCCCTATGCGATGGTGTACTTCTATTCAACATTTAAAGACTTCATTCTAAATCGGTCATAAATATACTCCTGGATCAAAGCTCCCAACTAGAAAGCTTTTGGACCACCAAAAGTTGGATTTACTCAAAAAGAAGTGAGGACATCTTAGCCCACTTGTCATGTGTCCACCATCCAACCTGCTCGGTTTAGGATCACCTAGCTCATCATTACAAAGATGAAAACAACTATCATACTGTTGACAAACTCAATAATTCTATCACTTTTACACAAATCTACATTCAATGTCGAAGTTACTATCCAAACACAACTAAAAAGCAACAATATAAGACATAACACTAAACATGTGATGCTAAATAGAATGAACCCATAGAAAGCTTGTCTTTCTTTATAGAAGCTGTAAGAACCAATGGATCTTCTTTGTTATCAACGAAAGCCTGAAAAATCAAGATCCGAGATGTTTCCATGATGTAACCCTCCATGTTGTACATGTGGTGTATCATGAAACATCTGATTAGTATTAACCTTAACCAATACATTTTCAAGACCAAAATCTTTAATTGTCATGAGAGATAAACCTTTACTTGCATTTACTAGCATCTTCCTCTGCCTTGTAGCAACCATAGATAAATTAGTTTTCATCTTATGAGCTCTTACAATGTATTTTATCCCATCTTGAAACAAAGGGTACATACTATGCTCCTCGAAGAAGATGGTTTTTCTATCAAACAAGTACGGACTTGTTATCACGGATCTCGTAGTTGTCCCGGTAGAGTAATCATGTATAGGATGGCAGAGGGGACGAGCAACCAAAGCCGTGACCTACGAAAAACCCTAACCCCCAAAACGATGTAGGGTTGTGACGTCGGTTAGGACTTCCTTCGATTTATGCCACTGGAGAAGCCCAAGCGACAATGGGGGAGACCCAGACCTATCATAAAAGGACAGACCTAAAGCAAATAACCAGATCAAACTCCTGACGGAGAATACGTAAGGTGAGTGCTTGAAACCCTAAATCAGGGGATAAGCCACGAATTAAGGAATACTTGAGTAGGGGTGGTTGAAGATGCTGGAAATTTTACTCAAGTAAGATAACACGATGACTTATGGAGAATGAGATCAAGTCTAGGATTAGTGTGTTGGTTCAAATGATCAAACCTGGGACCCTGGTGGATTTAAGCAGACAAATGAGAAATTCCCAGGACGAGGTTGATATAAAGAATTAAAGCTTCCCGCACACAAAATTGGATGAAGGATTTAGCAATTAGAGAAAATCCAAGTGAAACCGGAAAACAGACACAGAGAAACTAGCTGCCAGACTAAGAGGGGCGCTATCTTACATCAAAACCCGCAGGCTCCGTGAGGAATTAATCATTACATTTCAATAGTGGCCAGCAGTCTTTAGATTTAGCATTTATTTATCCACTGCATTTAGGCCTTTCACAATTTCACTTTATAGCCTTTTTTATTTGTGTCTAAAGACAATTTGCATTTATTTGAAGGCTTTGCATTCAACAAATAGAATTTATAACACATAATGCATGTAATCATGGTAGACACATTGGTTTAAGTTTTAGCTGACACTCTTCGAGATAACTCGGAACTGAGACACAAAAAACATGGGATCCATCATGCATAGGTGTCAAAGTGGGGAAAGTGATCTTCAATCTCATAGGTCTCTATCAAGCCAAAGTCATGGGATGAGGAATCAATCATGGATGAACTGGATGGACGAGGACAAAGGATATAGGGAACCAACATAGCACTAAGGTTTAACATTGTATAAAGTATGGCATGAGAAACAGTCTTCAACATAAAGTCTTCTGATCAGTCTTAACACAAGTTTAAGCATCGCATATATGTATAAGCATAAGTCACCATGATCATCTTAACAAGACAATCCTAGGTGTTTAATATACATCACAGAGCATAAACAAACCAAGGAAACATATACCTGATCTCACCATATATACCTGTCTCCATCTGATAAGGCCCCTCTGTAACTATGTGTACCATATATGCTCTGCTACTCTGCTCAAATGAAATAGGTCATCACTGAAAGCATCTCAATGGACTAATGAATCTCAGTCCTGGCAAGGAAACTCTGTTGAACAAAGCTCTGAAATGGCTGAGGTTGTAATGATCCATGCTAAAACCCCATGTGAAAAACAGGTCAAAATAGAATAAGAGATAGATCTGCATTTTTTATCATGGTAGCCCACCTGCCAATGTATATGTGATAACAGGACTACCCAACACAATGCCACACATATCAAGAGGTATGACATCTGAATCCACCTCATCAATGAAACCATAAGTAATGGCAAATTTAGGTCTACATTGTTCAGTAACTTGCAATTTAGCATTTACACATATCCATCCCAATGGATATGGCCTAGGATGTAACTTAGTTTCTAATCCAAGTTTTTAACAATGTCTTCAAAAATAAGGTTTTCCTGAGATACATTGTCAATCAATGTATCGATCACTTAGTTTCTAATCCAAGTTTTTAACAATGTCTTCAGAAATAAGGTTTTCCTGAGATCCATTGTCAATCAATGTATCGATCTTGGTATGTTCAAATATAACTCTTAAATGAAATAATTCAGTCCTCTTCCTCTCACTAGAAATCATATTAGAAGAAGAAGCACATGTATGAACATCAGAAGTTATACCTTTTATACCTACAATTGATACTTTAGATTCATCTTCGGATTCAGATCCAAGATCATACTGGATAGTGGCAGTAGTCATCTTCTTACCCCTTCGATGGCGGTCCCATTTCGGTTTTTGTTCCGGATGTAACTTCCAACAATGTTCTTCATCGTGTCCTTCTCTTTGAAAATAAGAACATGAAATCTTTACATCCTTCCTCTTCACGGTAGTTTTATGCTTTCTCTTCCCTTTACCCTTGCCTTCTTGTGAATATGTCATATGATCAAGTTATTTTCTACATTAAAAACCAGAAAAATAAAACACAAGATATTTCTCAAACCAATCGCCTGGATCATGCAAACGTTACCTTCCGACAGCCAGCTAGACAGGGCGCATCAATCCCCCCTAGGGTGCCCCTCTTTTGGTGGACAAAAGATGAGTTTCAATGTTGATTTATAGTTCAAAGCAATGTTTTAAAACTCAAACTCAAACTTGAAATCAATCGCGGTTCAACTCGGACTCGAACTCTAACTAAAATCGGTAATGAATAGATAACGACTCAGCCGATTTGAATTTAATGATTCAGTTTACTCAAAAATACATAAAATATTTAAATTTTAAAGAAAAAACAATATTTTAAAGATTCTAATCCATGATTCCAAAGCATTAGCGACACAATATCATAAGTTTGCTCATGTCTATACCATATCAGTGAATATATCAAAATAGCATGAAGTGTACTGTGCAATACATATATGGAACAAAATACATAATCAATGAGGCTTAAAGGGCCTGTAGAGTCCAAAAAACATGTTATGTTGCCACTTAATCATAAATCATACATCAAGGATCGCACATCATACATGTCATTGATCAACATGAACAATCATCAAATTCATCACCATTGCTAGAGCTACAAGTATAATAAGAATCAGGACTAGCAATGGCATAGGCAATGGTATCATCATCTGGCTCAAGATCAGACTTCTCAAAGTCATATACAACTGCAAAAGTAGTACTAGTTGAACACCTAAAGCAGGAGGTTAGGGTTCATCTTATAGCTTTAGGGTTAGGGTTAGATTCTAAGTTGCACAAAATAGACAAACAAGTTCATCAATAGCACCCTATGCCTCCCTCCTCTAGGCTCTCTCCCTTGCCTCTACCTTGAATCTCAAAGTTGATCCTCCAAGGAAATTAATCAATGACTCAACACCCTACTATTTTGATGATACTTCCTAATCCAATCATTAAAATAAGGTAGAAAAAGCTTCCCATGCTTAATAAGTGATTCTGCTTGAGTGAAGAGTACATTTTTATTAAGGTCGTGACAGAGGAGTTCAACAATCAACAACACCCACATCAAGGTATACAAAGGGGTTGATGTGACTTGTTAAATGTCAATCCCATACACTCATACATGATAGAATTTGGTGGAAACTTTTCAATCCTATAATCCTGAAAACTATTAAGTTTGTGGAATTCTGAATGGGATCTAAAACTCTACTTTTTGCATATGAAGTCTGATAAGGTTGGAACCACTCTCAAACATCCTGAAACAATTAATGGTAATGTTAAAAATTGAAGTAAAAGGATAGAAAATGAAAGATAAGGAGAATGGCACTTTTACTTTAAGAATTTAATATTATCAGACGCTGAGAATTCGCAGTAACTTGTCAATAAGTTTGAAGTATCTATGATTGTCATCTTGTTGAGGTCAACGTTTTGAGCTATCTATTTGCAGCTCTTCATTAGGACCAAAAAGTTGAGGAAGCATTATCATTTAGTATTACCAAATACTACTGGACAGAACAAATTCGATTAGATGTAGTATTATCATTTAGGGTTAGCATTAGATTAGAAAAAAAAAAAAATTTAAAACAAAATTAAGAGTTTTTTAAGTCCACTGACCCACATGCGCTGACACAAGCAACTCGACAGGTTCAAGACGAGACTTGGTCAAGTTGATTGGTTCAGTACCAAACTGATCGAGTTGAACATCAACTCGACCAGTTCAGTATCGAACTAATCACCCAATCCGATTTGTAGGCCAACTCAGCTCAATTCAGGGCCAACTCGACCGAGTCCAAGTCCGAGTTGACCGATTTTTAAAACAGCCACAGGGCTTCAGACCTTTAATTTGTTGTAGTCAAGGTGAACCAAAAATATTCTTGACTTTAAATCCCCCCAAGGTCTTCCCGTGTGAACAAGAATTTGACCAATTTTGCCTCAAACCCCTAGAGTTTAGCTTTTCCCTTGAAATGAACCTGCAATAACACTTTAACCAGATCTGAAACAAACCCTTAGGGTTGACATCACCTAACCCTAGGATGATGTCACCTCCTTTACGACACTATTAAGGCCAAAAAATTGACTTTTTTGCAATAATTTTCATCTTTTTAGATATTTTTAAATAATTTATCAAGATATGAACTTTATTGTTGCAATTCACTACTTCAAAAAATCAGAACTAAAATAACTAGGACACAAAATATTTTCGGAAGTTTTGCACAAATATGAAATTTTTAGTGCTTTTCACATTATTTGATTTTTTTGTATTTTTTGCAATATATAATACAAAAATTTTATAAAAGAGATTCCACAAGAAGATGAGAGAATAACACCCGAGTCTCTTCCCTTTAAGGCCACTAAGGAATCGTGGTTAGTGTTCCTCTCAAGAATTGGTAGTCCAATTTTTAACGAATTAGGGAAAAACCAAGAAACCCTAGGTCATGTTGGTTTTGCCCTAATTAGGGCAAAAAGAGGTGCCAAAGGCCTAACAAGAGAGACCCTCCAAAAAGGGATGTCTCACTTACGAGACAGTGATATTATGCATAAAATCCCTAATTAGCTCTTACCTTGGATGTCTCTGATAATGCAAACAAGAAAACCAAGGATCTTACCACTAAAGAAAGCAAAAAATAAGAGAGTAACCCTCTCAAGAATTCTTTCCCATAGACAAGCCTTGCAAGATTTGCTAAAAACCTCCGATGACAAAAAATTCGCCACATTTAAGCTTCATGATGCCAGGAAAAAAGTTGTGCACCACTTAACCAAGGTAGACAAGAAGAAAAAGAGAAATGATTTTATTTGATCCCATGATCTTGAGTTACAAATGAGGGGGCTAGCTTTACTTATATGTCTTTTAAGGCTAACTTAACCTCCTTTTAGAGCCAACCAACCAAAACTATTTGAAAATGAGTTAAAATGATTTTTTAGGGTTTGTCACCCACAAGTCAAGGGCTAAACCTCATAAGACATAAAACAATGATAAGAATGATGAATTGTTGCAACTTGAGGAAATATTGAGCTTGGGAGGAGGGTGTCATGGCCCAACTAACCCCATCGATTTGATTTTTCCCTCAGCGCCCTCCTCCTTTAGGTGGTACGAGCTCTTCAATAAGATGACATCATCATCAATTTGCATGCTTGAGCCAAGAGGGGGGGGTCAATACATAATAAAATAGGTCCAATGGGCATGAATGAGGTGTGCTAAGATGTGTATGGAAACCCTTAAACCCGTAATAACCTTTACAAAACATAAACACAAGTGTGGTTGGGAGCCCCTAAGCCATGTGTCCTAATGGAATCATCCAAGAAACACCAAACACCAACCCAAGGTATAAATGCCCACCAAGATGGGAGACTTCCACCACATCAAGGGGCAATTAGCAGAGCCACTAAGCTAATACTCCTTGAAATGAAAACCAAGAAGACCTAACAGGACCATACCAAGGGTCTTGAGACCCACAGACTAGCACTTCTACATAAAACATGCCCATCTTGGCCTTTACATTGAGAAAAGGACCCCCCTCTTTAGCACACCTGAGATGGCACACTGTAGAGGATCTAGATCCTAACAGTTGTCTCTGACTTCAAGACATGTGCTTCTCCCAAAAATGTGTGAGAACCTCTGAATCATCTAGGACCTGTAGACCTACACACACTTCAAACAACAAATTCATCAAATGCATTGAAGGCAAACACTTTTGTCCTACCTTGTTCAAATCAAAATGAAATGCAATAAACAATAAGTGCAATGCATGGGTGATAGTAAATGACACATCGAAAATGCTTAAGTAATAGAATATGCAACTTACCTACCTACTCTAAGCATGATAAAAAAAATAGGTCAAGTGAAATCATACCACCAATGAAGCCATCTTAGCATATCATTCATGCCAGGGCTTCTTCCCCTGTCTTTGGCAATAGTCCAGGACAAAACCTTGACAATGATGATCTGAATAGAAGTCATGACCTTCATCAGAATTGTAGCTGCAATGGTAGAAGAGACCATGAACCTGGAAGCCTTCAAACACTTGCCACAGAGAACTACTTTTCTCACAATCCTTTTCTATCCACGCTTGGGTTGGGCTCAAGTACGAACTACCTCGATCGTATACGTGTTCTCCAAAAATTGTTTGTTTCCCCATATGTCTTTCAAAACCAACAAGAAACCTTGAAGGATATGGTTGAAAAAGAGATCTCCAACCTTCCCGATGAGAGGGCACACTTTGTTGTTCTGAACTTGTAATAAAACCACCTTCTTGCTATCCAAAATCTGCATTACTCCCTGAGGGGCATGGCTGAGAATGATAGTCGAGATCCACCCTAGGAGAGGGTAAACCCAATTGTTCAACATTTGTGACAAAATTCTCCATATATAACCCTATACCGTCCTCAATGGTGGGAGAGAAAGACTAAGCCAAAACTTGATAGATCTCATCAGATATCGGTCTTCCAAGGACATCAAAATTTTCACTCCCCTCTTCAATAAAGTCATATATGGGCTCTTCAATAAGTTTCCAGCCTTCCTTACCCACATCTTGATCAAAATAGGAGAAATGCATATCACCATATCCATGACGAACATCTTCAATTGCAGAAGGATCCACATCCTTAAGAGCTTCATCATTAAAAGTAATGGAGGAAGGTGAAATCATCAAATCTTCATCATCAGCAGTAGAACAAGAAGAGTCAACTACACATTCATCAACCATGTTTTCAACGTCTTGCTTAATCAAAAATAGTTCTTCATGAGCTTCTTCATTTTGTTCCATGTCTACAATAAGAACCTGCTTTCGCTAACCAATATGGACAACCTCTTCACTTTTGTACAGCAGGAAAATTTCTTCCTCGGAATCTGTGTGACCCAAAGGCTCAAACACGACGTTGTTGATGTTGTCAGGCCTTGAAAAATCATAGATGGGCTAACCAAGGAACCTCCAATAATCATCTTGCGAAGGGACCATGCCATTGTGCTCCAAGAGGCCCAAAATATCATAAAAATCCTCGAAACCTTGGTAAGGAGAACTCACCTCTTCTTCATTTTCTTCCTCTTAAAACTCTTTCTCTAGGCCTTCATCACGTACTTTCTAAACTTCACTTTCCAGAGCACCTTAATCTTTATTTTCAAGAGTACTTCCTTCTTTGATCATAGGAGTCGATCTGTCCTCATCTAAGTCACCTAACACGAGGACACGGAATGCGAAGGACACGAAAATACGAGTGTCCAATACAGACACAGTGAGCCCCAGAATCAAGACACGTTGGACGCGTTTGATATATATATATATGTATGTATATATATTAAAAATATAGACATATAGATCCAACTTTCTTTAGAAACTAGAACATTTACAAATATTCAATAGAAATTGTCAAATTACTACTAGGAATCAATACACAATACACATTTGTCATTCACAAATCACAATGAAACACAAATATGATAAGATATTCATATAGCTCAAGATCTTGAAACCATATTTCTCATTAAGTAATCAAAATCAAAATGTATTGCATAGATGTCGGAATGCCAATGGCAACTAGTAGTAGTAATAGTAAATACAAAAAAGGGTAGACCATAGATAATAGATGAGATCAAGATGGAAGAATCTCACCTGTCAATAGTCCTCCTCCATGCTTGAATCGACAAACTCATCACTGGCAGTACCCTCATCCTCCTCCTCTCTGCCCATCTAACGATCTGCATCTACTAGTGTGTGGAGGATGACCCCTCCATAGGATCACCATCATCAAAAGTGACCGGCTCCAGCATTGGATCATTAAGATCCATGTTGGCTAACGCCAACTCAATAGTGTTATCCAAACCCATATCATCAGGAAAGACATCCCACATCTTTGTCTTTCCCTTCACCCACTCCTCCCTCTTCCTATAAATAAGATGAAGGTTGGAGTGCACATACACCATTGACTCTTCCCTAGACTGCTCAAGCCTGCTCTATCTTCAAACTGAACAAGTTCCCATTTGTGCTCCAATTCCTCTCACAACAAGAGGATGAAGTAACTTGAGAGATGGCCCTCAAGGCTATCTTCTGTAGAAGAGGGCATGCTCCCCCATGAGTTTCCCACCAAACATAGGGTTTCTTAACCCCCTGTCTCTAAGCACCTCATAGCCTCCAAATATCCCAGTGGCAGTGGAAAACTCTACAAAGTCGTTCTTCACCTCCTCAAGCATGTCTCTAACTTGAAGTAGCCATCTAAATATTGTTTTCCTCCCCTATGAAATCTCTCCATCCATGTGAGGAGGGACTCTGCGTGAGGGCCCCGACCCACCATTGAGCCAGTCATGACTGAAGTACTTGGGGTTCAATGAGTGGGCCAAGAAATGTGTTATCTCCCAAAATAATTTATTTTGATAGTATGAAGGATATGAATATCACTGACAGTTTGAAAGCCTCTGTTTTTTTATTTGGGTAAAAAATTTCACAAGTTGTAGCTTTCAGTAGCTTAGGCGAGGCTCAGAACATCTCATTAGCCACCGAAAAGGGATTTTCTTTGGCAGATTAAGAAGGAGTGCAACATATACACTGACCACCGAAAGAACAGCAAATTTTTCCCCCTTGTGTTTTTACACTACAGTGACAAGCTTGGGAAATTACGCAGGTGCAATAAGAGCTCCAAAAACTAAAATTATATATGAAACAAGTCATTTAAAGACTTCTATTAATCAATTCCAGACACTTCTGCGGCAGCGTTCCGGTCTAAGGCGTCGATGGGATAATGGCTAGAGCTTCCGATTTCCAATCGCGAAGCTAGTGGTTTAAAGCTCCGACACTGCGGCAGCGTTCCGATCTAAGGCGCCGATGGGATAGTGGCTAGAGCTTCCGATTTTCGATCGCGAAGCTAGTGGTTTAAAGCTCCGACACTGCGGCAGCGTTCAAATAAGAAGTTCTGACACATTAGTGATTACAGCTTCCGATCGCCGACAAGCTAGCGATTGAAAGCACCGATACATTCAGTCTTGGGGTTCCGATCGCCGATGTTGAGAAGTTTAGTCGTTTGAATCTCCGACACTGTGGCAGCATTCAGCCTTGAGGTTCCGATGCATTAGTAATTACAGCTTCCAATCGCCGACAAGCTAGTGATGGAAAGCGCCGATACATTCAGGCTTGGAGTGTCGATGGGCCAGAAGACAGAGCTTCCGATCGCCGATATAGAAACCGTCGCGACGCTAGTAATTTGAGACACTGACACTGTGGCAGCATTCAGGCTTGGGGCGCCGACGGGTTAGAGGTTATAACTTCCAATCACCGACCGCGGCGGCAAGGTAGAAAATTCCAGCGGATTAAGCAAGAAAGGTCACGTCAGTTAACCGTCGAAACACTGGCTTTTGGCGGCAAGTTTACACTAGACCAACAGCAGCGATCACTAGCAACCACTTCAATTATTAAATGTTCGCTCGATGAACTAGATCTTCGAAATAGATAAACAAATAGTTAGCTAGGGTTTTAAACCCTAATTTGAAAAAACTATCACTTCTAAGTATTTTTTGTGAAAACAGATCGAAGTTTCAAGATCTGTCATTTTTTGTAGAAGGCTGTAAAGCCCATGATCGATTTTATAATAAGGGTTCAACTTCGGGGATTTATAAGCCTATTATGCTTTCAGCTTCTCATTTTACTTGTTCATGATATAAGCTCTTTTGTTGTGATCTGTTCAGCCATCATCTCTTTCTATACTGTATTTATGCCTAAATATGTATTTAGGTCATTTTCAGATTGATTAAAAAGCTGGTAGCTGTCATCCTATTGGTTTATTAGTGCGATTTGATTTATAAATACCATCCTCATCAGGATTTAGCCATTTATATGCATGTTTTTTGTATGTAAGTCTGCCAACCTGGTGAGTTCTCCATCCCTGCACCTTATTGTCGAATTTCTGAGCAATTGCAACTAATAGCCTTGTAAACGAGTGAGTTTTATGCATCCCTTGAGAGTGGAAAGGTTATATAAGTCAACTGACTTGATCCATATCAGAAAACCTTAAAAACATTGTAAGTTACCAGGCATCCTCAAGCTACAACCTAGAGGAGTTTCTTGGAGTGATAACAAATTGGCGTCGTTGCCGGGGAGAAGAGATTGAAGCTCAGCTTCCCTGGGAGACGACATAGATCCATGCTTTGATGATAGACAAAGCTTGGACATTATTATGGTTGTAATCATCTATCTGGCGACTCCATTGATATAAGGTGGCTTCAAGAAGACCAAGTACCAGAGCAAACCCTAAGGGGCCACCAGCAACACCAATTTCAGATCCAAAAGAAATTTTGAGGAAAGCTAGGGCTTTACTAAGACAGACCAGCAATGCTGCACAAAAAGCTACATCAGGTATTTCAAGAAATCTTTCTGCTATTATTTCTTCTGCTGAAATTCTTAATTCTCGGGAATTTTTAGATACATCAGAAAAATCTAGGGGTTGGACATCTTCAAGGACTGTTGCTTGTGAAGATCCAATCCCTGGTGACTCCACTAGGATAAGTATACCACCGCCTTCTCAGCAAGTATCCTCATCAGTGCTGCCTTCCACAACCCTGTCCATACCTATTTCCAATATGGCTACCCCTCAATTGACCAAGATGGAAAGGATCCTGGTAGCTAGGCATGCACCCCTGATTTTGCCTAATTCTCTCGCAGCCATGCCGACTGGGGATTATCTCAAGTATATGCCTAAGTTTACAGGGGAAGGGGATTTCACTGCTGAAGAACATCTAGAAGCTTTTTATAGCTATGCTGAAAATATTAACATAGAACAAGAAGATGTATGGACCAAGGTTTTTGTGCAAAGCCTAGATGGCCAGGCTAGAAAGTGGTTTAAGGAACTGCCTGCTGGGTCAGTGGCAAGCATAGAGGCCCTAGATGACATTTTCCTAAAGCATTGGGGAGAGAAGAGAGACCACCTCTACTATATCACAGAATTCAGCAACCTGAAAAGAGAAAATGGGGAGTCTGTCTCCAACTTTACCAAGAGATTCAACAACATGTACAGCAAGATCCCCACTGAGATTAAGCCCACCGATACCTCAACTAGGATAACTTATGCAAATGCCTTTGACTCTGACTTTTGCCTGCTTCTCAGAGAAAGGAGGTCTGCCTCCTTATCACTCATGCAAGATGCTGCCCTGGAGGTAGAGTCAAACATTCTGGCATCTCAGAAGGTCAAAGGGAAGATAGACAGGAAAAAGCAGCCAGTAGACTATAGTGGGGCTTCCGCATCAAAGAACAAGATTGAAAAAATGACCAAACTATTAGATAACCTGACTGCTGAAATGTCTAAATTGAAGGACCAAGGACATCCACCTGTGAGGGGTAAAGGGCCAAGTGACTTTGCTCCTCGAAACCCAAATTTTGTTCCTTATAGAAGAGGAAACCCCCCAATTCAGATTCTCAAAAGGGAGAGAAATCAAGGGGAAGATCAGAGGATAAGAGCTCCATTTCAAAATATTGTATTAGAAGAAGAGCCAGAATTCATTGAAGAAGGAGACGTTGAAGACAATATCCATTGCATGGAGGACGAGGTGGACTGTTCTTTTCTGACACAGGCAGAATATGAGGAAGCCCTGATTGATGAGCAGATCACTGAAGATGTTGTCTATCAGGCTGATGGTCGAGGAGGTTACAAACTGAGGTCTAGGCTGGTTGCTCCCCTCAAGAAGAGTGTTGTACCTGTCAATCAGCCTGTTGCACCAGCTAGAAAGGTTGTTGTTTTACCAAAGAAGGTGGGTGTCCCATCCAAAGCATTGCAGAAACCAGCACCTTCAGCCACACCTGATCAAGTCCAACTCAAACCTACAGCTCAAGAGGTAAGGTTTCCAGATAGGCTGCATTATTCTTTCAACCTTGAGTCTGAAATTCAAAAATTGAAAATCCCTTTCCCTTTAATTGAGCTAATGAAAAATGATGCATTCAAGTCCTCCATTCTGAATTCCCTTCAGCCCAAGGTGCACATTGACACTGACTGTGTGAACTTGCAAGATGACAAGCCTGTTGTAACCCTAGGCCCCATGATCGAAGACCTAAAGGACTCATGCCCACCATTCTACATATCCTTGAATATACATGATAAAATCCTCCATAACTGCCTGCTGGATTCAGGAGCCTCTCATAACCTAATGCCAAAAGCTGTGATGGATGAGCTTGACCTCAGCATCACCAAGCCCTACCATGATTTATTCTCCTTTGACTCCAGGAAGGTCAAGTGCTTGGGCCTCATCAAAGACCTTGCCGTGAACCTAACTCAGCTACCTTCGAAAAGCATCATGATGGACATTGTAGTGTCTGATATCCCTCCAAAATTCGGCCTCTTGCTGTCTCGGTCATGGAGCAAAAGACTAGGTGGCACCCTTCAGATGGATCTCACATATGCCACCATTCCCACGTTTGGAGGGGAGACTAAGAGGCTGTACAAGGAAAATCAGCTAGCATACATTATAAGCAAGAAGAGCCACTCAATGAATCACCCCATCTATGCAGTGGACACTGATTTTGGGTCTTGCATTTTGCAAATAGATGATACTCAGCATACTTCAGTTCAACTCACTAAGCCCACCTATCAGCAGCCCAAAGAAGTAACAACAGCAATCTGGACAATGTATTTTGATGGGGCTAGCACTCAAAGCTCAGCAGGTGCAGGTGTAGTATTGATCTCCCCATCTAAGGAAAACATTCACCTGTCTTATAAACTTGATTTTAAAACCACTAACAACATAGCAGAATATGAAGCCTTGCTGCTAGGAGTTAAAGCTGCCAAGGAGATGGGGATCATGTGCATGAAGATTTTTGGAGATGCGGATCTCATAATACAGCAGGTCAACAACACTTTTCAGACAAAAAATATCAGACTGAAGGCCTATAGGGACAAGGTATGGAAACTCAGAGACTCATTTATGTTTTTTGAACTGTCATATATTCCCAAGGCTTTGAATCACCTGGCTGATTCCCTAGCTGTCTCTGCAAGTCTGTTTGTTCCTCCTTTACCCCCTAAGCTCAGCTATGATGTTCATGTCAAGTACAGACCCTCTCTGCCAGATAATGTAAAATTCTGGAGGGTGTTCGAGAATGATGATGATTTTAGTAAATTCCTTCAGTTAGTAGATGAATTCTCTGACATACACATAGACCAGGAAAACCTAAACATGGAGGAATCCAAACAACCCAAGTTAAAAGATAAAGTGGCTGATCAAAACATTGTCCAATTGCCCAGCAACTACATATCCCGAGGTCTAGTACCATTGGAAGAACTGTTTGATCACAATGACATCCCTTTCAAGCCTGCCAAAAGGGAGCTAGATCCTTCTATCCAAGAGCAAAACATAGGCAGCGAAAGCCATCCAAAACTGATAAATCTATCCACTGGGTTGACTGCTAGTCAGAAGTCTGAATTTTGCAGCTTGATAAAAGAGTTTGTTGATGTCTTTGCATGGGAGTATAGTGACCTAAAAACATATGACACCAACATCATCCAGCATAGGATTCCTTTAGAGAAAGACACCATTCCTTTTAAACAGAAGCTGAGACCCATCAGCCCTCTCCTATTACCATTGATTCAAAAAGAGATTCACAAGCTCCTCAAATCCAAGATCATAATCCCCCTCAGGTATTCCAAGTGGATTGCAAACCTAGTGTAGTGGTAAGAAAGAAAAATGGAGAAATCAGGTTGTGTGGGGATTTTAGAAACCTGAACAAGTGTTCCAAGAAAGACAACTATCCACTACTCAAGATGGAACACCTGCTGCAGAAAGTCTCATGAGCTAGGGTTATGTCCTTCCTTGATGGTTTCTCTGGATACAACCAACTTGTTGTGCACCCAGATGACCAAGAGAAGACTGCCTTTACCACCCCCTGGGGCACCTTCATGTATGCTAAAATGCCATTCGGGCTAATGAATGCTGGGGCTACTTTTCAGAGAGTCATGGATCTAGCTTTTGTAGGGCTAAAAGACAAGTTTGTGCTGATATATTTGGATGACCTAACAGTTTACTCTCACAGCCATCATGACCATTTGCAGCATTTAAGGAAGGTATTTTTGAAGTGCAGAAGGTATGGAATATCACTGAACCCCAAGAAGTCCCAGTTTGCACTCAATGAAGGAAAGCTCCTAGGCCACATAGTCTCAGCTGAAGGTGTAAAGATCGATCCAGTAAGGGTGGAAGCAATCCAAAAGCTGTCAATACCAAGGTCAAAAAGAGACATTCAGTCCTTTTTAGGCAAGATAAACTTTGTCAGGAGGTTCATTCCTAATTTCTCCGACCTGGTAAAGCACATAACAGTCATGCTAAAAAGGGATGCAGAAATAAACTGGACCGACCAGGCAAGAAACTCTTTTGAAGACATTAAGAAAGCCATCATGGAGGCTCCAACCCTGATTAGTCCTGACTACACCAAGGGTTTTTACATTTTCTCTTTTGCATCTTATGACACAGTGGCAGTTGTACTATTACAAAAGAATGATGAAGGTCTTGATCATCCAATTGCATTCTTCAGCAAAACCCTGAGAGACGCTAAGCTGAAGTATGACCTGATTGAGAAGCAAGCTTATGCTCTCATAAAATCTTTGAAGACTTTCAGGATCTACATTCTCCATGCAAAGGTCATTGCATACGTCCCTTCACCTGCTGTGAAGGATGTTTTGACTCAGCCTGACATTGATGGGAAGAGAGCTAAGTGGATTGCCAAACTCATTGAGTTTGATGTAGAGGTGAAACCCACCAAGCTAGTAAAGGGATTAGGTCTGGCCAAACTCATGGCCAAAGAAAATTGTGAACTGATGGGAATAAATTCACATGTGTCAAATCAGCAAAGGTGCAAACTGTGGTAGCAGCAGAAACAGAAGTAAATCAAGATCAGAATGACATTCCATCGATAGCTGAGAACATATCTTCATGTGAGTGGTACTCAGGTATCATTCATTTTTTGCAAAAATCAGAAGTTTCTCCTGATCTCACTCCTAACCAAGCACGAGCTCTTAAGTTGAAATCTGTTAAGTTTTGCATAATTGACAAACTGTTGTACTAGAGGGATCAGTCTGGAATTTTGCTAAGGTGTCTAGATAAAGAGGAAGCAGAGCAAGTCATGCATTACTTTCATTCCAGCACATGTGGAGGCCACCACTATTGGAAAACCACAGCCCACAAGATCTTAAGAGCAGGATACTATTGGCCAGTCCTCTTTGCTAATGTATGCACTTTCGTAAGGGCCTGTGACCAATGCCAAAGATTTGTGGGGAAGCAGCAGCTCAAGTCCTTGGCCCTTAGGCCTATTGTGGTGAATGGGCCTTTCCAGTAATGGGGTCTGGATTTCATAGGTGAAATAAATCCATCTTCCAGTGGACAGCATAAATGGATCTTAGTAGCCACTGACTACTTTACCAAATGGATAGAAGCAGTACCCACCAGGAATGCCACTCATCAAGTCATCATGAGATTTTTATATGAGAATATTTTCAGCAGGTTTGGTTGCACGGTAAGGTTAGTAACTAATAATGCACCAGCTTTCAAAGCTGGGGCATTGATTAAAATGTGTGAATCAATGGGTATTCAACTGGTGCACTCCACATCCTATTACCCACAAGGAAATGGCCTGGCTAAGTCATCCAACAAAAGCTTAGTCAGAATCATCAGGAAACTGCTAGAGACAAATCAGAAAAGCTGGGATTCAAAACTTAAGTTTGCTTTATGGGTTGATAGGGTAACAGACAAAAGATCCATAGGAACTTCTCCATTCAAGCTAGTTTATGGCACTAAGGCCATTTTTTCTGTCCAGCTCATCCTTCCAATGGCAAAGTTCTTTCAGGAAGAGGAAGATGAACCAAATGATATGATGAGAAGGATGATGGAATTGGTGGAGTTACAGCAGATCGAGGAGCAAGTTGTAGGAAAATCAGAGGCTCATCAACAGAGGATAAAGGGCATGTTTGACAAAAGAGCAAAGGCAGACAACTTCCAGGTCGGAGATTGGGTCCTCAAGGGGGATGCTGTCAGACAGGACAAGGGGAAACATGGAAAATTCGACTCTTTGTGGATTGGCCCTTTTGTGACAGCCCAGGTACATAAGAATAACACCTTCAAATTGCAGAATCTGGAAGGTGAAGAGGTATTTGATGGCCCAGTAAATGGGCGGTTCTTGAAACTCTATTTTATTTGAGGCTTTGAGGCCTTGTTATTGTAAATTAGTAGATAGTAGGTTGCTTCGCTTTCAAAATAAACTCCATGCCCAATGGAACACTAGAAGATAGCTTCAATTATTCTTTTTCAGGAAAGGCATTTTAGTCTAGGGGTTCTTGGGACCTCACTGGGAGGTTCCCATCCCCAAGTAGGAGCCAAATGTTATCTCCCAAAATAATTTATTTTGATAGTATGAAGGATATGAATATCACTGACAGTTTGAAAGCCTTAGTTTTTTATTTGGGTAAAAAATTTCACAAGTTGTAGCTTTCGGTGGCTTAGGCGAGGCTCAAAACATCTCATTAGCCACCGAAAAGGGGCTTTCTTCGGCAGATTAAGGAGTGCAACATATACACTGACCACCGAAAGAATAGCAAATTTTTCCCCCTCGTGTTTTTACACTACAGTGACAAGCTTGGGAAATTACGCAGGTGCAATAAGAGCTCCAAAAACTAAAATTATATATGAAACAAGTCATTTAAAGACTTCTATTAATCAGTTCCAGACACTTTTGCGGTAGCGTTCCGGTCTAAGGCGCCGATGGGATAATGGCTAGAGCTTCTGATTTCCGATCACGAAGCTAGTGGTTTAAAGCTCCAACACTGCGGCAGTGTTCCGGTCTAAGGCGCCGATGGGATAGTGGCTAGAGCTTTCGATTTCCAATCACGAAGCTAGTGATTTAAAGCTCCAACACTGCAGCAGCGTTCTGGTCTAAGGCGTCGATGACATAGTGGCTAGAGCTTCCAATTTCCGATCACGAAGCTAGTGGTTTAAAGCTCCGACACTGCGGCAGCGTTCAGATAAGAAGTTTCGACACATTAGTGATTACAGCTTCCAATCGCCAACAAGCAAGCGATTGAAAGCACCGATACATTCAGTCTTTGGGTTCCGATCGCCGATGCTAAGAAGATTAGTCGTTTGAATCTCCGACACTACGGCAGCATTCAGCCTTGAGGTTTCGATGCATTAGTAATTACAGCTTCCAATCGCCGACAAGCTAGTGATGGAAAGCGTCGATACGTTCAGGCTTGGAGTGCCGATGGGCTAGAAGACAGAGCTTCCGATCGCCGATATAGAAACCGACACGACGCTAGTAATTTGAGACGCCGACACTGCGGCAGCATTTAGGCCTGGGGCGCCGACGGGTTAGAGGTTATAACTTTCGATCACCGACCGCGGCGGCAGGGTAGAAAATTCCGATAGATTAAGCAAGAAAGGTCACGTCAGTTAACCGCCGAAACACTGGCTTTTGGCGGCAAGTTTACACTAGACCAACAGCAGTGATCACTAGCAACCACTTCAATTATTAAATGTTCGCTCAATGAACTAGATCTTCAAAATAGATAGACAAATAGTTAGCTAGGGTTTGAAACCCTAATCTGAAAAAACTATCACTTCTGAGTATTTTTTGTGAAAACAAATCGAAGTTTCAAGATCTGTCATTTTTTGTAGAAGGCTATAAAGCCCGTGATCGATTTTATGATAAGGGTTCAACTTCGGGGATTTATAAGCCTATTATGCTTTCAGCTTCTCATTCTACTTGTTCGTGATATAAGCTCTTTTGTTGTGATCTATTCAGCCATCATCTTTTTCTATACTGTATTTATGCCTAAATGTGTATTTAGGTCATTTTCAGATTGATTAAAAAGTTAGTAGCTGTCATCCTATTGGTTTATTAGTGCGATTTGATTTATAAATACCATCCTCATCAGGGTTTAGCCATTTATATGCATGTGTTTTGTACGTAAGTCTACCAACCTGGTGAGTTCTCCATCCCTGCACCTTATTGTCGAATTTCTGAGCAATTGCAACTAAAAGCCTTGTAAACAAGTGAGTTTTATGCATGCCTTGAGAGTGGAAAGGTTATATAAGTCAACTGACTTGATCCATATCAGAAAACCTTAAAAACATTGTAAGTTACCAGGCATCCTCGAGCTACAACCTAGAGGAGTTTCCTGGAGTGATAACACAATGCAAAGGTGTGCAATTCTTATCCCACCTGGAGATAAGAATATTCTATATGATGGACCATAAGTTCTCTGTCAATGTGCCATATTCGACATGCTCATTCTCCATAACAATGGTCATCACCGACTCAATCATGGAATCCCACCCCTCATAAACATCTGCTAGGATGGGTTGGTCTGTGTCTGCAAACCGCAACAAAGAAATGATCGGGTCCATGATCTTAATGGTAAGATCTACCCTCTCCCACCAACCATCATCTAGCACTGTGTCCTTTACCTTTTTTGAAGCAATCTGATCCACTTTTCTCCAAAAGGACCAAAACTCTGAAATAACCATGGACCCAAGAGCAATTTTGTCCTCCCTCAACCTCTTGAGCATGACGAATGAGGAAGCAAACCGAGTATTTGCAACCTTCAACAATGAAAGATGTGTGTACTCTTTGTAGATTGTGAGGGCATTGGTGTGGTTTTGTACTAAGTTACGGATATGGCATGCATCCTCAATAAGTTTGCCAATCCATGTCACATCTGAAGCAATAGATTTTAGTGCTAAATTCAAAGAATGGACAATGCATGGTGTCCAAAATATTTGTAAGATCAATAAAAGAAAGTATAAATGAGTCTAGACTATAGAATCTACAAGACTACAACTAACAACTCAAATGAAAATCTATGAAAATCTAAATACATGTGGATATTTAGCTCCCACAATCATGCCAACAGCCTTGCAAATAGGTGCATTGTCCGTGATGATTTGTACACAAAACTTAACACCAATATCTTCAATGACTTTGATGAACAACTCACCAATATAATGTGCATCCTTAAATTTTCTAAGAGCATCTACCGCTTTCAAGGAAGACACCATGAAATTGATGAGTGGATGGCATGTTGTATTCATCCATCCATCAGAAACAATACTGACACCGACTGAGGGCCATTCTGATCTAATTGGCTCAAGAATTTTATCCACCTCCTTCTTTGCCTTAACCAACAATGTAGTTCTAAGCTTCTCTGAACCAAGAGGCACATAACCAGTTGAAGCTTGTTCAATTAGACTTCGAAACATTTTTATGAACAATGGTGACTATGCAACATTGAATGACAGGAAGTTGAGGTAGAAAAAGAATGAAATGGTAAGGTCCACCTCTTTTCGTGCCTTGAAAAATCCTTCCATTGGACCACTTGTAGTTGGCCTCTTTGTCTTTCTTGTTGGATAAGTATCATCATCACTCCCATATCGGCTAGGTGATGGTCTAGTGCTAGAGGGTTTCCTCAAGAATGAAAGAGGATCCTCATTATGTTGTGTTTTGCTTGTTGCCGCCACCTTGCCTTGGCCAACATGATCCTCTTTCTCCATCTCCCTCCTTTGGGTGTTACTCACTACTTTGCATGAAGAAATCCCACAAGGGCCAACAAATGCCCGTTAACCAGGTAATATGTGCTCTTGAACTCATTTTTGCAAAAATTGCAACTGCAACACACATTGCCTCCCCCACCAAGCTTTGCTCCAGGCCCTTCTTTCCTTGTCACATACTTCCACAAAGGGTATTTACTCTCTTGGCCTTGTTGTCTTTGGTAAAACAGAGTAAAACTGACCATGAGCTCCACTAGAAGCAGTTGGAGCACTAGCAGGGGTAGAAGAGGATATGCTTGAAGGAGGAAGAGGAGGAGACGGGCTCTAGATGGGGCATTTCTCCCTTTCCTTTGTCGTTTAGTTGCTTCCCTAGCTTATTGAGACATTCTTCTTCTTGCTTGAAGATGAGCTTGACTCCTCTCAACAAATTCGTCCCTCAAATGCACTTGGAAACCCTTGCCAATGCTTCAAATCTCCTTGCAGCTGCAAAAACACACACTCTTAGCTCTCCCTTAGCTCTCCCTTCACTTGCAAAAGCAAAAATTAAATAGAAAAATCGATTTTAAAGTGATCGCGGGCCTTTTTTGCATGGTTTTCGTGTCCTGTTTTCAGGACACAATATCAGTTTGTGTCGAACACGATTTTTTTTTTTGTCTAAAAATCGGGACACGAAAAAAATCGTGTCTGACATGAACTAGGGCCGTGTTCGTGTCCGACACAGCCCCACGGGACACTTCGCCCTAAATGGACATGTCCGGTTACTTAGGTTCTCATCTTTAGCTTCCTCAACAAAATCTTGAGTGGAAGATTCTTTAATAGTGTTAAGTTTTCTATGTTGTCATAGCCTAAGTCCTAACTTGATTAGCACTTAATACATTTTCATAATAACAGCATAAAGAGGATCACTGAAAGAAACACAATCAGAAGGTACACAGCAATTTACCCTGGGAAACCCTAAAGGGAAAAACCTAGCAAAACTTCCTCAATGTATATTACTAGTATGCAATGACCAAAGAACAAGGTCTCATCAAGTAAGAGACCAAACCCCAAGCACAAGAGCCAAAACACCAAAGACACTGGTCCTCCTCCTTCTCTATCTGTCCTTCTTTCTCTCTCTTGCGCAATACAAGTGTGAGTGAGTGTGTACAAATGAGGGAGGGCGCCTCCCTATTTATATTAAACTTCTCAACTGACTTTTACCCTAACTGGGTTGCCCTACCTAACTGGCAGGGTCGCCTACCTAGGTAAACTTCACAATAATTATAATCATCTTTTTTGGGTGCTATTGACCCGACTTACAACTGAGGGTTTACCTCATGACATTTACATGACCTTTTACATCAGTAACATCTCCCGAATGAGGAATAATAATAATGTGAAGTACAAGTAGAATATTCTTCGAAGACTCCCCCTTAACAAGAAGGGTATTCTAATGACGGCAACAACTAGTGTGGCTCGACACAACATCATCAGAAGGAAAGAGAGGAGGCATCATCAACATCATCTTTTGGAACATCGTCTGCTACATCTATAGATCATTGAAAGTTTTGAACAACATCATCATCTTCAACACAAAGCTGAAGTATCATAATCAACATCTTCAGTACAGAACTAAAGTATTATCACCAACATCTTCGGTACAGAGCTGAAGTATCATCATCAACATCTTATGTATAGAGCTAAAGTAGCATCATCTGCAGCATGGAACTGGGGCATCATCATCTGTAAGAACATTATCAATAGCATGGAGCTGGAGCATCATCATCTACAACATGGAAGTGGAGCATCATCTATAGCATGGAGTTGGAGCATCATCATCATCTGCTGGAACATCATCATATGCAGCATGGAACTGAATCATCATCTACAGCATGGGACTAGGACATCATTATCTGCAGTACAGAACATCATCATCTGCATAACAACTGATACATCACTAACATCGACAGCACGAGGCTGGCTCATCAGCATAACGCTGGAATAACAACAACAACGACAGCACGAGGCTGGCTCATCAGCATAAAGCTGAAAAAACAACAACAACATGTGACATCATCATCAATAGCTCAAGGTTGGAGAAACATCATTTATGGTAGGTATAATAACAACCAACATGATCCTTCCTTTCGGAATTACAGGATGATGGACAACACATATGTGGTACTCAGACAATCCTTCCTTTCAGAATTACGAGATCAAGTCTTTGCGGAGCTACCAATACTAATCACAGCTAACACATAGATGCACAGGACGATCCTTCCTTTCGGAATTACGGGATCAAGTCCACCACTGACATCCCGAGTCCACCACTGACATCCCGGACGATCCTTCCTTTCGGAATTACAGGATCAAGTCCACTACTAACATTCTAGACGATCCTTCCTTTCAAAATTACGGGATCAAGTCCACTACTAACATTCTGGACAATGCTTCCTTTCAGAATCGCAGGATCAAGTCCATTACTCATCAGTATTTAAGACGATCATTCCTTTCATAATCGGGATCAAATCTAAGGATGGTTAGTCCTCCCACATAAACATTTAAGATGATCCTTCCTTTCAGAATTACGGTATCAAGTCCAAGGATGGTTAGTCCTTCCACATCAACATTTAAGACGATCCACGGGATCAAGTCTAAGGATGGTTAGTCCTTCCACATCAACATTTAAGACGATCCTTCCTTTCGGAATTACGAGATCAAGTCTAAGGATGGTTAGTCCTTCCACATCAACATTTAAGACAATCCTTCCTTTCGGAATTATAGGATCAAGTCTAAGGATGGTTAGTTCTTCCACATCAACATTTAAGACTATCCTTCCTTTCGGAATCACGGGATCAAGTCTAAGGATGGTTAGTCCCAACATCAACATCTTGGACGATCCTTCCTTTCACAATTACGGGATCAAGTCCATTGAGATCCACATTTAACACGATCCTTCCTTTCAAAATTACAAGATCAAGTCTAAGGATGATCAATCCCAACTGAGCTACCTATTGTGATCAAGATTCCATATTATCAATACTACTCCCCCTTTCGAGGGAAGTCCTTATGGACAACACCAAGCTTGTCTCAGAAGTGTTCAAACTTCACACGAGACAAAGGCTTAGTCAACACATCAGCAACCTGCTCATCTGTGTTCACATATTGGAGTTTTATATCTCCCTTCTACACCATGTCACAAACGTAGAAGTAGCGGATTTCTATGTGCTTCGTCTTATCATGGAACACGGGGTTCTCTTCCATCTTCATACCGCTTCGGTTATCACATAGAATCACAATAGCATCCATCTCCAGATCGAATAGATATGATAACAACTTCCGAAGCCATATGGCTTCACAACTGACGAAACAAGCTTCAATATATTTCGCTTTTGCAGTGTTTAGAGCAACACTGGACTGCTTCCTGCTTAGCCATGAGATCACTGCTAACCCCAGACTGAAACATCCTCCTAAAGTGCTCTTTCTATCTGAGACACTTCCTGCCCAATCTGAATCTGTATAACCATACAGTCTGAACTCATGATCTCTAGTATGACTAAAACCATAGTCTATCGTATCTTTTAGGTACCTGATCACATGCTTTGCAGCTACCAAGTGAACATGTCTGGGATCAACCAGATACTGACTCAAAGTGGTCACAGCAAAGCATATATATAGTCGGGTATTCGTCAGATACATCAATGAACCAATGATCTACCTGTATAGTGTCACATCCACTAATTCTGACGAAGCATCAGCCAGCGACTTCAAGTGTGTATAGATGGGTGTGGCCATGGATTTGCATTACAACATGTCAAACCTTTTCAGGATTTCCACTGCATACTTCCCTTGGTTAAGGAAGATTCCTTCTAGGCTTTTCCATACTTCAAGACGTAGAAAATAATGCATCAAGCCAAGGTCTTTCTTCTCGAATTCTACAACGAGCTTCTTCTTACACTCTGAGATTTGCTTCTCATTACCTGTCACTGGTCAGGAATAAGTCACCCACATACAGCAATAATATGACAGGTTCATCATCCATAACCTTGAAGTAAAGGTTAAGATCAACCTTACTTTTAGTAAAGCCTAAGCTCGTCAGAAAATTATCGATTCTTCCATACGAAGCTCTTGGAGCTTGTTTCAGTACGTACAGAGCCTTCTTCAATTTACAAACATGTGTTCTTTTGTCTTCAACTTCAAAACCTTGTGGTTGTTCTATGTACACTTCTTCTTCAATAACAACATTTAGGAAGCATGTTTTCACATATACCATTTATTCTCATTTTTCTGAGCATACAGAGCTATCCCACAGATGTCATTTGTCATACTTTCGTCATTAACAGTTTCAAGTCTACACTTGTCAGATGTGTGACCAAAGTTTTTGCACTTGGCACATTCTATCTCTTGAGACAATATGGAAAAATATTTGTTGTTTTGTGAGTCAGTTCTCTCAAAATATTGTCTCATCGGAGGGTTTGTAAAACTCCTTTTAGGTGCTCTACAATCAATAGCCTTATGTCTGAATTTATAACAGTTATAACAATAACCTAAAAAGTAATTTTGGTACCTGGAAAAGATTGGTCTTCTCGAAGCCTGAAAGGAGAGATTGGTTACAGCCATAGTTGGCTCATCTTCTTGACCCATGTTGTCTTGATGGTCATCTGGTTTTTTCAGACAGATTACTTCTTTTTGTAGCTTTTCACATTCTTTTTCCCTCGGAACTAATTGTATTTTTGCCTTAGTCAACGGTTCTTGAATCTTCTGAAGAATATAATTAAGTTGAGTGACAACCTTGTTGATTGCCAAGACTTCCTGATTCAATGAGCATTCTCCTTTATGCTCCTCTTTTGAGGTGTATCCAATTCCACTTTTGTCACCTACATGTTTTTGCTGCAACAGCATGTTGTTTAAGTCCAGCGAGCTCTTTTGGAATTTTTGACTTGGTAAGTTTGGTTTCCTAAGTTTCTCCTTGAGTGAGTTGATTTCCTCTTCTTTTCTTTGCAATACCATACTTAGTCTCTTTTCCAGCTGATTCTTTGCAGTCTGGTCGTTTTGTTCTTGCTTCTCATTCAAATTTTTTAGATTCTCAATTTCTTCCAAGGCTACAATAAGTTTTGCCTCGAGATCCACAGTACCCTCATCTTGTTTAGAGTGATCCTCATCATTTTCCTGTGCTAGAAATAGAATTTCATTTTTGCCTTCAAAGATAATTTCTTTTTCTTCATCTGAAACTCCTTCCTCTTCTACCTTGCTTAATAGTGTTTGCTTGTTCACAAATCTTTTGTCTCCAAAATTTCTCCTAGGATTTATTTGCTTTTGCATGTTCTTTATGGGACACTTGGCTACAAAATGTCCAATTTTGCTACAGTTGAAACATTTCAGTGGAAGCTTGCCCTTGTATCTTCCAGTTCCTCTTGGAAGTCTATTAACAAAGTTAGCTAGTTCTTCATCTGACGAGCAGCATTCATTGTTGTGATTGTCATTAGTCACCTTAAATGCAGCCTCCTTTTGACTTAGATCTTGGATTCTCATTTCATAAGCAACTAGGATGCCATGTAGTTCTTCGAGTGTCAGATCATATAGCTTTTCTCTGTCTTCTATGGCTGAGACTTTTGGATTGAACCTCAATGGGAGAGTCCTTAGAACTTTCTGTACTACAGTAGATTGTGTTATTTTTTCACCAAACCCTTTCATAGTATTAACAATCTCTTCAACTCTTTCAAGACATACTGCAATATCTTCTTCTTCTGCCATCTTTACACTTTCAAACTAAGTCCTATATGTTTGCAATTTGGCTTGTTGAACTTTAGAACCCCCTTGATAAATGGTGGTCAACTTGTCCCACGTCTCTTTTGTTGTTGAGTAGTCCATAACTTTGAGGAATTCGGTCTCACTAAGCACTGCAAGTATGGCATTCATAGTTGTAGCATTATTTTTGTTAAAGTTTTAGGGCTAGGATAGTTTTTAACATAAGAAATAAACTTGAATGCATGAACAGAAATATAAAACAAGATCCAAAATAGTACTGCTCCAATCAATTTAAACTGCAATAAAATTAAACATAATTTTCTTATCTTTCAGCTTTAACACTCTATTGTCCGTCGATTGCACACCAGCAGCAAAAACTTTCCGAAAGCTGTCTCCTCACTTAGGAAAGTGGGAGAGGTGTGACCTTGGGGACAAGCACAGAGCTAGGTACTGTCACCTACTCCTAGCTCCTCCGTTTAGGCTAACTCCTGACGAAGCCAAGGGGGTAGTCCCTACAAAAGAGTTTCTATGGCTCTTAAGTTGTTAAAGTGTTTTTAATGGTTATGGATGCGGATGGGTGCTATTTAGGAGTTATTGTGTTTAGAAATGATTAAAATTATGAATTTCAAGCACAAGAAAAAAGCAATCCACGTTGTTGTACTGGATTAAAAGATGAACAATATATCAAGACTTTATAAGATAAAGACGCATTCACAGATAAAGATTTAAATAAGCTAAAGACAAGTGATCCAGATTTAACAATCTCGCATAGATTAATAGACCAATGCCTTTATGGAGTCAAAGATCTGCAATGCTTTAAGAAATAAAAACCAAGTCCTGAAATAAAGTTAGTGGATGTAACGTTGTGCAAGTGCTCTTAGTATATTTTAAGTGTTTTAAATGATCTAGCTTATGGTTTCAGCGAAAGGTTTTCAATAGCCGGGAAAATGTTCCAAGTTAATCCGTTGGATACATGACGGCTCGCCCAGTATCCCAGGCTGGTATCGTGAAGATTGACCAGCTAGCTGAGAAGCTTAGACAGCGGGGAGTTCCGACACCTATACTAAGAAAAACTTATGAAATTTTCTACAACGCTGATGCGTTGGTCATGGGATTAAGTTTTATTATGTTTTTCTTATGCGAACTTAGCAAGTCCGTTCACCGTTCTGAGTACGAGCCCAACCCGAAAGTCAGCAGAGCATACTAGGTGAAGGATAATCAACGAAGTTAATTAATTATGGGAATGTGAGTTGCAAATTTTATTAAGTGAATTAATTAAAACTCTCCAACAGAGAGCGCTCTTGACCTTGTCTTATGACAGAGGTTCAGGAGACTTAGTTAAACTAAATGCCTAATGCAAGGAAAATGCAAATCTAACTATGCTCTCCGATAAAGAGTGCTCTTGACTTGGGTTACGGCAAGTTCAAGAGACTTTAGTAATTAATTGATTAAACTTAAGAAAAGAGCTAAACTACCCAAGAGTCTCTTTCAGGTTTTTTAGGCCCTAATCGGGAGAGCATGGGGATAAGTAAACAAAACAAAAGATAACAAAAGAAAAGCAACTCTCCGATAAAGAGCACTCTTTATACACAAAGTGAGATTCAAGGGATTTTGATATTTTTTAGGTTTTGCAATATTATATCAAAAAGGTAAGCAAAACTTTGAACTAGCTAAGTGAATAAATAAGGAAACTTTTTTATATTTTTTATTTTTATGCAAGATAAACTTTTCAGAAAATAAACTATCTAACTTCAATGAAAAACAAAACTCTAACAATTTGAAACTATTCTATCATATTCTGCTTTTAACAAATTATGAAACAAAGCATGAAAATGAGGAGACGATACAAGCTTCCTCCAAATGGGGGAAGAGGGGTGTGGGAGCCGTAATCCCACTTGCTCTTTATTAATTTGTTTACAATGCTTTCCTTTAATGTCTTTTTTGCTCATTTTCTTATTCCTGGAAAGCCTTTGGAGCAAGCTGCAGAAAGGGGAAAGAAGAAAAGGGAATTTATGGGTCTTTTTAGGCTTAATTCTTCAAAATTTCGCCAGCATTTTCGCTGTACTTGTCACAAAAGTAAAAAATCAGCAAGCATATATTACTAAAAGATGGTAGGAAAGACAATGCAAAAATAAAATAAAAAATTGGAAAAATTTTATACTTAGAAAAAATCTTGAAATTTTGCATGCAAAGCGCAAATTTTCCCTAGATCTAATGAAAGAAACTAGATCTAACAAAGCCCTAAAAACAGATCTGAATAATGAGTATTGAAAGCTTGGATCTATTTCATGAGCAATGCAAAAATTTAAAGGGAAGGGTAGAGAAAGAAGTTTCTTGTGGATGGAACACAAGGGATGGAGGAAGACTCTGGCTTTCTTTCGAATGAGAAGAACACGATCCCTATAGGCCCTGCAATCAAAAGTGTTAAATAACCGGTTGCTTGAAGCTTGGGCTAGATGTAGCTGAACTTGCACCCTTCTTCAACCTGTGAACCCTGCTAATACCAAAACTCAGATACAAGTGAGATCATATACATGAAAAGTATGCTAAGATAGTTCAATCAAGATCACAATATTACATATAGCTAACTACTCATATTCATCAAGATTATAACCTACTTTGCATAAATAGTTGATTTGAAACAACAAACAACTACTCTACCATGCCAACAGTGGCCCTCTTGAGCTTAACAAATAAACTGATCTCATTCAAGTAAAACAATAATGGGTTAGAAGCAGTATCACCTCAACCATGAAACATTTACCACACACAAAGAGCTCATGGACCTCCAAAGTCAAAATTCTTATTAATCAAATGTAAGCAAAGCTTAATACAATTTTTGCAGAGTAACTCCATCACAAAAGTTCCATCCGAATAGAGCTAAATGAGCCTCTATTTATACAATGAAAGAAATCTCAAAACCCTAACACCACACCTCGCAGGGAGGGTGCAAAACCTAATCATCCAGCAATGTGAATGAGCCAAAACCTAAGCTGACGACTTAAGAGTGAGGGGAGGCCTCCACCTAGGCAAGGCGCCCCCACTCCAACCCTAACCATTCCAACCACCATCCAAACGTGGCCTCCACAAGCAAAAACGTGAGGTTCCAGAGCTGGGGCGTGAAGGAGGAGAGAGAGCACACATGAGGCAAGGAAGATTAGGCATGAAGGCTTGGAGAGGCTCAAGGCTAGGTAAGGAGGAGCCAATACGTAGCACTCATCAATACAAGTCCCAGTTCAACCTCGATCAAAACACCAAGCCAATGGGCAAGCTCCAACTCACCCAAGCGTGGTCATCACTAAAGGAGGCGAATTGGCCAAGTGGCTGAGGACTTAATGCTCACTGAATGCTGACTGAAGCCGAGTTCTATTAACTCCAATCATCATTAATACCCGATGCCATGTCATTCTGCATTTCATTTCGCTGAATTCGGATTAATTTGGAGAGATTTGGATTTTCTCCAAAATAATCATTTTTATTATTTAATCAATAATTTCCCCAAAACCAACTTTTTTGAGAAATTATGCGTTATGTGGCCGAATGATGATCTGAAACTTGGATCTCGCTGGCTGGCTGATCATGAATGATTTTTGGTTTAAGGTTAGAGCCTTCAATCACTGAAAACGGACCCCGGATGGCTAACTTATTACAAATTGAATTTTTCCATTTAAATTATGGAAAATTTTGATTAAAAACTTAGGAAAAATTTGACGCATCCGGTAAAAAAATTTCGGAATTTTTTCTGAGGGTCCTAGTGACTTAGGACATGACCATAGTCTATTCTAATAATGTCTAGTAGGTTTATATATACTCAGTTGGGCTCTAATAACCCCCCAAGGCCCAGAATTCAAAATCGGGCATTCCAGCTTTGGAGGAAGTGGGAGAAAACCTCGTCAATTATACTCAGCTATAGGCAAAGCATAATTGTCAAGGGCAAAAAACTCCCTGGACTACCTTAGTTGAAATTCTACATCTTAGGAGACCGAACCACTCAAAACACCCTACTAGCACATTTTATTACAAACCCCGCAGGGCCATGGTCATAATTATTCAAAACAAAAACTGAATAGCCAAAACTGGCTAGGCACAAAGGCGGATCATCTGACACACTGGAAACAAACATTTATCATGTTTGTCAACTGGCAGCTCCTCAGCTAATCCAACTATGGTACAAAAAAGTTGGCAACACACTCCATTGGTCACTGTGTTAGAGTTGGTCATCGAGATTCATCAAATGCCATGTACAGTAACAACATGATAAAATAATGTGTAGGAGATATCAGCAATAAAGAATCATAACCATTATTTGAATCAACCTTATACTCAAATACTTTAGGTTGATCATGTCACTGAAGGCACAAGTCAACTGAGTAAACAAATGTCGAACCTTGAGAGAGAGGGTTAAAGCAGAAGGATACAGACCTCAGAAAACTTAGTCAGCAGGAGGAGACACTTTAATCAAATACTCAGACTTTATCGACTCGATCATACCCAATACAGTCACGTTGTCAAAGGACACATACATTGGGTAAGAATACAATCACACTGTGCAGAGACACAGTCATGCTTCCACAGTTATGCTAAGTAGGAGACACATGTTGTCAAGTGGACACATAGTCATACTCTTACACAGAGCACAGTCACACAACCATGTCAGTTGAACAAGAAACTCACGGTAATGCTGGGAAACACATAGTCCACGTTGAACAAGAAACTCATGGTCGCGCTGGGAAACACACAGTCCACGCAGAGAATGCATTAAGTGGAGAACGGTCACACAGCAGGGAGGATGACCACGCTAGGGTAGAAACCATATGTTGATGTATTTGTAACTTCGAAAGATATTCTAATGTGTATTATCATTGTATGTTGTTGTACCCCCATTGGGGATGTGTTTACCCCCCTTGCGAGATGTCTTCATTGTGTCTAGACCTTGAGGTACAACCTCCGTTGTAAGTCGGGGAAATAGTCCCCAATATAACATCATGTATGTGTATTTGGAGCCTCTCTGGGAGAAGTCGACCCTGTTAGGGAAGACATGTGGGCCCCAATCTTATGTTTGGTCAGTGACTTGAAAGGGTATAAATAGGGAGGCGCTCTCCCTCATTTATACACACCTCACACTCTCAAGTTCGCATGAGAGAGAGAGACAAAAGGGAGGAGAGACAGACAGCTGCTGAATACTTCTTATTACTGCTTTTGATCATCTTACTATTCTGAAGAAGTTTGCAGGGTTTTCTCCTTTATGGTTTCCCTGGTGAAAATCTATGTGTCTCGTGTATCTTTTATATCTTATGCATCTTGTTGTACTTGTTATTCTTTCAGATAAAGATCCTAGATAAAACTAATCAAATCTAAAGAAAAACTAACATGGTATGAGAGCTTCTCTAAAAGAAGGCACTGTGCAGCTGCGGAAGCTAGGGATTCCTAGTTCGAGGTGTTCTCTCCACAGATCATCAAGAAAAGAGGGCTAGGCTAACTCTCCTCAGTAGGGCACATCTTTTGGTGGAAGCAGTTCCAAAATTGAAGAACTTTCATTTTTGACCCTGTCACTAGTGCCGAGAGGAACTAGGGCATCAAGTTTTAAAGGCTTCCCATCTCAGTTTTCAGAAAGTGACCTAGCTAAGCAACTTGCCTCAAGGAGGCGCTTCTTTATGTCCAAACAGAATTCCCAAACTCCAAGTTTGGAAAATGAGGGTTTCTCTGACAAACCCTAGGTCAGTCAGCTCCGGAACCGGGTCAGACACTGCAAATTGGTAAGATCTGAATCTTTGTTATTTCCATTTGAGGTTCTCATTTGAAAAGATGACTCATCATATTTAGCTTGAGGACAAGCTTGGAGGGGCTGATAACTTCTGAGCATGGAAGTACAGAATTTCCGTGATCCTTGAAGAGAATGATTTGGATCAGTTCATCAATGGAGAAGTTCTAGAACCATAGGGAGATAAGGCTAAGACTGCTCATAAGAGAAGCATGGCTAAGGCTAAGAGAATCATTGCAGATTCTATTAAGGATCACCTTATCCCCAATGTGTATTCATTCAAGACACCGAAAGAAGTGTATGATGCTTTGACAAAGATGTTCGAAGGAAAGAACGTCAACCGAAAGATGACTTTGAGGAACCAACTGAAGAATGTGAAGATACATAACTCCGAGACTATACAATCTTACTTCACAAGGGTTGCTCAAATCAGAGAACAACTTGAAGCGGTTGAAGAAAATGTCGAAGAAGGAGAAATTGTAATGACTACCATGAAACGTCTACCTAGATCATGGATCTCATTCATTCAAGGAATTTGTGCAAGAAGGAAGCTAATCTCTTTCATAAGACTTCGAGAAAAATGTGCACAAGAAGAAACTAGACTTGTGACAAGAGAAGAAAATATGGGAGCAACTGATGATCAAGCTCTCACAGTTCACACCAGGAAGAAGTTCAAGAAGAAGGAGAAGAAGGAAAACTTTCATCACAATAACAAGAAGGACAAGAAACCGAAGAAGACCAAAAGAGATACTTCAAATGTTCGATGCTATACTTGTGATGAAAAGGGACACTTTGCAAGAGATTGTTCCATCAGGAAAAGGAGACACCATGCTCATGTTGTTGAAGATGATGAACCAACAAACAAAAGATTTAGACGGGAGAAGGATGATTCGCTGGCACTATCTCACATGGAAGCAATGATTGGCTTGTGGATAGTGGAGCTTCTAAACATATGACGGGATACAAGGAATCATTCATTAATATGTTTGAACATTACTCACCTCACAAGGTGAAACTTGGGGATGACTATCAATACCCCATAAAAGGGAGTGGAGAAGCTTCATACAAGCTTGACTCTGGGAAATCCTTGAAGATGAAGGATGTGCTATATGTTCCAGGGTTGAAGAAGAAATCTTCTCTCCATTTCTGCACTAGATGGAAAAGGGATTAAGGTTGCTTTTGTTGATGGCCAAGTTCTGATGTGGCCCAAAGGAAAGACAATAGAAGATGCAACAGTTATTGGAGAAGAAGACGAAGGCTTGTACAAGCTGAAGGGACAGCCTAAAGAAGCACTCGTCCATGAGTCGATTGAACCAAGTGAACTATGGCACAGAAGGCTTCCACATGTGCACTACAAGGCACTACCGATGGCAAGCAAAGCAGTCTCAAGACTACCAGAGATCCAGGCAAAGCATGAAGGCATTTGCAAAGGATGTGCACAAGGAAAGAATGCGAAGAAGACATTCCCCAGCAGTGACAGCAAGGCTAAAGGAATACTGGAGCTAGTACACTCAAATGTATGTGGACCTATGTCCTCTAGTTCATTAAGCGGGTATGTGTACTATGTTTCCTTTATAGATGATCTCTCATGTAAGACTCAGATATATTTCTTGAAAGGGAAAAGTGAAATTTTCAGTAAGATCAAGGAATATAAAGCCTTGGTCAAGAACCAAACAGATAGGAAGATCGAGACTCTACGGTCAGATAATGGCGGAGAGTTCATTTCGAAAGAATTCAAGGAACTCTGCAAAGAGTTTGGGATTAAGAGGGAGTTTAGCACTCCATACAATCCTCAATAGAATGGGGTTGCAGAACAAAATAACCGAACCATTATGGAGGCAGCAAAAGCTATGCTGCATGATCAGGATCTTCCTATGCACATTTGGGCGGAGGCAGCAACAATAGTTGTGTATGTACAGAACCGTACTACTCGTCGAGTACTTGACAATAAGACTCTTGAAGAGGCTTTCTGAGAAGTCAGCCATCTGAGAATATTTGGCTGCCTGGTGTACATACATATCCCAAAGGAGAAAAGGACCAAGGTCAATCCTTCTGTGAGGAAGGGTAGCTTCGTAGGATACAGTAATACATCAAAGGCCTACCAAATATACTTCCCCGGATTCAAGAAGATCGACATCAATAGAGATGTAAACTTTGATGAAGACTCGGCATACTTCAGATCCCGAAGGGCACCCATCCAAGAGGTCGAGGAACCTGAAGAGATGAGAGACCGAGATATGGAAATTGGAGAAGCAATTCCAGAGGACCATGAAGACCACGACATGACAGAACCACAAGAGCCGATAGAGACATTCCTTGAGAAGGACTCCCACAAGAGGAAACCAACATGGGCACGAGAGCTCATACGAGAAGCTGAAAGGTATGGCACTCTAGAGGGAATACATAGAGAGAGAGAGAAAAAGGGCAAAGCCCTACACTAGCTATGCAGCTCTGTTGTGTGACATCATTAACAAAGAACCTTCCACCTATGAAGAGGCTACAGAAAAGAAAGAATGGAAGGATGCGATGATCGAGGAATATTAGTCGATCATGAAAAATGATGTCTGGGAATTTGTTCCGAGACTGGAGAAGAAGTCTATCGTGACTTCGAAGTGGATCTACAAGATCAAGCATGTTGCAGATGGCAGCATCAAGAAATATAAGGCAGGATTCGTAGCAGGAGGCTTCTCACAAAAAGAAGGCATAAACTACGAAGAGACATTTGCACCTGTGGCGAGGTACACTTCCATTAGAAACATACTTGCTTTGGCAGCAGTTATGAAATGGAAAATACACCAGATGGATGTCAAGACACCTTTCTTGAATGGTGTAGTTGAGGAGGAAGTGTACGTGGAACAACAACTGGGATTCGAGACACATGATACGAAGACCCATGTGTGCAAATTGAAGAAGGCCTTGTATGGATTGAAACAAGCACCGAGCACATGGTACGACAGGATGGATAGCTTCCTGATGAGCTTGGGATTTACCAAGAGTAAAGCGCATTCCAACCTCTACTCCTGTTGTATATCGATGCCTTGTTTCTAACAGGCGAAGAGGAACTCATTACATATGCAAAGAGGAGACTTGCTACAGAGTTCGAGATGAAAGACCTAGGTATGATGCACTACTTCTTAGGCATGGAGGCGTGGCAGAGTGCAGATGGGATCTTCCTTGGTCAAGGAAAATATGCAGTGGAAATTCTGAAGAGATTTGTAATGATGGACTGCATGGCAATGGCCACACCTATGGCATCTAACTTGAAGCTTTTGAGTGATGCTTCATCCGAGAAGGTCAATGCCACGATGTATCGTCAAATGATTTTGGCTCATTGATGCATCTGACAAATACGAGACCAGACATATGCTTTGCGGTGAACACCCTGAGCCAGTTCCTGACGAATCCGAGACATGTTCACCTGATAGCTGCAAAGCATATACTAAGGTACCTAAAAGGTATAGTGAGTTATGGCCTCAAATATGATGTGAATTAGAAGATTAACCTACATGGTTATGTTGATTCGGATTGGGCAGTTAGCGCCACTTACAATAAGAGCACCCCAGGTTGTTGCATCAATTTGGGATCTGGTATGATCTCCTGGTTCACCAAGAAGCAATCATGTGTGGCGCTGAGTAAAGTCGAGGCAGAGTATGTTGTCGCTTGCTCGACTAGTTGCGAGGCAGTGTGGCTTCGAAAGCTACTGTTTTACTTGTTTGATCTCTACTTGATCTGACTTGTATCTTCTGCGACAATAAGAGTTGCGTAAAGCTGTTAGAAAATCTTGTGTTCCACGACAAGTCGAAGCACATCGAGATCAAGTTCCACTATATCAGGGATATGGTGCAGAGAGGAGCAGTGAAGCTCCAGTATGTGGAAACGGAGGAGCAGATAGCCGATGTGTTGACCAAGCCTCTTGTAAGAGTGAAGTTCGAGTACTTCAGAGAAAGACTTGGTGTAATCCAAATCGAGATCCCTCGAAAGAGGGAGTGATGTGTTCTAGCATAACTAGAAAGACAGGTTGTCTGAGCGCAAAATCCTAGCGAAGCTCGTAGGTTGCTCAAACGTAATCAACCCTGTAGGTTATCCTTGGATGTAATCAGTCCTGGCGAAGCTCGCAGGTTATCCTTGGATGTAATCAGTCCCAATATGTTACGGAAGCATAATCTCACATGGGAAATGAGACAAGTTGTCCGAGTGGGAAAATCCTGGTGCAGCAGGATGCTCGGACGTAATCAGCCTTGTAGGTTGTCCTCGGATGTAATCAATGCTGGCGAAGCTCGTAGGTTATCCTTGGACATAATCAGTCCTGTGACGGCTTATCCGAATGTAAAAATGAGACCTGGCGTGGTACGCAGGTTATTCGGATGTAATACACCCCATGGGTTGTCTGAGTGTAAAAATGAGATATGGCGTGGTACGCAGGTTACTCGGATGTAATACGCCTCGAAGATTATCTGAACGGAAAAGATCCTGGACGCAAGTTGTTCAAATGTAATCCCTTGAGGTTGACCTAGAACGTAAAAGATCCTGATGCAGCAGGTTGTTGGGTCATAATCAGTCCTTACATATATATCCATATATGTGTGTTCCCATGTTGAGACAATAAGGTCATGAAGCACGAGAGATACACCTAGGCAATTCTCTGATAGAACGTAGGTCGACCATGGATGCTTTGTTTGTTTTGTTTTTTCTTGTGCAGGACAAAAGAGATGAACTGGACACGACGAGAAGAAGGTAGAAGATGCAAGTTATTGTCGTGGCAATGTAAAGAAGGTCCTGGACAGTTCCTACGTCACGGCTTGCTCGAGATATGATGAAGACCTGGCAGAGGACTAGGCCTACATCCAGCATGAAAAAGGGTTGGCTCTGTAGAAACTTCTGATGACAGATAGTATGGTATGATGATCAAATAATAAGATGATGATGGCAACAGCTATGATGATGACTCTATGACTCCGTGATGATGACTTTGCAATGAAGACTTTACCAGATGTGTTGATGACTGTGAAGAGAGAGAATACCTTCCTAGTTAAAAGGGAGTGTTGATGTATTTGTAACTTCGGAAGATATCATGATGTGTATTATCATTGTATGTTGTTGTACCCCTATTAGGGATGTGCTTACACCCCTTACGGGATGTCTTAATTGTGTCTAGACCTTGAGGTACAACCTCCGTCGTAAGTCAGGGCAATAGTCCCCAATATAACATCATGTAATGTGTATTTGGAGCCTCTCTAGGAGAAGTCGGCCCTTTTAGGGAAGACATGTGGGCCCCATTCTTATGTTTGGTCAATGACTTATAAGGGTATAAATGAGGAGGTGCTCTCCCTCATTTATACGCACCTCACACTCTCAAATTCGCATGAGAGAGAGAGAGACAAAAGGGAGGAGAGACAGATAGTTGTTGAATACTTCTTATTACTGCTTTTGATCATCTTACTATTCTGAAGAGGTTTGCGGGGTTTTCTCCTTTATGGTTTCCTCGATGAAAATCTGTGTCTCGTGTATCTTTTATATCTTATGCATCTTGTTGTACTTGTTATTCTTTTAGATAAAGATCCTAGATAAAACTAATCAGATCTAAAGAAAAACTAACCCCATCAACACATAGGAGTCACGCTGCAAGAAATCACAGCAATCATGCGGACAAGAGGATAAGGCAGTCACGCAGGCAGAGGATAAAACAGTCACGTGGGTATCCCAGTCACGCGGAGGTGTAGTCATGTGGAAGGGACACCTAGAGGAACAGTTACGAAGAACCCACAGTCACGCAGATAGTTTACAGTCACGTGGGAGAGATACAGCCACGCGGGAGAAAGAAAAGAGAAGCGGTCAAGCTAGGGCGTCACTATCATGCTGAAACAGTCACCCAGAGAGTTTACAGTCACGCGGGAGAGATACAGTTGGGCTCACATTGGAGCTCACACATGCTAGTGCTCACACTAGAGGAACACACAGTCACGTGGGGAGCTGCAGATGTTGGGCAAAGGGTTCTTGTGGAGCACCAGAGAAATCACATGGAGTAGCAACGGTGGTCACATAGAGAGAGAGAGCTCAGTCACGCTAGAGCAACATACAAAGAATCAGATCCATATCTCATGTTTAAAATAAAACTTTAATTAATAATCTTGATACTCCTTAAGATAGGGTATCAAAGGTCTAAACATTAATAAAACGGTCCAAGTTAAAAATCATAAACATAACCAATGGTCCAAAGGTTTTATAAAGTGAAAACTATAAAACCTAGGGCAGTATCAAAAAGGGTCCAAGAGTGGTCCAATGGTCATAAAAATAAAATCATAAGATAAAATAGGGTCCAAAGGTTTATTAATAAAACCATAAAGTAAAATATGACTTAGGATAAAATCCATAAGGTAAGAGTCAAAGGTGCACACACAATAAGAGTGTTAAAACCAAGTAAGATAAAGGACCATGAGTCAACCAAGGGGGTCACAATAAAAACAACCCACATACCCACAAGATCGAGGTGAACCATAAGGAAGGTCAAACATTTACCTATAGGACCAACAAGACCAAGGAATTTAATATTTTCTCTCTCTCAAGGTACATTGTTTCATATATTTTATTAGCACTGTATAAGGGGAAGGTCCAAACCGGATGGTACGATCCTTTGGTCCTCAATACTGCTCCTAAGGGTTAGGTGTTGGTGACATCATCAAGGGGTGGCCAGTCCCTTGAGAAACAACCTAGCAATAATCGATTAGGAGAGAGGACATCACACATCATTATCTTGGTTAACTGACCAAGATCCTCCATTCTTTAAAGAATGGCTCTCATCCCTAGGATGTGTTTCAGTCCCAAACTTAATCATGTTGATCAACCACCTAGTCCCTGATCAGGTCCTCCATTCTCCCGGAGAATGGTACTCAGTACTAAGCTGAGCTTCAGTCCCAGACTGAATGTTGATCAACCACCTGCAAGACCTGCTTGGTCCCAGACCAAGGGTTTGTCTGGTCCCAGACCAAGAATGTCTATGCCTCTACCTACGGGATCTACTTGAACATTATGTCCCTGGTCCCAGACCAGAATACACTAAAGGCACATTGGGGCCCTAACCACATGCTAGGGGCTTTGACATGGCATTAACCTGTTTGGTCCCAGACCAAGAACCCCAGAAGACTACTGGGGGGCCTATGGTACCTTCTGGGGTCTCACGCCGCCCTAGTCTACTGACTAGGATACCATCCTCCCTGAGAATGGGTTTCGCAGCTGCACTATCTTTAACAATTTTGACATTCTTCAATTTAATCAGAAGTGGTAGGCCGAGTTTTGGGTGTGTTATGTTGCACCTATACCCAACACACCTTCAAGGGTGCCCCGGTGAGAGAGGGCCAATTTTTTGGACCAGGAAGGGTGTTATCGAGCAATGGTGGTCATGGTTGGGCCCTTTGGTCATCCTTTAGGGGTACTATCGCTTAATGGCACTGTTGACTGCCCTTTATTGGGGGTTTTTAACCTCGGGGTTGGTGTCCGGGGCCCCTAAGGGTTGACCACTGGGTCACATGGCTCCATATCCTGTTTATGTGCTCTGGTGGCCTTTGCTTCAGCTATGAGACATTTGTCTCCCTTCACAGCCACTTAGGACACCCTCCGGGCCCTTCAGTCAATCGGTTCCTGCTCTCCTTGGCCTTATCTCCTCAGTGGAAGACATCCTCCATGCCAGGCCGTTTTCATGCTTTGAGGAGGGCGTTGAGGGATTTTATAGCATTCTACGGGTTAGATGGGGTATAATGCCCTCCCTCCAGCTCACTCCAGCTTTTCGTTCGGAATGATTCGCTTATTTGAGCGTGTTTTGACACATGGGGATACAAATACCCCACGTAGCCTACTTTAGGCTATATTTTATTATTATTTTCTTAAGTTGACATTTAATAATTTCAAATTGACTTATTTTAAGGCATGTAGACCTGGATATTTAAAAAGCGAGTGTGACATCATATAAATAGATCTCCTCACTTTCATTTTAAAGACGTAACTTATGGAGCCCGCACGGGTGTGGCTCATTGGCGGTTCACTTGATATGGAGTCACATGTTGTAAATTGGAGGTCCCGAGTTCAAATCACACCCGACTTTACCTGTGTCCCATGCTTGCAGGGTGTGTGGGGCACCTAGGGGTATAGTGGTAGCGGGATTGGATCCCTGTACCCCGTGTCATGCGAGTACCACCCCAGTCTCTAGTTGTCGATTCCCCTAGCAAAAAACAAAAAACAAAAAAAACAAAAAAAAAGACAGAACTTATGGGATAATAGACTATGCATTTGTTTTACCCTTGCTAGGGCTCTTTGGATGAATGCGCTCCTCTTGAGGAAGTTTTTCTGGGTTAATGCAAGCTTTTTCTGGTACTTCATTGGTGAAGTTCTTTGCTTGGTGATGTTTTGATTTATTGGATGAACACGAGCACAAAGAGGTCAGGCTTCTCACCTTTTTGTTTGAATGTTGGTGGATGTGCACGTTCGAGTCTTAGTGATAGCCCTAGTGCTACACTTTTTCCTAGGATAGGCCATTACCTTTCATTCTTGTCACCTTAGCAAACTGAGGCACGTCTCCTTGTGAGGGTGCCCTAGGGTTTCTCCTTAGTTTTTCTAGGCTAGTTGCTTGACCTAGGAACCCTTCTTCACTAAGTTAGCCATCCTCCCTAGATGCCCTAGGTTGTGGTAAGGGCTTTTGCTAAGGTTAGTTCCCTTGGTTTTCACACCTTTTCTCTTCTAAAAATCTCTAGTTCTAGGGTTAGTTTAGGATTAGTTTTAAGTTAAATTTAGGTCTGCAATTTTATGTTAGAAACCCTAAAAATCAAAAAATTAATTTTTTTGCACTTTCAGGCCTCCCTAAAATTTCGGCCACCTTTCCTACAAATTCGCCCTGGCCTCTAAAGCCTAAAAACCCTAAGGCGGAAATATAGGGAACTCTAAAAATACAAAAATCGCAAAAATCTCAAAATCTGCCCCAAAAGGCGCTAAAACAGTCATAATTCTGCCCTAAAAGCCCTAACCCAGCTCCCATCCTAAACTCACCCTTACCTGCCTTTCTTAGCCCTCCAAACAGTCATAACAGACCTTATGTATGTACTTTAGGGCAGCCCTAAGGTTGCTCCTTCCTCGGGCCTGCTATAGCAGCAGCCTTTTCTCCCTCTCCCTCTTCCCTACCTTTCCTTCGCGAGACTGGTGCAGAACTCTTCTTTCCCTCTCAGTCCCCTTAATGGCAGCCTTTACGCTTACCTTAGGGCTGCCCTTACAGTGGCAGCCCTACCCTATGCTGCAGCCTGCCACTCTTTCTCCTTGCCCTACACAGTGACACAACAAAGAGTTAGATTCACATATAATGCTAGTTTAATTTGCTATAAAGGTAGATGCAAGGAGATGTATGCATTTATGGTTTGATGAATTGTTTATATTGTCATTTACTACTACTGCTGTCATTATCTATATGATGTTGCACTTAGACGCAGTCTGCAAATTTTTAGTTGCATGCAGATTTACTTCAGACTTTGTTGTTAGTTTGTCAATGCGCTGTTGGTTAAACAAATACGGAATCATGATGACTTTCTAGTGCTGCTATAAACACTTAGGAAATGACTGAATGCATACTGCTATGCATGCTGCACACACTCATAAAAGTCAAGTTTTAGCACATAACAAATGGTTTTTATCTCGTGGTAAGGTGCTAACCACTGCTGCCATGATTTGTCATTAAAACTTCACGTGATTATGTTGCATTAAAGACTGCCATATGCTTCTTATTTTGCCGTACTAAACAGTGATATATGTATGCAATTTGGTCCAAACATCCGAATAAAAGGAATAATAATGAATACTTGTTTGTGCTAGTATTGTTATGTTTATGAAGCAAATTAGGACTACTAATAATATTGCTGCTGTACTGACACCTACTGCTGGTACATACAACACCTTTGCAAATTTCAGACCTTCATTGACACATATATGACACCATTGTGTATACTGCTGTTCATTATCTTCACATGATTGATGCCACCATAAATACTGACGTAATGCGAGGATTGAATACATACACGCTACACTTGGATTACTGCTGTCATAATTATCTATCTTATTGCATGCACTACTTGTGTCTTTGGGCTATGATAAGTGATTGTACTTGATCAACGATTGCACATGTATTCTGTTATTTCCATTGTGGTATAAGAATGATCTTTGGGCTGATATACTGCTGCAATAATACTAGTGCACTCCATATACACTTGTATTTCAACTCATTCTCCAAGGCTCCATAAGGCACTGGTTACTAACAACCTTGAAAGAGAACATTTCGTGTTTAGTGTCCTTACAGGATCGGAATAGGGCTCTCCCCTAGGAGGTTTCGACTTCTGAAGGAGTTGGGGACAAGTGACTAAGGTGACAGTGGTCACTTTTCCCACATGCTTATCAGTGGCTAGGCCTGCCATTTCAACCGGTAACAGGGTGGTTTGTATCCATCAGTCACACTGGTCCAAATGTCAAACCCCATGGACATCAGATAGGCATTCATCCGCTTGTTCCAATAGACATAGTTATTTCCATCGAATTTGGGGACATCACTGAACTTGGGTCCACCCATTTCAAACTGTGTTCTAATATTCCCTTCAAGTGTTTAAACCTTAAAGAAGGGCCCGCTCTGATACCAATTGAAAAACACACTCACAACACTGAGGGGGAGGGGGCGGCGGTGAATTAGTGTTGTCGGGTTGTATCTATTTAATTTTAAAAACTGATCTAACACACAAACTCAATCTCAAGAAACCAAACGTATAACAACTGATATAAGAATGACACCAATTATGAATTCTTCAAGTCTGTATACATATTTATATATGACAAATTCAAAAGTCTGTGCTTTTACACCGATTACATGCACCAGCTGCAACTGGTGTTTACGAGGCTTCAACCTCAAAATAAATTACAGCTCCAACTGTGGTAATTAGGCTGCAACCTAAGGTTAAGTCTGTTCTTACCTTGCTCCACCCTTCCTCCCAAAAAATTGTGTATTACAACGAGTTCCTTCTCATCCTGTTGAGATGATACTGGTCCAAAAAAAACAACTCTCTTTTCTGCTAACGCTGTCTTGGTTACTGATCCTGAGTATTAACCCCAAAAGAAACTTCGTTGTGCACACCACTCACACGTCCGCTGCTCCATAGGGTTGCAGGTTCGACTTCCTCAGTTCACCCTCCTAACCTCACGTCATAATGCATGTTTCAATTGGTTCTTCACTTGTGTATTTATACAAGTATCTTAACAACAAAAATTATGGAGCCGACCTTCAAATTTATATTTTATTATTTTTCTTTTATAAAAATAAAACTGGGCTGCTTTGATCATTATGGAGCGACCTGAGTGTCCCTTGAACTCTTTTTTTATTTTTTATATGAGAGTCAATATTCCTTGTTAAAAGGATTTGAGTCCCTTATAACCATGGGGTTTCTTATGGTTCCATAAATCAGGCTTCAACACATGAGGCTCTTGATACCCTCTCGCTTCAATGCTTCCTAAAATTCTATTAAAGCTGCTTGGTCTTGATGTGTTGGTTTAATCAGGCTTCAACACGTGAGGTGTGGATCATTCTTTAAGACTCTACCGTTTTTAACATACTGGGGCTTGAAAACTTCCAGATTTTGAGTTCTCGAGACAAGTGACCACTTCTGACTAGTACCGGAGGTTGCCTTGCTAAGGTACGGGTCTACTTCTGAGTTAGGGCCTTTCAAAAGCTTTGACGTGAGTTGATATAACCACCGATCTTGATGGCCGACTGCTGAGTTTGGCCATTGAAACTGCGGATTAGGGCATACAAGCCTGTTAATCATTGATACAAGACACCTTCCAGGTTGCACCAATTCCACTATCTTGCATAATCCTCAACCAATTTTGACAGTGAGAGCTGTTATCACATATACATTCTGCAGCTGGGCTACCATGATGCAGCATACAGAGTTGTCTCTTATTCTATTCCGGGCTATTTTTCACATGGGGTATTAGCATGGGTCTTTACAGCTTCATTTCATTTCAGATCCTTTTTCATCAGATTTTCCTTGCCGGGACTGAGATTCGGGAGTCCATTGAGATGCTTTTGGTGATCATCTAGTTCATTGTAGCAGAGCGGCAGATCAGAGTTGGTACACACAGTTATAGAGGGGCTTATCAGATGGAGACATGTATATTTGGTGAGATAAGGTATACACCTCCTTGTTTTGTTTTTGCTCTATGATGTATGTCAGAACCCTATGCTTATCATGTTAGGATGATTATGGTGACCTATGCTTATATCTATTGTGCTTTAACCTGTGTTATGATTAATTAAGGATTTTGATGTGAAGACTGTTGCTTATGCCATGCTTGTACAAATTGTAAATCTTGGTGCTAGGATGGTTCCATGTCATTTGTCCCCGTTCGTCCAATTCACCCACCTTGATTTTGTCCCGTGAATTAGACTGGTTGAGACTTGTGAGATTGAAGATCCTTTTCCCCATTGTGACCCCTATGTATGATAGACTCCATGTTACTTTGTGTCTCTAGCTATGAAGTATGTGACTTGGCCAGTGTGGTTGGGTTCACAGGGTAGTTCTCCATTAGTTCTCAAAGCAAGTGCTCCACCATAACAATGTTACTAAACACTAAAAAGCATTGAAATGCATAAAAGCTATATCTAAAAGGATGCAAAAGTTAAATGTTTAATAGTAGCCTGTGGCCAAGAGTTTGAGCACTCATTCTTGTATAAAGTAAGGCTCATTCTGCCCTCCACAAGGGCGGCAGGGAGAGGCAAACCCGTCGAGGCTATGGACGCTCATTGGCAGCGGGGCTAGGCCTTAGTCATTTACTGGAGCCCAGAAGGCTTTCCAAGGCACCTGCTCTTGTAGGCTAGTTACTGTCTTGTGAAATGTAAAAGTGATTTGAAAAGGTTGATGGTCAAAGGATGAGCACTCACTCCTTGTATAGTGTTCGGCTCATGTGCCCTCACAGGGCATCAGGGTGAGAGTAGCTTGCAAAGGTGGGTCTTTGTCAGTACTGGAGCCTAGAAGGCTTCCAGGGCACCTGCCTTTGAAGGTCGACCTATGTTGCAAATAAAGTGCAAAGGAAAACTTATTAGAGTCTAAGGGAAGCATATCCAACTACTTTATCCATTTGTGAGACACCTCCTTCCCCTATTGCTATCTGTCATTGTAATGTTCCAAAAAAATGACATGCATGCAAACCCTAAAAGTGACATGCATGCAAACCCTAAAAGCTATATAAGAAGGTTAGTTGAACCAAAAGGGTATGCATTGTTATTATTCATCGTTAAGATTTGGTTTGGAGAGCTCTGGGCGCTAATTAGGGTTGATGGTGAGTTCCTTAGCCAACATTGGGTTCGGTGGCGAAATCTATCCACCCTAACCAATTTATCTGGAAGATCATTCAAATCTATCATCATACTTCAAAGACTACAGAGATTGTTAGAGAAATAAGGAGATAGCAAGATCAGGAGGATCTAGGGAAACGGAGTTGGACACATCCTTTCCTGTTTGGATAGTGATTTCTTGATCTGATCAAGGGAGCATCTAGGATAAAGACAAGTCATCTACAGTGTGAGACAAACTGATATTAGGGCAGCGAGTTGTTTAGGAGAAATCATGGGCATATATGCATTGGGAACTCCATCTAAGAAGGGTGTATTCTTCATTGTCCGTGCAAGCATCACCATGTATTGAGCAAGGGAGTAATTATCAGTTATTGGAACAGCGATCATTCCTTGTTTGTGGGGCAGAGACTATCCTATTGACTGCTGCGAGTTTACCTATTGTGATTGTGGTTTCTACTGAGAGATGGAGCCATTAAATACACTAGCGATCTCCCTTGACTGTTGCGTGTTACTTCATGAAAATCGTGTGCCCTAACTAATATGGAGATAGCAGGTTAATTATTGAAGAAGGGCATGTTAATGGTGGCTATATGTTGATCACAAAGCAAATCGTGTTTAGGAGCTGCATGCATTAATATGGGGCGGGAACTTCATCTCTGAGACTGGATCTTCTCTACTGAGCAAAAACTCCATTGCTTGAAGGCACACCTTTGTTGCTGATATCACCCTAGTCAAATCTGGGCGCATTCTGAATGAGTATCATCATCAAGACCATTTCTAGGTGTGAGGAAAAGGCTGCTACAGCCAAATTTGTTAGTGTTTACTTCTATATTTATGATATATACTATTCATTAATCCATAATTCAATTGTAGCTGCTACAATTATAATTCGTTTTCAGTATCTCTGTTTGTACACCAATTTCATGGCAATTAAACAAGCAATCAATTCTTCAATGCATATATGTTTATGGTAAATGAAAGATGGGTGAAATCTGAAGTTAGACACCCAAACCAAACACAGAAACAAACAAATCTGATCTACAATTTACATTAGCAGTAAGAAAGAAACCAATTGTAGAATAAAGGTAAGGGCTTGAGGGAACTTTTCAAACAATAATTTGATCAACTATACAGTAGAAGAGGAAAGGTTAAGGCAGATTTAATTTGGGATATAAAGGTAAGGGCTTGAGGGAACTTTTCAACCAATAATTTGATCAACTATACAGTAGAAGAGGAAAGGTTAAGGCAGATTTAATTTGGGATACTACCGTGGTATCAGAGCTATTTTCCTTGCCAGCTGTCGGCATGCAAAAGTATAAATGAATTCAGAAGACCCATACAACATTACTTACAGGAGACAGAGGTGTAGAGACAGTGATAGAGGAGAAGAGGAGTTAAAGGACATAGAGTTGGGGGATAGAGAGTATCAGTTTGGAAAAGGCAAAGAAACAATGGCTGAGGATGATAAAACAACTTTCAATAGTCTCATATCAGCCGTAAAAGAACTCCCTACTGGGCAAAAAGAAATGATGAGTACCTTCAGGCAAATGACAGAGAAAAATGGGCCGACCCCACACAGTCTCTTGTTTCCCAATAGCGATAGGGTATCCACCAGTAGTAGTAGGGAGCACCTACATACCAATATGTAGAGCCATCCCCATATATACAACAAGCCTTCCCAACCTACCATGCCTTAATTCTTAGATAGTCCAGCTGCAGTGCCTCTAGCACAAGTAGGACCAGAAGAATCCATGAGTGCCTATCTGAGAGAGTATAGAGCTTTAGGAGATGATTTCCATTCAACCATGACCTTCACTGACTTCTGCCACTTTAAAAGTAAGAACAAACCCAAAGCTTACAATAAGCCATTCACTCAGAACTATGAGTTACAGCGCACCGTAGGGAAACTGACTATCCCTACCTTTGAGGGTATCCGGGGTGGCCCAGCCCGAAATTGGGTGCAGAAGTTGGATACATACTTCCAGCTCAACCCCATGATTGAGACAGATGCCATTAAATTGGCTACTTTGCATTTGGATGGAGAAGCCCATGAGTGGTGGTACCACGGGTTAGTGACACTAGGTCACTGTCATCCACTAATTTTGCACTTAGTTGGATTAGCTGAGGAGCCGCCAGTTGACAAACATGATAAATGTTTGATTCCAGTGTATCAGATGATCCACCTTTGTGTCTAGCCTATTTTGGCTAGTCAGTTCTTTGTTTGAATAATTATGACCATGGCCCCACGGGGTTTGTAATAAAATGTGCTAGTAGGGTGTTTTGAGTGGTTCGATCTCCTAAGACGTAGAATTTCAACTAAGGTATTTTAGGGAGTTTTTTGCCCTTGACAATTATGCTTTGCCTATAGCCGAGTATAATTGACGAGGTTTTCTCCCGCTTCCTCCAAAGCTGGAATGTCCGATTTTGAATTCTGGGCCTTGGGGGGTTATTAGAGCCCAACTAAGTGTATATAAACCTACTAGGCATTATTAGAGTAAAGCATGGTCATGTCCTAAGTCAATAGGACCATCGAAAAATTTTCGAAAAAAATTTTGCCAGACGCGTTAAAAAAAAAAATTTTAATTTTTTATTTTTTTAATTATTTTCTGAAGTTTTTTTATTAATTTTTCCATAAATTAAATGGAAAAATCCCATTTGTAATAAGTTAGTCATCCGAACCCCGAATTCAGTGATTGAAGGCTCTAACCTTAAGCCAAAAATCATTCTTGATCGGCCAACCAGTCAAATCCAACTTTCAGGTCATTAATCGGACACATAATGCACATTTTCTCAAAAAAATCATTTTTGGGGAAAAAATGGAGTTTTTATTAAAAAATGATTATTTTGGAGAAAATCCAAAACTCTCCAAATTAATCCAAATTCAGTGAAATAAAAGGCTAAATGACATCTCAATGGGCATTTATGATGATTGGAGTTATCATAACTCAGCTTCAGTCAGCATTCAGTGAACAATAAAGATATATTCAATTAACGGATTTGTCATCTCCAAGTAAACTCCCGAATTGGATGAGATGGAGAGCACTCATTGGTTTGATGATTTGAACGAGGCAGGGACTGATGATAACATTATGATCTGACAGCAATAGGCCTCTCCAGACCTAGCAACAGCTCCTCCTTACCTAGCTCACGCCTCCCTTAGCCTGATCACGCCCCTCTCTCATGCTCACGCCCTCTCTCCTCATCAGGGGTGTCATCACACGTGTGGGATGAATCTGGGCTTGGTTTTCATTGCCTAGGGTTGGAGTGGGGGCGCCTTGCCTAGGTGGAGGCCTCCCCTCACTCCCAGCTCATCTTCTTCAGGTTTGGTCTTTCAGTGGTGTGTCGATCCGGTTAGGTCTGGTTTTCTGGTTTTGGGTTTTGGGTTCTTCTTTTATTGTATAAATAGAGGCTCTTTCAGCTCTATCAGGGTGGATGATTGATGTAAAGAACCTCTGGTGAAATATTGTAATGCTTATTGCTCTTATGCAACCTATTTTGTAATAAAGGAAGGCTTTGGAGGCTCATGCTATGTAGATCTTGGATGCATATGTTCCGGTTAATGAGGTGATATTGTTTTAGTTTCTTTACTTTTGCTAATTTGTGGGTATTAATACATGCTTTAGAGGGCTTATAAAAGCACGTAAGAATAGGTATTTGTAGTTTTCAAGTTATCTATTTATTCCATTTACTTTCAAAAGTCTTAAAGAGCATTGTTTTATTCAGCTGTATTTCATGCTTTTGGGATTTGATTGGTAAATAATACATGTTTTAAGCCCCATTTTGGCAAGTGTATAAGATTGTGTTTGCAGATCACTTCACCTTACCAAGTAAAAGGTTGAGCTAAGTTGCATCTCCTTTTCTTGGAGCAAAGCGTATGTGTCTAGCAACTGCATGCTTGTGGAATCCAAAGTGGTTTCAAGGATTCAAGATCCAAGTGGTTTATCTTCTCCATTCACCCTAAAGTTAAATTTTTTCATTATTTCACTTTATGTTTGCAAGTAGAATTCTGATTTATAAAGCTAATCTTTTGCATCTACTTGCTCTCATTTCTAGATCTAGGAAGTGTATTTTTTTTGTGCATTTTCTCTTAGATCTAGTTAGTACTTGAAGCAGCATAAAGTTCCTATATTTTGTTTAAGTACTAAGTGTATTTTGGTAGTGTATTGTATTGTTTAACCCATCATTTTGTAGGAAAATAGCTCGCTGGTTTTTCTCTTTCCGTGATAGGTTAAGCAGGAATGCTGGCAAAAAATCAAAGAAATAAGCTACAAGACACATTCATTTTTCCCCCTTCTTAATCCCCATTCTACAGGTTGCCTTGAAGACACTCTCAAGATCACAAGGACTCCAAACTTCAAGCATTGTAACAAATTAATAAAAAGCAAGTGGGATTACGGCTCCCGCACTCCTCTTCCCCCGTTTGGGGGAAGCTTGTATCGTCTCACAATTTTCGTGCTTTGCTTCACATTTTGCTAAAGTAGGATAGAATAGTTTCAATCATTAGAAGTTTGTTTTTCTCATTAAAGTAAAATAGTTTTATTTATGTTTAGTTCATCATTCATAAAATATAAAAGTAAACATGTTGCTTTGTGAATTTACTTAAGCCAATGCAAATTTTGATTAACTTTTTGATATAGTTTTACTTACCCCCTTGCTTTCCCGATTAGGGCCCTAAAAAGCCTGAAAGAGACTCTTGGGTAGATTAGATCTTTATTATTTTTCCATTAAGTGTTTAATCAATTAATTAAGTCTCTTGAACTTGTTAGAATCCAAGTCAAGAGCACTCTCTATCGGAGAGAGCATTATTAGATTTGCACATCCTTGCATTAGGCATTTAGATTAGATAAGTCTCTTGAACCTTTGTCATAAGACAAGGTCAAGAGCGCTTTCTGTCGAAGAGTTCTAATTAATCTGCTTTAATAAAACTTGCAACACACACCCCTTTAATTAATTAACTCCCTCCCCTCCTTGCCGGAGTATGCTCTGACTGTTGACACTGAGAGGGGGGGTGAATCAGTGTGAAGCCAAATTTTAGCTTATCACGGTTAGCTACCAATTCATCAATCCATTACTCTACCATAATCATTTCATAAACATCATTCACATAGCATAAGCATTTAGATCATCAGAAACCATAACACAACACAACACAACACAATATAGATTTGTAATCTTTTTATATTATTTTGGTCCGGCTACAACCGTTAGGCAAAATCAGCACCTGCTGATGAATAGAGCACCTACTCTTTATCCAGGACCCTGCCTGGTTTTCTTAGACCCTGCTAAGAAGGGTTTGAGGTATCCTAACCTCAAAAGCAAAACAAGCTTGCATTTACATTAAAGCTCACTGTTACATTTACTTCATCACTTGTCTCTTCAATCTACTGCTGGTCAATACTGCTGATTAACACTGCTGCAACACACCTGCTCTTCAATACTGCCAAGTCATCAAGGACTGCTCATCTCTGCTGTACCACTGCTCACTGCTGCTGCAAAACTTGAACTATTAACCTTCTATTTCAAGCCTGAAACTGGACAATAAATCTTCTTCACCAACTCTGATAGAGGCCCTTACATTAGATGGCTCTTGTAATATCCTTCAAAGGGATTCTTCTTGTATGTACTGTACTCTTAAAAGAGATTTTGTCTGACTGTCTTTTGTCACTGTATATGCTTTTCCAAAGGCTGTAGTTTATATAATCTCTTCACCACTGTTCTATAGTATTATTTGCAGAAGTACTTCTACTGATATGACTGTCATAAATTTGTTCATTGTCACTTCTTGACTGCTGAACCTCTTTAAGGCTGCTCACATACAATCCTTATTACCCCAAGAGAGAGGTTTATTTCAGTGTTTCATAAGTAACCCTCTACACCACTGAGTATACCACTGTATACACATTATCATAATCATGGAGTTGTTCATCATAGAAGGGCATGCATGTAGGGTGTATATCATAGAATATCACTGTTTCATTATTGTATCACTGTATGTCATGCATATCCCGAGTGTATACATACATCATGCTTGTCATCACGTTTTGTAGGAGTATAGCATACTAACTTACCTCATACAGCGCATGTCAATCTGCTGTTGTGGATGATTACTGTGTGTGTACTATAGAAGGACAAACCTTGTACTTTAACCACTGTTGAACAAAGAAATATCAGTCCAAAAACTCCACTTTTGCTGCTGCAAACGAATTCGTGACTGCTCCCACTTCTTTGCAATTTGGGACTGAGATTTAGAAGAAGTAAAACAAAACCAAAAAAACTTCCTTTGCAGTGAAATTCAGGTCATCTCCTTGCTGCTGCTACCACCGAATTATCAAGCTTAGAACTGGAGTGTTCACTCTTCAAAAAGGTTACCAAAAAAAAAACAAAAACGCAATCTGCTGCTACTGTATCTTCCTGCGGCTGTCCTTAGGCTAATTCTGTCCCAAAAATCAGAGTTAATAAAAGGATACAAATTCTGTCCCAAAAAGGAAAAATTCCAGCTGTTCTTTTCCTCTCCTGTTGCTGCCTCAGTGCACCAGTAACCCCCGAAATCACAGAGCTCTTATTGCCCACAAATTCTCCTTTAACTGCCTCAGTAAACAGTCCAAAAAAAATCACAGACATAAAAATGTCTGCTGCTGCGTTTTACACAGACTGCTCCTGCGTTTTCCTCAGTGGACTGCTCCTCCGAAATTTGCCTCAGTCAAACCTCCGAAATTGCAGAGCTAATTCGAAAATTGTCACATCAAAAATGAATTTTTGATGGGGTATTTATACTAAATCTCCTCCATATTTTACTGAGCCGACTTGTATTTAATTTTTATTTTTAATGGGGCCGGCATACTATAAAAATATTTTATTTTTTTTAATAAAACTTTGACTGAGCCGACTTTGTGTTTGACTGAGCCGACTTATAGTTTTGTTGGGTCGACTTCAAAAGTTAATATCTCATCAACCATGAGGAACCACGTGACGTGCCACCTACCGTTGGAAAGGGCATGACGAGGGCTATCATCTTATGAGGGTCTTGCTTGCATTGACAAGATCCTTTACTCATATTTTCTTCAATTTGTGCAGGCCATCATGAAATGACTTGAATTCTTCTTGATAGCTTTTTCACGAACTTTTATGGTATAAAGAGCTTCATGCAGGGTCATGGCCATCCATCATATAAGTGGGTGCAATATATTCTTTATGCACTTAGGACCATCTTCAAGAAATATCATCTCCATCAAGGCTCATCATGCCATCTAACCATATCAATTGCCAGTAGTGGGCTCCATGACCTTTGCAAGGTCATCAAGGTCTTCATCAAGGGTTCCAAGACTTCATGGGCTTCTCCATTGTCTACCAAGGCTTCAGGATCATCTCTAGGGTCTTCAACATCATCAACAGGGCTTCTTCAAGAGCTTCAACAAAGTGGTGGCATCGATGACATCAAGACCATGTTGGCATTAATGACAATTTCATCAACAACACCAAACACCAACCCAAGGTATAAATGCCCACCAAGATGGGAGACTTCCACCACATCATTACCCCCTTGCTTTCCCGATTAGGGCCCTAAAAAGCCTGAAAGAGACTCTTGGGTAGATTAGATCTTTATTATTTTTCCATTAAGTGTTTAATCAATTAATTAAGTCTCTTGAACTTGTTAGAATCCAAGTCAAGAGCACTCTCTATCGAAGAGAGCATTATTAGATTTGCACATCCTTGCATTAGGCATTTAGATTAGATAAGTCTCTTGAACCTTTGTCATAAGACAAGGCCAAGAGCGCTTTCTGTCGAAGAGTTTTAATTAATCTGCTTTAATAAAACTTGCAACACACACCCCTTTAATTAATTAACTCCCTCCCCTCCTTGCCGGAGTATGCTCTGACCGATCTCAGATCAGAGTACCCAGAAACAGCACTGGATCTTTAACCCTGCAAGAGTAACTTAATAAAACATAACACCCTGTAACCAACGCACCGGCGTTGTAGGGAATCTTCCAAAGTACTTCCTAGTAGAGGCGCTGGAATCCTGATGTCTAAGCTTCTCAGCTAGCTGGTCAATCTTCACGATACCAGCCTGGGATACTGGGCGGGCCCGACATGTCTTCAACGGAGGGAACTTAGATTATTCTCCCGGCTTTTGAGAAACCTTCATTAACACCTAAATCAAGAGCACATAAAATCCTTAAAACTTACCAAGAGCATTAGCACAATCTAATATTCACTAGTTGGATTCCTAGACTTATTGTTTTATTTGCGCATTTCATTATCATTGACTCCATAAGGCATTGGTCCTTGATTAATTTTGCATAATTGTCCTATATTGATCAATTGTCTGTGGTTCATTATAACTGCTATCTCTAAATGCTTAATCAAAAGTCTGGAATTTATACTTATCTTTTAATCTCTTGTTGCAACGTGGATTGCCCTTTTGATCTTGTGTCACATCCATAATAAGTAAACACCTTCAAATCATAATAACTCCTAAACAACACCCATCCGCATCCGCAACCTTTAAGAACACTTTAACAACTTAAGAGCCATAGAAACTCTTTTGTAGGGACTACCCCCCTTGGCTTTGTTAGGAGTTAGCCTAAACGGAGGAGCTAGGAGTAGGTGATAGTACCTAGCTCTGTGCTTGCCCCCAAGGTCACACCTCTCCCACTTTCCTAAGTGAGGAGACAGCTTTCATTAGATTTCTGCTACTGGTGTGCAATCGGTGGACAACAGTCACAATACCATCACATCGTACCCAGATTTTACACAGAGGCTCATTGAGCGGTTTGATCGGAAGGACCCTGAGGTACACTTTAGAGAGATGGCACAACTAAAGCAGACAGGTAGTGCAGATGCATTTATTTCAGAGTTTCAAAGGATAGCAATCATGGTGACAGATATATCAGAGAGCAGGTTGATTATGTTCATTACAAAGGCCCTCACTGAACCCTTACGAGGATGGGTCAAGTCCTATAGGCCCACCACCCTAGCAGATGCCATCAGCCAGACTAGAGATTTGCAGGATGCAGTTCCCAAAAATAGGTTTCCTCCTGGTACCAATTTCCCTATTAAAGATAAAGAGAAGAAACCCTTCCAAAAAGAATGGCCCAAGAAAGAATGGATGGACAATGATACCCGACAGGAACTTAGAAGAAAAAAGCTATGTTTCACTTACCAGGAACCATGGGTACCAAGTCATAGATGTTCATGAAAGGGACAGGCCTACTACATAGATTATCAGGATCAAGTGCAAGGAGAGACACTAGAGATAGTTTATGAGGGAAGGCCCTCAGGAGGTACCATTGCTACCATGACAGGGGTTCCTAGATTCCACACTATCCAGACCAGAGATACCGTACAGGGCCACAGAGTGGGAGTACTGATAGATGGTGGGGCATCCCACAACTTTATTTAAGTTGCATGGGTTAAAAGGAGAGGCATTCAGACTGAGAGTTTTGATGGGTTTTTAGTAGCTGCAACAGGTCACACCATGGAGAGTAGTCAGAAGATTCCTAAATTAAAAGTAGCAATTGGGAATTATACAGTGATAGAGACATTCTATGTGGTAGATGTACCTGACATGAATGTGGTATTCGGAGTTCAGTGGCTGTATTCCATAGGGAAGTATTCCACGAACTACCAGACCATGGAGATGGAGTTCATAGGAGCAGAGGGACAAAAGGTAGTATTAAGAGGGATGAATACCTACCCTCCCACAGCAATAACATCACACAAGATGGAGGTAGTACTCCGACATGGAGATATTGAGTGGGCAACAGAGTGTTTGGTTACCTTTAGGAAACCACTAGATAAGGGCCACACAATATCCAGCAGATATAGAGGCCTTACTGCAAAAGCACAAGGCTGTATTGGGAGACCTTCCAGCAGGTCGACCTCCAGATAGGGGATTTGAGCACATTATTGAGTTAGAGGAGGGGACTCAAGCAGTTATCACCACTCCTTACAGACATCCCAAGAGGTACAAAGATGAGCATGAAGTACAGGTTGTTGGTGAGCTTCATTTGGAATTAACAGTACATAATGAGGATGTGCATGAGGAGATCGCATTAGAGCCATCCTGTGAGTCTAGCGACACAAGCACATTCGCTAGTCAGATTGTGGACAAGCCGTGTGATGAGTGGGAGTTGGTACACCCTTCATCACCTGCAGCAGGAGTCCAAATAGTTATGATAGACGAAATACATGAGGTGCAAGGCAATGAGCACTCAAAATCGCAGGTGACTAAGGAGAGATCTGACACAAAGGATTTGGATCAAGTATGGGATCATGAGTTGCCTTTGTGGGATAGTGATTTAACCATGGAGGAGGTAGTTGAGCACATTCCTTGTGTACCAGCCAACAAGGAAGTGTATCCATCCAGAGATTGGGTAGACAGGTATATGATGGAGATGGAGACACCTAGGTTTACAGGCTCAGTTGACATAAGTGGAGTTGCTGTGGAGGAGAGGGACAACCTCCGTTTCCATGAGTTTTTTCGAGGGATGCTTAGGTTTGGAGGCATGACAGAGCAGTCTTCTGAGGAGTTTGTGCAACTTATGATTGCTTGGCTCATTAAGGGCATTCAGATGGATTTTGGTATCAGTCAAAGGGTTGTTTGGGATCCAGGTATCAAGGGGTCAATTCATGATTGGGTGGCAAGGAGGCATGAGGTGATCCAATGGTTCATATGGGATCCTGATATTGGTGTTCAGATGCATTTTTTAGTTGACAGTTGTCGATTGCTTAAGGACAAGCAATCTTTGGCGAGGGAGGACTGTAATGTTCCAAAAGACATGCATGCAAACCCTAAAAGCTATATAAGAAGGTTAGTTGAACCAAAAGGGTATGCATTATTATTATTCATCATTAAGATTTGGTTTGGAGAGCTCTGAGCGTTAATTAGGGTTGAGGGTGAATTCCTTAGCCAACATTGGGTTCGATGGCGAAATCTATCCACCCTAACCAATTTATCGGGTAGATCATTCAGATCTATCATCATACTTCAAAGACTACAGAGATTGTTAGAGAAATAAGGAGATAGCAAGATCGAGAGGATCTAGGGAAAGCTGAAACACAACTGGACACATCCTTTCCTGTTTGGACAGTGATTTCTTCATCTGATCAAGGGAGCATCTAGGATAAAGACAAGTCATCTATAGCGTGAAAGAAACTGATATTAGGGCAGCGAGTTGTTTAGGAGAAATCATGGGCATATATGCGCTGGGAACTCCATCTAAGAAGGATGTATTCTTCATTGTCAGTGCAAGCATCACCATGTATTGAGCAAGGGAGTAACTATCAATTATTGGAACAGCGATCATTCCTTATTAGTGGGGCAGAGACTATCCTATTGACTGTTGCAAGTTTAGCTACTGTGATTGTGGTTTCTACTGAGAGATGGAGCCATTAAATACACTAGCAATCTCCCTTAACTGTTGCGTGTTACTTCATGAAAATCGTGTGCCCTAACTAATATGGAGATAGCAGGTTAATTATTGAAGAAGGGCGTGTTAATGGTGGCTATATGTTGATCACAAAGGAAATCGTGTTTAGGAGCTGCATGCATCAATATGGGGCTGGAACTTCATCTCTAAGACTGGATCTTCTCTGTTGAGCATAAATTCCTTTGCTTGAAGGCACACCTTTGCTGCTGATATCACCTTAGTCAAATATGGGCGCATTCTGAATGAGTATCATCATCAAGACCATTTCCAGGTGTGAGGAAAAGGCTGCTACAGCCAAATTTGTTAGTGTTTACTACTATATTTATGATATATACTGTTCATTAATCCATAATTCAATTGTAGCTGGTACAATTATAATTCGTTTTCAGTATCTCTGTTTGTACACCAATTTCATGGCAATTAAACAAGCAATCAGTTCTTCAATGCATATATGTTTATGGTAAATGAAAGATGGGTGAAATCTGAAGTTAGACACCCAAACCAAACACAGAAACAAACAGATCTGATCTACAATTTACATTAGCGGTAAGAAAGAAACCAATTGTAGAATAAAGGTAAGGGCTTGAGGGAACTTTTCAACGAATAATTTGATCAACTATACAGTAGAAGAGGAAAGGTTAAGGTAGATTTAATTTGGGATATAAAGGTAAGGGCTTGAGGGAACTTTTCAACCAATAATTTGATCAACTATACAGTAGAAGAGGAAAGGTTAAGGGAGATTTAATTTGGAATATTACAGTCATACACATGTCACCTTGGTAGAGTGTATTATTCAGCATGCGGATAAATCATTGAGTTAAAGTCAGTTGAAAGTCATTTCCCTTTGCCTAAACCTTGGTATTCCATCCTCACCCATCTGTAGCACATTGTTTACACTTTGTAAGTATGGCATGAACAATCAGACTTCCAGAAATTTCCAAGATTTCTTAGAAGCACAGGTACATCTTATTATTATTATTATTATATGTCACCATGATAATGAATAACTGATTTACGCTTGGTTTTGATATACATTATTGGAGCATTTCTTACTTTGGATGGTTGCAGGATCATATTGATACAGTTTCTCACCTTGATTTTGGGTACTTTGACCTGGTCAACTGGATAAGATTTTGGGTACTTTGACCTAGTCAACCCAGTTGACCAAGTTGTTAGTAGTTACCAGCTAAGTTGCACTAAGTTGGATTTCTAAACAAGTTGCCAAAGATGAACAATCACTTGTTCAAAATTCAAAGTTCAGAAGTCCTCACAGGACTTCCTAGGCCCCTTTTTTTAATTTTTAAACATGTTCATACCCCATGGGGAATTGTAATAAAATGAGTTAGCATGATGACCTTATGTCAAAGGTTTGGCTTCTTAGGATTTATATACTAATGCATTATTCCAAGGTGTTTTTTCCTTGTTAATTATTTATTGTTTTTAAACGATAAATAATTGTCGAGTTTTTCACCCAAACCTCCAAAGCTGGAATAATCGCATTATTAATTAAGCCTTAGGTGGTTATTAAAACCTATGTGCCGATGTAGATTACCATGCTAATCATCATTTTGAGTCTTTATGAACATGTCCTAAGTTCCCCATAGGTTTTTTTTAATTTCCGGAAAAAAAATTATTTTTTCCGGTTTTATAGGTTTATTTTTAATAAGTTAATTGTAAAAGTGTAAAAAGTCATAAAAGTGTGGCTAGGAGGTTGTTTTTGCCATGGGGGTACTCATTTTCTAACTCAGAGCACCCACTTAACCCCTAGACCCACTTTACTAACTTTCGAGTAATTATTCAACCCCAAAATTAATAATTACTCGAAAAACCCAAGAAAAAATGAATAATTAAAAAATTCAGCAATTAAAAAAATAAAAGATAATTGCCAAAAAAGAGTTGGGTGACTTGGCAAATCATTTTGGAAAGTACCCAAGCAAGGGAGACAAGTCGTATGTTTCCATTTCGATGAAATCTCATGAGTTGGAACTTTCCTCTCTTAAGAGGGGCGCATTTCTCCTTGTGGGGACGCAAGCCAAATTGGAGGATCTTCATTGTTTTAGAAAAAACATGGGTTTGGTCAAGTGCTTTCTCAAGGGAGTGATGTTGCCACTTCCCAATGCCTTTGCCAACCCTCATCCACCACTTGCCAACTCACTGGGAGCTAGCGCATCCTTAAGGAGATGCGCCCCCCCCTCTCTTTGTCAGTTTTCTGTTTAAGCAAGACAACCCCTCTTCATTCTCGATGGATGATTTGGGCATTGAACCTCTGCTCCTGTATGTTATAATTTTGTTATTGTGGAATAAAAGTGAAGGCTTTGGAGGCATACTTGTGTTGGGCATCAGTGTGTGGTGACTTCTTATGTTATATGAGGTATAATTGTATCGGTTTCTTGCTTCATTATTAGTTGTTCTAACCGGTTTTTTGAAGGATAAATAAGTAGTTTCTTATTTGTTTCTCTGAATTATTTATGTGAATAGATCTTAGATTTGTATGTTTTACTTGTTTGTATGCATACTATCTAGTCTTTTGCTTAAATACTCCCAGATATAACAGTTTGGTGTGGTATTGTTCAAATTGTGCAAGGATAGTTAGCATAAAGGAATGTTGGTTCTTGTTTGATTCCATCACACCTTTACTATTCTTTTTTGAAGAAGATCTGAATCCCTCCGCTCTCCACTTGAGGACTCCATTGCCCAAGCTTTCAAGCTTTGGGGCATTTTTCTTCTCCTTTCTTTCCGTCACACAAAACTTCAAACTTTTTGGTTACTAGTTTTTACTAGCATATTTAAATCTCATTTAAATATTGGAAAACATCTTAGCTTTCTCATTTACATATGCAAATTTAAAGATCCAGATCTGATTATTAAAGTAGCATTTCACAAGATCTAATCACAAGCAAGTACTAGTTTAATATCTAGAAATTTTTACTTTTAAAGTACTTGTACTTTTGGACGAATTTTTTTATGTTTTAATTTGATTATCTAGCGTATTTGATCAAAGTTTGTTCATTGTTTTGCAGCAGATATTGATCTGACAAAGAGGCACTCTAGTGGAATTTTGAAGATCGAAGTCAAACCAGAGATCCCTCTTCTCATACTTCTCTCATTGGCCATTTCTTTAAGCCCTAAATAGTAAAAACTTGTGTTTCCTATTCTACAAAGGAGCTTTATTTCTAAATCATTGTAAAGAAGAGAAGCAAGTGGGCAGCAAAGTGCCCACAACACATCCCCCCAGGGGGGATTTGCACTGTTTCACTTTTTCACTTTTTTAGTTTTCTTTAATTTTTTCAGATTCTTTTAAGTTTATTAAGTAAAATTAATCAATCCGACTGTGTTCTTGGTAACGGGAGTATCGACATTGAGATTTAAAAAACTCGCACCTAGTTCCTAAAAAACTTAAAATTTACGAGACTTCAAGACCCTATATGCTCTTGTGACCACTGCAGGCCTTTGGCTAGATCGGTGGGACAATCAAAAAGGGATTGAAGTGACTAGTAATTAGTGGAACATTTTGAATAAATCTCTACAAGTGAAAATCTGGCACTTCATACGATTTTACTAGTTTGTGGGGAAATTCTACAAGTGAAGCGGGAACCACTAGAAAGTGACCGCAGGGTACCGCCAGGCTACACCCTCGTTTGGTGTAGTGTTGAACACAACCCTACGACTCCATCTAGTCCACATGTCACTGTGAAAGCCACTCATTGGTAAATACGGACATATTCCTCGTACCTCCGGGTATATCTGGAATACCATCTCCCCATAACAATAAAGATCATTACCACATCTATAATAAAATTTACAAGAATTGACCCACTCCCTAATTACTCATTTAATAATCTTAAAACTGACCAACCGAGACAACTACAATACTTCTTGAGACTTCACTAGCAACCCCTTTACACAAGCACTCCATTAGCACTGGTCTATCTGGCAATCTTATTTATTTTTATGCTTAAGTTAATTAATGTGATGTGTGGAATGTGATTTGATATGCTAGTCATTTAAATTATTTGCAGTTTATCTCAGTTTCAAAGTTTTATTTTATCTCATCTCCTAGACTAATTGTTTTATTTTCATAGATTAACCACCATAGTTTATTGTAGCAGCTATGTTTCTACTGCTCTTTACCACAAACTTCTAACCTCCACCACCAAGACTGTAGAAGGAAGAAGAAACCCCAAGCAAGCTTAAGAGTTGCAATGTTGAAGAAGAAGAAAGATAACTCAGCCACGAATTGCCTCAGTCAACAACTGCGATGGAGAAGACCTCAATCAACAAGTTAATGGAGCAGTCAAGTGATTGTTGTGTGTTCAAATGATTTGCAAATGTCCTTTATTTATAGTCCATCAAACATTTGAGTTGGTTCCACATAATTAGGAGTTGACATCAGGGCTTATTTTCTTTTCAATCTTTGACCCTTGAATTTTAATGTTTTGTGGTTCAAAGGTCTTCTTGGTGTTTGACTTGTGCCACTTGGTCATTCACTTGATGATCACATGGACCAAGACTAGGGTTACATGGTCCTTCAAGTATTTTTGTGACCACAAAAAGTTGTCTCAAGAGTTCTTTAGGGTCCTCATGGTTCATTCATGCCCACTCAAGTACATCTTCATAAAAAAGGAGAATTATTAAATGATTTATCTTGATCTCCTCGTGCCACCAAGATCAGGTGTTAGGTCTCTCAACCAGGGGTAGCTAGTCCCTGGAGAAGGTCTCATAGCCCATAGATCAAGGGGAGGAGTGCATCACTTGCTCAGACCCAGTCTAGGGCTTATGGTGATGACTTGGTAACTGACCAGGTACCTCATCCCCAAGCTCCATCAGATGAATCAATGTCAAATACTTGGTAATTGACCAAGCGCCTCCATTCTCCCAGAGAATGGCCCTCGGCCCCAGGATGAGGCCCTAGTCCTGGACTAGGTTAAATTCCTAGTAACTAACCAGGTGCCTCCATTCAGTGAATGGCCCTCATCCCTAGGCTGAGACCCCCAGTCCCAGACTAGATCAATTTCTTGGTAACTAACTAGGTGCCTCCATTCTCCCAAAGAATGGCCCTCAACCCCAGACTGAGTCCCCCAATCCCAAACTGGGTCAATTTCCTAGTAACTGACCAGGTGCCTCCATTCTCCCAGAGAATGGATCTCGAGGCTACGAAGGAAAAATCAACACATGAAGTATGATCCTCAACCCAAGCATTCTTAAGTCACATGTCCAACCTCCAAGGTATATATCACAAGGCCCCAATCTCCCAGGGATGACTGCCTAGCACTCCTAGGTAGGTACCTCTATTGATCAAGCAACCAACTCCCACATTGTGTACACCCAATGGGTTAGTCAACATGTTGATCAAATTAACAACCTCCTAGGTAAAGGTGTAATGACAACATTCCAACCAACGTCAAGCATCCACCCAAACTGAGCCATCCATATGTCCATGAAGCTCCGCCAAGGGGCTTGAAGACATAGCACTCTCCTAGCAAAGTGAAAACACTTTTGAAGCAGCCCCAAAAGCTAACACTAGCTTGAGTAACGAGCTGAGAAATCGATATTTTTGTCAACCATGGGACAGATCATCAATTCAACCACAAAGGACTTGGTTACACAATTTCAAAGAGAAAATTTAGGATGCCCTAGAGGATGCTTGATTAATCTAATTATGCACTGGCAAAGAGTAGCCTTTATGTCAGTAAAAAAAGATATGCCACTCTCATATTGTACATTTCTTGAATTATTCATGAAAAAAACAGTCTGTTGAAGGTTGGAATTAATAAAACCAACCAAAGAACCACTGTCAGAATTGTATATAAACTATTAAAAATGTTGAAAAGCTAAAACTTTCAGTTTATAAAATTAATATTATTGCGATCCTTGTATTTACTTTGTTCCAACATTGTTTCACGCTGCAGGGTTTGAGGAGCAGACTTGGAGGGATCAACGGTGGTAGAACGGAATTCATCTAGACCAATTTCCTGCTCCAGTGTATTCTTGAACTCCCTTGATACTTCCTGTATACACAAAGTCCACCAATTTATGAATGCAACAAGCACATACTAAAATATAGGAAAAAATATAATGATCTGAGCAGCACCTCAGAAATGGTAATTTAACATTGTCCTCTCTGTATTTTTTCTGACACCATTAACGGCAGGGCTCAATTGGAATTTCACACACATGAAATCACCATAAAGTACCAGATTCTGCTTATTCAAGAAAATATCAGTAGATGCAAGTTGTTTTGAACCTGAAGTTCTTTTATTGTGGGTTGAAATGCCCGGAGAGATTTTCCCAGTGTTCGAGCAACCTGCAAAGTCACAGTAAATACTATATGCATGAAAAAATAATACCTAATACATAATAAAACCATGAAAGCAAATATTAAGCCATCCACTTCTCAAGAAACAATAGTTTACCCTGTGGATAGTAACATTTCATTTGTCTACAAAAGCTTAGCGATGATAGTTATCAGCTGTAGGGATTTTCTCCGGACTTTTATATTACAGTACTATTGGATACATGGACCATACCCAAGATTATTGCGATATGACCACAACTAGGTATACAGATTTTCTTTCGCTACTGAGCATTTAGTCTGTTACATGTTATACTGGACAGACAAGGATAAATCAGAAAATGACTGCTAGGTAGAGAATTGACAAGCACTGTTGGCTGCTATAAGCATCATTGTATGGGAGACTGGAGATGTTCCCTTTGTGTCAACGGTCTCAAATGCATTTGAAGGAAAAATGACCCAACTGTAAACATTCTAAAACCCAGCGAGCAGACTGCTATGCTCAAGACTCACCACAACGTCTACCCGAATCTAGGACTTTGTTTGTGATTCGCATCTTTTGGAAATGAAGGCAAATGTTGACCTTCAACAGCTAACCTAACCTTAGCTCATTAAGGAAGTTCATTAATAGACATATTTTCCATACTTACAATGAAAGCTTACACAACAAGCATTAATATTCTATATACCAGTCTCAGAATGCAATATTACACCCTTCCATGTATACTAAACAGTAAATACACAAAATTGTCGACTGATTGTAGCTGACTGTAGCTGAAGTGGTTGTGTGGAAAAGTCACTACCCTCTCCACCCGTGTTCAAATGCCAGTTTGTGACATGTTTACTCTTAGTGAGCCAATTGTTGATGAGCTATGTTTATGCACAACCTAGTGGCCAACTGATTGGCAAGAAATCAGCTACTAACCTGACACAACTATGGAATCTCCTCCCAAAATGTCAATATTGGAAGAAACTCCTCTACTAGGTTTCCTACGCCTACAAATGAGAAGACCTAGACTAACCAAGGGAGAGACCTGTTGTCACATATATAATAGCTGGGATACTTTTGTTCCTGAGTAGTTCTTTGAGCCAGCGCTTTACTATGAGATCAGCAGATGATGAGCCAGAGTTGATGATCTCCCACTTTCAGCAGATCCAGAGTACCCAGATTGACCAGTTCTATGCCATGACCGAGCCTCATGACCCTAGATTTGATGACTGAGTTAGCCATTTTTATCTCAGGACCCAGAGCAGATATTGTTATATTGCCCATGATATGTAGCAGCAGCAGTTGTTCCAGTGATCTTCATATTGGTTTCAGATCCAGTACAGGTATATGACCCAGGTGATATTATGGTTTGTGCATATGGATTTTGATGTTGCTCTGTTACCTATTTAAGCAGTGAGACTCAGTTGATATTGATTATATGTTGGCAATACTTTATCTTGGTTTAATTGGAATCTAAAGTATAAATGATCTAGTGGTTTTGACCAGGAAATTCTCTTGTATACTCATTGGCCTTGCCCTACCCCTAGTATGGATTTAGTCTTTTCCCTAGTATGGATTTAGTCTTTTCCCTTCGGGGACATAGCTTGCTAGTCTTGTCATAATTCCCATGGTCTCCATTCATCTATTGCCTTCCCTTTTTCATTTGATTATCCTTGACTTGTAGCTTGACTAGTGACATATGGGATTTCCCCCACCTTCACCTCTATGTTGGAATAGGTCTCCATGTTTGAAACTGTGTCTCGGTGTTGGTTTATGTAATGTTTATCACAGGGAATATCTGCCTCTAGGTCTTGAACACAAGTAGTCCTACCAAAGAAAGTGTCTTTAGACACTAAGGCATCGGAGCTTAAAGTTATTCAAAATAGATGCCCTGCCAGCAAAATAAAAGTGTCTTTAGACACTATTGGAAATAGAAAAATAAAACTAGCCAGTGGCCAAGAGATGAGCATTCATCCATTGTATGGTGTAAGGCTCATTTATCCCCACAAGATATCAGGGAGGCAAGCCCCTCAAGGCTGAGCCTTAGTCATTTTCTGGAAGCCCAGAAGGCTTTTAGGGCACCTGCTCTTGGAGGCTGGCAAGTTATCAATGAAAAATAAAGTTGATGGCTAAAGGATGAGCACTCATAGTTTCTATAATGTAGGGCTTATTTGCCCCCACAGGGCAACAAGGAGAGACTAACCCAAGAAGGTCATGTCTTTGTCATTATCTGGAAGCCCAGAAGGCTTACCGGGGCACCTACCTTTAGAGGTCAACTAGTGAAATAAATGCTGAGCAAATAAAGTATTAAAAAGGTTACTTGTCTAGAGTCTAGTGGAGCCTTCTCATCATTCCACCCATTTGTGAGATACTGCCATGCCCTATTGTTCACCCAGTCCAACTTATGTGTTGTGTGGATCCCTTGGTCCTTTAGCCCAGGTCCTTACAGTGTTGAGTCATCAAGTCATCCCTTGGCCTTAGCTGCTGTCTTGGATCCCTTCACCCTTGATTAGCAAAAAGGCTAAATCTATAAATGAGTATACACTAGAGGTTCTTGTTTTAAAGCAACTAATCATTTTGATTTGGATTATTATATATGTATTGTGCTTATACTTGCCAACAAAATCTAATCGTACTAGAGTGTCACTGCTAGCATAGATAGTTGAGCATGCATGTCCACTTGTACTTTGCAGCATCAGAGTTTGGTACTTGGGTCATCATTTGATCAGTTTTTACTTGGTCAACCCAATGTTGGCTACGCCATGAGCAGGATCCAGGATGAGTTATTGACAGATGTTTATGGTTGATGATTATTTATGGTCTACAAGTGTCCATTAGAAATAATTATACTTCAGATGGTGATTTGTTATGATGGTTGTATTATTTTCATGATTATCAACATTTACAGGCTTTATTATTATTGTTGTTGACATTGATGGGGCCTCTGATGTACCTTTGTGATGGACATATGGTGTATGAGTATTCATTCCTAGTTGAATTGGACATTCTGAGTCCATTAGTGCAACTGGTTTTCAGTTTCAGGTAGTTACAAGACAAATATGGGTCCCTTGGCCTTCTTGCAGCAGTTTTGCCTGGGAAAAATGAAAATAAAACACAATGAGGAAAAAATTAAGTTCTCCTAGGGCGCTAGAGGGATTCTTGGGGTGCAGCCAGTCAATTGTACCATACTACCATTGTCCCAGATCCATCCGGAAAGTCATTTGACGTTGGTTTTTGGTCCCTGTGAGATATCAGTTGTTTTATGTTCCCAAGGCAGCATTTTAATAATAAAAAATGGCTAATGAGGAAATCGACTTGGGCAATTGAGGCAAAGGATTGGCATAAAATTGGTCCGAGGCACAGTGTTTGGGTCACCTTCGTCATCCGGCATCAGCTTCACTTCACTCGGGGTCCACACATCCTTGATTTATGCAGTTTGAGGGTGTTTTGATGTATTTTGAGGGATCCCTAGTGATTTGTATCACTCCTTTATATTATTTGCCACCACATCTTATTATTGTGACATGGGGCCATGCTAGTGAAGGATAACATAACCTCCTAGCCCCACCATATGCTACATTGTGGTCATTAGTCATATTTTATGTGGTGTGCCCCTCATTGGGCATTTCTAGTGATGTGCCCCCTTCTATTTGTGAGTTGATCCATGTGAGATGTATCCGGCTAATCTTAGCCGTAGATTAGGATGATTTTGATCTTATTATCTTGACCCTTGATCTTTTTGGATCTAGGTATTATGTACTTGAGACCATAGTTACATATATCGTGTCGGCGAATATATCGCAGAGGGTCCGAAATGAAACTTATCGGCAGCAACGGCGAAAATATCGGAAAATATCGGCAAATGTCGTTTCGCATTAAAAAAATACAAAAATAAACATTTTTTTTCAATTTTTTTAAACATCTAAAGCAACAACAACATCAAATAAACACATTTCCACATAAATATTAAAATACAACTCATATATAAGATGCATAATATGTCAAATGGTGGATCATGATCATATATCGACTATAAACTGAAAATACTAAATAATGTTCTTGATGGAATGATAGAACATCACATCAAATGATCAAAATAAATGTCTCTCAAGAGATGAATCATCATGAGTCATGACTCATGAGGCATGTAGAA